>JBBGZY010000560.1:4627500-4987500 GCA_037952925.1 Lithobates clamitans
TCAATACATTGTAAAACCACCTTTTGCTGCAATTACAGCTGCAAGTCTTTTTGGGGATGTCTCTACCAGCTTTGCACATCTAGAGAGTGAAATTTTTGCCCATTCTTCTGTGCAAGATAGCTCAAGCTCCGTCAATTTGGATGGAGAGCATCTGTGAACGAAAATTTTCAAGTCTTGCCACAGATTCTCAATTGAATTTAGGGCTGAACTTTGAGTGGGCCATTCTAACAGATTCATATGCTTTGATCTAAACCATTCCATTGTATCTCTGGCTGTATGTTTAGGGCTGTCATCCTGCTGGAAGGTGGACCTCTGCCTAAGTCTCAAGTCTTTTGCAGACTCTAACAGTCTGCAGTTTCAATATACAAATACCATACAGGTGACCCCACAATAGGGATAAAACTTTTTCACAGAAGGGAGTTTAACAAGACTCATGGCCACTCATTAAAATTAGAAGAAAAGAGGTTTAACCTTAAACTAAGTAGAGGGTTCTGTACTGTAATGCCCTGTACACACGGTCGGATTTTCCGATGGAAAATGTGTGATAGGACCTTGTTGTCGGAAATTCCGACGGTGTGTGGGCTCCATCACACATTTTCCATCGGATTTTCCGACACACAAAGTTTGAGAGCAGGCTATAAAATTTTCCGACAACAAAATCTGTTGTCGGAAATTCCGATCGTGTGTACACAAATCCGACGCACAAAGTGCCACGCATGATCAGAATAAATAAAGAGATGAAAGCTATTGGCTACTGCCCCGTTTATAGTGCCGGCGTACGTGTTTTACGTCACCGCATTCAGAATGATCTGATTTTCCGACAACTTTGTGTGACCGTGTGTATGCAAGACAAGTTTGAGCCAACATCCGTTGGAAAAAATCCTAGGACTTTGTTGTGGGAATGTCCGATCAATGTCCGACCGTGTGTATGGGGCATAAGAGTGGCAAGGATGTGGAATTCCCTTCCACAGGCGGTGGTCTCAGCGGGGGGTATTGATAGTTTCAAGAAACTATTAGATAAGCACCTGAATGACCGCAACATACAGGGATATACAATGTAATACTGACATATAATCACACACATAGACTGGACTTAATGGACTTATGTCTTTTTTCAACCTCACCAACTATGTAACTATGTAACAGGTTTTCTACTAAGATTGCCCTGTATTTGGCTCCATCCATCTTCCCATCAACTCTGACCAGTGTCCCTGTCCCTGCTGAAGAAAAGCATCCCCACAACAGGATGCTGCCACCACCATGTTTCATGTGTGTGTTCATGGTGTGTTCAGGATGATGTATTATGTATTCAGTGTTAGTTTTTCGGCACACATAGCGTTTTTCTTTTAGGCCAAAAAGTTTAATTTTGGTTTCATCTAACCTGAGCCCCTTCTTCCACATTAGTGCTTTCCTTGCCCGGCCTGTCAGTTTAGGTGGACGGTCATGTCTTGGTAGGTTTGCAGTTGTGCCATACTCTTTCCATATTCAGATGATGAATTAAACAGTGCTTCGTGAGATGTTCAAAGCATGGGATATTTTTTTATAACCTAACCCTGCTTTAAACATCTCCACAACTTTATCCCTGACCTGTCTGGTGTGGTCCATGCTGCTACCACCATGTTTTATGATGGGGATGGTGTGTTCAGGGTGATGTGCAGTGTTAGTTTTTCACCACACATAGCATTTTGCTTTTAGGCCAAAAAGTTAAATTTTGGTCTCATCTGACCAGAACACCTTCTTACACATGTTTGCTGCTTCCCCCACATGGCTACTCGCAAACTGCAAACAGTATATCTTATGGCTTTCTTTCAACAATGGCTTAGTTCCTGCCACTCTTCCATAAAAGCCAGATTTGTGGAGTGCACAACTAAGACCCCTTTCACACTGGGGCGCTTTTCAGGCATTTTAGCTCTAAAAATAGCGCCTGTAAAGCACCTGAAAAGCGCCTCTCAAGCCACCCCAGTGTGAAAGGAGCGGTGCAGGACGGGAAAAAAAGTCCTGCAAGCAGCATCTTTAGGGCAGTGGAGGAGAAGTGTATACACCGCTCCTCCATCGCCCCTGCCCATTAAAATGAATAGACAGCGCTGCCGAAGCGCCTGCAAAACATTTCGGCAGCGCCACAACACGGGTGCTATTAAACCCCTTCTTCGGCCACTAGCGGGGGTTAAAAGTGCCCACTAGTGGCAGAAAGGTGCAGTGGCGCTTTACCGCTATTGCCCGCACTGCTCCAGTGTGAAAGGGGTCTAATAGTTGTCCTGTGGACAGATTCTACCACCTGAGCTGTGGATCTTTGCAGCTCCTTCAAAGTTACCATGAGCCTCTTGCCTGCTTCTCTGATTAATGCTCTCCTTGCCCGGCCTGTCAGTTTAGGTGGACGGCCATGACTTGGTAGGTTTGCGGTTGTGCCGTACTCTTTCCATTTTCAGATGATGTATTGAACAGTGCCTTGTTAGATGTTCAAAGCTTGGTATATTTTTTTATAACTCAGCCCTGCGTGAAACTTCTCCACAACTTTATCCCTGACTTGTCTGGAGTGTTCCTTGGCCTTCATGATGCGATTTGTTCACTAAGGTTCTCTAACAAACCTCTGAGGGCTTCACAGAACAGCTGTATATATACTGAGATTAAATTATACATAGGTGGACTCTATTTACTAATTAGGTGACTTCTGAAGGCAATTGGTGCCACTAGATTTTAGTTAGGGGTATCAGAGTAAAGGGGGCTAAATAAAAATACACGCCACACTTTTCAGATATTTATTTGTAAAAAAATTTGAAAACCATTTATCATTTTCTTTCCTCTTCAGAATTATGTGCCACTTTGTGTTGGTCTATCACATATATATAGTATATATATAGTGTGTGTGTTTGTTCAAAAAAAAATGTATCAGCCTTCAAGTATTCTCATTTATCTAAGCTTCAACAGAAATTTCCATTTAAATTTTCTCACCAACTCTATCAAATAGTTAAACATTTTTTAAAGTCTTGAAATAACAAGAGAGAAGGCTCCTTAGTTCAAATATTACTGGGTCTGTTCCCGTTACGCTGTCACAAGGTCTCAGATTGGCCTTTTTATGGAGGGTGAAAGTGCAGTTCATATTGTACAATTAGCTGCACATTAGAGGCAATTTTATTGATAGGATCAATGTTCCATGTTCCAAGTGGTTTTTTTCTTCAATACGCTCATTATTACAGGCCATCAGAAGCTGACCATCAAAAGAGTGGATTGCTATTGGGCCCCTCTCTAAAGCTGACTTTTTGAGCATTTTGGATGACAGCCTAAACCTTTCACAAGTATATGATCAAATCGGAGCGACAGTCACTGACAAAGGCTGGAGTTTTGCAGATGAAAGGAAGCCTCCTATCTTTTAAATACAGTGGTGTCATTCACAAAGTCTGTCACTGTCTGATTTGTAAAATAGCCACTTGTTGTCCTCATATAATTCAAAGACACAGCTGTTCCGGCCAAAGTCTGCTATGAAATATAGTTGAAAGGTGACTAGGGTACTTAAGTAACCATAACACTTTTATTCACCAGAACTCCAAAGTTGGTTAAAAGCTTTAAAAAGGGCAAGTATGTGGATATGAGTTGATGGCATGACTGTATTAAATATATTTATACAAATGGCACTTGCAAAAATAAAATTTTTTTAGTGAGAGGGCCAGTCCGCTCAAAACAACTAATTAAGTTAGCTGTGGACACTGAAGTGGCTTCTTGCAACTCTTGTGGTCTCAGGAGGTGTAATCTCTTGGGCAGAGCTACCGTTGCCACTCCAAAGTCTCATGGCATCTGCTGATCTTTCTAATAAAAATCGAATGAGAAGAGTTAAGCTGGCCATACACTGGCTTGAAAAAGTATTCATACCCCTTGACATTTTCCACAGTCATGTTACAACCAAAAACATAAATATATTTTATTGGGATTTTATGTGATAGACCAACACAAAGTGGCACATAATTGTGAAGCGGAAGGATAATGATAAATGGTTTTCAAAATGTTTTACAAATAAATATCTGAAAAGTGTGGCGTGCATTCGTATTTAGCCCCCTTTACTCTGATCCCCACTAATGATCAGAAAATCGAATGAAGGTTCCTAAAATGATAGATTTTAAATGAAACTCTTTTAATGTATGCCCAACTATTTAGCATGCAGAAAAATTGATTTTAGAGTGCATTTAGCATGCAGAAAAAAAGATTTTGGAGTGCATTATGTCACATCTAAATGTTCAAGTTCAAGTACAAATTTCAAATATTGGGGACAATTGAAAACCCTGCCCCTTAGGGGAAAAAACCTAGTAGACCAACACAGCTACTCCAAATTTGGTACATGAAAAGTTAGTGTTTTGGAAAAATTGTCATATATATTTGTAGTAATATTTCATCAGAATTACAAATTGGAAAAATAAAGTGACGTTTCCATTGCAATGAAGCTTTACCAGATGCCAGCTGAGAGATATTCCGCTTCATGAAAAATTTTCAGACACAGTGTCATGGTTCATTTGAAACAAAAATAACTTTTAGGAAGTACTAACTTAGCACAAAGCCAGCCGAGCATGACATGCAAATTCGAGAACAACCATTGCACAAGCTGCTGAAAATTCTCAGCTGTTTCACAATACACTAACAATTATCATGGAAATAGTTATTCATTAGCATGTATGACCTAACATTAACAATCAATGAACATTTTAATTAATTTGGAAGGAGCAGGCAAGACTTATGCCCTGTACACACGACCAGTTTTGCCATCGGAATAAATTTTGAAGGTTTTTCCGACGGAGTTCCGATGGCATTCCACTCAAGCTGTCTTGCATATACACGGTCACACCAAATTCCGACCATCCAGAACGTGGTGACGTACGACACTTAGGACGGGACTAGAAAACAGAAGTTCAATAGCCAGTAGCCAATAGCTTCCGTCTCGTACTTGCTTCAGAGCACGCGTCGTTTTTAGTGCGTCGGAACAGCATACAGACGAGCGTTTTTTCCGATAGTAATTTGTTCCGTCGGAAAAATATAGAACATGTTCTCTATCTAAGTCTGAATCCAGAGATGCAAACCAAGCAGAAAAGGGTCCCACCGCTCAAGTAGGCACAAACCAGTGGACATGAAAGCCTTCAAGAGGAAGAGTCCCAGGTGCTGGCTGATGCAGGATGAAGCAGAGAAACCAAGGAAAGCTGGAAGCCACACACCGGTCTGATGATCAATGCTTTTATTAATAAAAAGCTAGATCATGAAGGAACACAACACACTATAGCAGAAGTGTACAGGAAACAGCTGACGCGTTTCGCACTCACAACGAGTGCTTACTCATATGAGTAAGCACTCGTTGTGAGTGCGAAAGGCGTCAGCTGTTTCCTGTACACTTCTGCTATAGTGTGTTGTGTTCCTTCATGATCTAGATTTTTATTAATAAAATAATTCATCATCAGACCGGTGTGCGGCTTCCAGCTTTCCTTGGTTTCTCTGCTCTATCTAAGTCTGTCTGAATTTTCGACAGAAAAAGTCCGTCTGTCGGAAATTCCGCTCGTGTGTACGTGGCATTAGAAGGTATGTCACGTTTTTACTGCTGTGCATATTTTGGGGAGATTTCTCATTACTTCCCGTCTCAGTAACCACACAGAAAGTGGGGATAATACTTCCAATGGAAACACAGGAGAAAAAGTATGCCCTGTGGTTATGATAACCTCCTGAAATTACCACACTTTCAAATACCTTTGCATTGGAAAAAAAAACCCATCTCATTATGTTACTGCAGACACTGGAAAGCAGTTACATTGCAGCATTAAAGCATAAATAAGTAATTCGACTCCAACTGCCTATGATAGGAAAAATAACATTTTTAGCACTAACATTTTTGGGCACATACAGTGCCTTGAAAAAGTATTCATATCCCTTGAAATTTTCCACATTTTGTCATGTTACAACCAAAAATGTAAATGTATTTTATTGGGATTTTATGTGCTTGACCAACACAAAGTGGCACATACTTGTGAGGTGGAAGGAAAATGATAAATGGTTTTAAAAATGTTTTACAAATATGTGAAAAGTGTGGCGTGCGTTTGTATTCAGCACCCTTTACTCTGATTCCCCTAACTAAAATCTAGTGGAAACAATTGCCTTCAGAAGTCACCTAATTGGTAAATAGAGTCCATGTGTGTGTAATTTAATCTCAGTATAAATACAGCTGTTCTGTGAAGCCATCAGTGGTTTGTTAGAGAACCTTAGTAAACAAACAGCATCATAAAGGCCAAGGAACACCCCAGACAGGTCAGGGATAAAAAATTGTGGAGAAGTTTAAAGCAGGGTTAGGTTATAAAAAAATATCCCAAGCTTTGAACATTGCACGGAGCACTGTTCAATCCATCATCCAAAAATAGAAAGAGTATGCCACAACTGCTAACCTACCAAGACATGGCTGTCCACCAGAACTGACAGGCCAGGCAAGGAGAGCATTCATCAGAGAAGCAACCTAGAGGCCCATCTTAACTCTGGATGAGCTGCAGAGATCCACAGCTCAGGTGGGAGAATCTGTCCACAGGACAACTATTAGTCGTGCACTCCACAAATCTGGCCTTTATGGAACAGTGGCAAGTAGAAAGCCATTGTTAACTTATTCACCTTTTTTAACTGAATAGTAGTGGATGCGCGCTTGTTTTTTATTTATCCATATGTTTTTTGCTTCAGTATTTAGGCTATTTACGAGCTGCTGCACCCCGTTCTTGTATAGGTTAGCACAGATATTTACCCATTATACAATAGCTTCTCTGCTTGAAAAAGAAACTACAGTATCTGACAAAAGTGAGTACACCCCTCACATTTTTGTAAATATTATATTATATCCTTTCATGTGACAACACTGAAGAAATGACACTTTGCTACAATATAAAGTAGTAAGTGTACAGCTTGTATAACAGTGTAAATTTGCTGTCCCCTCAAAATAACTCAACACACATCCATTATTGTCTAAACCACTGGCAACAAAAGTGAGTACACCCCTAAGTGAAAATGTCCAAATTGGGCCCAAAGTGTCAATATTTTGTGTGGCCACCATTATTTTCCAGCGCTGCCTTAACCCTCTTGGGCATGGAGTTCACCAGAACTTCACAGGTTGCCACTTGAGTCCTCTTTCACTCCTCCATGACAACATCACAGAGCTGATGGATGTTAGAGACCTTGCGCTCCACCACCTTCCCTTTGAGGTTGTCCCACAGATGCTCAATAGGGTTTAGGTCTGGAGACATGCTTGGCCAGTCCATCACCTTTACCCTCAGCTTCTTAAGCAAGACAGTGGTCGTCTTGGAGGTGTGTTTGGGGTCATTATCATGTTGGAATATTGCCCTGCAGCCCAGTCTCCAAAGGAAGGGGATCATGCTCTGCTTCAGTATGTCAGAGTACATGTTGGCATTCATGGTTCCTTCAAATAAACTGTAGCTCCCCAGTGCCTCTCATGCAGCCCCAGACCATGACACTCACACCACCATGCTTGTCTGTAGGCAAGACACACTTGTCTTTGTACCCCTCACCTGGTTGCCGCCACACACGTTTGACACCATCTGAACCAAACAAGTTTATCTTTGTCTCAACAGACCACAGGACATGGTTCCAGTAATCCATGTCCTTAGTCTGCTTGTCTTCAGCAAACTGCGGGCTTTCTTGTGCATCATCTTTAGAAGAAGCTTCCTTCTGGGACGACAGCCATGCAGAACAATTTGATGCAGTGTGCGTGGTATGGTCTGAACACTGACAGGCTGACCTTCCACCCCTTCAACCTCTGCATTAATGCTGGCAACACTAATACATCTATTTCCCAAAGACAACCTCTGGATATGACGCTGAGCACGTGCACTCAACTTCATAGTTACATAGTTACATAGTTACATAGTAGGTGAGGTTGAAAAAAGACACAAGTCCATCAAGTCCAACCTATATGTGCGATTATATGTCAGTATTACATTGTATATCCCTGTATGTTGTGGTCGTTCAGGTGCTTATCTAATAGTTTCTTGAAACTATCAATGCTCCCCGCTGAGACTACCGCCTGTGGAAGGGAATTCCACTTTCTTGCCGCTCTTACAGTAAAGAACCCTCTACGTAATTTAAGGTTAAACCTCTTTTTTTCTAATTTTAATGAGTGGCCACGAGTCTTGTTAAACTGTCTTCCGCGAAAAAGTTTTATCCCTATTGTGGGGTCACCAGTACAGTATTTGTAAATTGAAATCATATCCCCCCTCAAGCGTCTCTTCTCCAGAGAGAATAAGTTCAGTGCTCGCAACCTTTCCTCATAACTAATATCCTCCAGACCCTTTATTAGCTTTGTTGCCCTTCTTTGTACTCGCTCCATTTCCAGTAATCCTTCCTGAGGACTGGCGCCCAGAACTGGACAGCATACTCTAGGTGCGGCTGGACCAGAGTCTTGTAGAGCGGGAGAATTATAGTTTTATCTCTGGAATTAATCCCCTTTTTAATGCATGCCAATATTCTGTTTGCTTTGTTAGCAACACCTTGACATTGCATGTCATTGCTGAGCCTATCATCTACTAGAACCTGCATCCTGCAGAGAAGTTATTGCCCTGCTTAGCTTAGTATCGTCCGCGAATATAGAGATTGAACTGTTTACACCATCCTCCAGGTCGTTTATGAACAAATTAAACAGGATTGGTCCCAGCACAGAACCCTGGGGGACCCCACTACCCACCACTGACCATTCTGGGTACTCTCCATTTATCACCACCCTCTGAACTCGCCCTTGTAGCCAGTTTTCAATCCCTGTACTCACCCTATGGTCCATGCCAATGAACCTTATTTTGTACAGTAAACGTTTATGGGGAACTGTGTCAAATGCTTTTGCAAAATCCAGATACACCACGTCTACTGCCTTTCGTTATCTAGATGGCAACTCACCTCCTCATAGAAGGTTAATAGATTGGTTTGGCAAGAATGATTCTTCATGAATCCATGCTGATTACTGCTAATGATACCGTTCTCATTACTAAAATCTTGTATATAGTCCCTTATCATCCCCTCCAAGAGTTTACATACTATTGATGTTAGTTTAACTGGTCTGTAATTCACAGGGATGTATTTTAGGCCCTTTTTAAATATTGGTGCTACATTGGCTTTTCTCCGATCAGCTGGTACCATTCCAGTCAGTAGACTGTCAGTAAAAATTAGGAACAATGGTCTGGCAATTACTTGACTGAGTTCCCTAAGTACTCCCGGCTGCAAGCCATCTGGTCCCAGTGATTTATTAATGTTAAGTTTCCCAAGTCTAATTTTAATTCTGTCCTCTGTTAAGCATGGAGGTGCTTCCTGTGATGTGTCATAAGGATAAACACTGCAGTTTTGGTTACTGAAGCCCCTGGATTCCCTCATGAAGACTAAGGAAAAAAATAAATTCAATACCTAAGCCATCTCCCCATCCTTTGTAACCAGATGTCTTTCCTCATTCTTTATGGCGCCAATATGGTCTGTCCTCCCTTTTTTTACTGTTTACATACTTAAAGAATTTCTTGGGATTTTTTTTGCTCTCCTGTACTATGTGTCATTCATGTTCTATCTTAGCCTTCCTTTTTGCACCCTTACATTTCTTGTTGTATTTTTTATAAAGTCTGAATGCTGATGATAATCCCTCAACCTTGCATTTTTTTAAGGCATTTTCCTTTGCTTTTATATGCATTTTTACATTGGAGTTAAGCCATCCAGGACTTTTGTTCACTCTTTTAAATTTATTACCCAATGGGATGCATTGGCTAATGCCCTTATTTAATATGCTCTTAAAGCAAACCCATCTCTCCTCCGTGTTCTTTGTTCCTAAGATTTTATCCCAATTTATGCCTTCTAGCAAGGTTTGTAGTTTAGGGAAGTTGACTCTACTGAAATTTAGTATCTTTGTATTCCCCTTATGTTTCCTATTTGTGAGATTTATACTGAAGCCAATTGACCTGTGATCGCTGTTACCTAAATTGCCCCGTATTTCCACATCCGTGATCAGGTCTGTATTGTTGGTATTTAGTAGATCCAGTAACGCTTTATTTCTAGTGGGTGCGTCTACCATCTGAACCATAAAATTGTCCTGCAAGACATTTAGGAACTGGCAAGCCTTAGATGAATGCGTGGTTCCCTCTGCCCAGTCTATGTCTGGATAATTCAAATCCCCCATTATGATAACACTTCCCATCCTTGCTGCTAATCCAATTTGTGATAGGAGATCTGTCTCCCCTTCCTCCCTCAGGTTAGGGGGCCTATAGCATACTCCCAGTATTATTTTCCCCTTAGCTTCATCCCTTTGGAGCTCTACCCATAAGGATTCCACCTCCTCCCTAGCTCCCTTAGTGATGTCATCTCTCACATTCACTTGTACATTATTCTTGATATATAGGCATACCCCTCCCCCTTTTTTACCCTCTCTATCCTTGCGATAAAGGGTATACCCTTCAATGGTTGCCAGCCAATCATGAGAGCTGTTGAACCAGGTCTCTCAAATTCCCACAAAATCCAAATCTTCCTCGTACAACAGTATCTCTAGTTCACCCACCTTGTCTGCCAGGCTCTTAGCATTGGTGAACATTCCACGTAGTTTAGACCGGTCGCATATTATCCTCTTATTGGATGTTCCGAGATTGCAACTAGGATTTGCTACTATACTTACCTTGGGTTTATGTGCTTTGGTCAACCTATCACTAATGCCCCCAATACTACCCTTTGGAATATGTTCCATGCTGACTATCTCTACCTCTGGACCCTCCCCCCCATCGCCTAGTTTAAAAACCCCTCTAACTTTTTGGCAATCTTTATTCCCAGCTGATCTGCACCCTCCTCATTTAGGTGCAGTCCATCCCTTCTATAGCACTCATACGTCTATTTCCCAAAGACAACCTTTGGATGTGATGCTGAGCACGTGCACTCAACTCCTTTGGCCGACCATGGAAAGGCCTGTCCTGAGAGGAACCTGTCCTGTTAAACCGCTGTATGGTCCATGCTGCAGCTCAGTTTCAGGGTCTTGGCAATCTTCTTATAGCCTAGGCCATCTTTATGTAGAGCAACAATTCTTATTTTCAGATCCTCAGAGAGTTCTTTGCCATGAGGTGGCATGTTGAACTCCCAGTGACCAGTATGAGAGAGTGAGAATGATAACACCAACTTTAACACACCTGATCCCCATTCACACCTGAGATCTTGTAACACTAAGGAGTCACATGGCACCAGGGAGGGAAACTGGCTAATTAGGCCCAATTTGGACATTTCCACTTAGGGGTGTACTCACTTTTGTTGCCAGCAGTTTAGCCATTAATGGCTGTGTGTTGAATTATTTTGAGGGGACTGTTATACAAGCTATAAACTCACTACTTTACATTGCCACAAAGTGTAATTTCTGCAGTGTTGTCACATGAAAAGATATAGTAAAATATTTTTTTAAATGTGAGGGGTGTACTCACTTTTGTGGGATACTGTTATATATATATATATATATATATATATATATATATATATATATATATATATATTGATATATTGATATACACATAATACATCATCAATTTTGTGCATTTGCTTTTAATACAATTTGCATATTTATCTGAATCTGTCTTTATATCAGCCTCCTGTAATTCCTTGCCATCTGCAGAGTGCTCAGTGTGACCCTCCCCTATGGCAACTATGCAACTCCTTCTGCTGGTCTAACACTGAGAACTTTCTTACAGGAGGGTGCACTGGTATTTTTGCACTAGTGTCCCGCTTCTACTTGTCAAACAAATCCAAAGAAAATTCCCAGCTCTACTTACCGACTGGTCTGCAACCAACCAAATTAACCTTTCTAACGGTATGTGTTAAAAACAGGGGTTTAGTTTGCACAAACTTGCAACGATCGGGAAGGCGGTGTTCCATGGCCTTACCTTATGCTGCAGTAGAGGTGCGGGATTAGGACAATGACGAGGTGGTGGTGTTGGTGCACTGCTGAATCCGGGGTAGGGCTCCTGGAAGAGGCTGTTGCTGCTCCTTTCCAGCTGAACAGGTAGCAGGTCCTGAGACCCAACTCCTAATGGGCCGGGAGGAAAAGCAGGAAGACATTAGCGAATATTAATAGAGCCTCAAGTTCTAATCACATGCTTCAAAAAAAAAAAAAAACAACATCGAAATCCATGTGTCCAGTGCCCTGCATTGAGATTAGGGGCCGGGAGCATGGATTAGGTGGGGCAGCCCCTGCTCCCCTAATGAGCGGGCCACCATTGATGCACATAGAACATAGTGCTAGAACAAAGCCCTCTAGTGGCACGCTGTCACTGCTAAAGGCACTTACATCTTCACCGGGTTTTCCTTCCGGGTTTGCTGACTTTGCGATGATGTCACTCCCACACATGCGCATGGTAGCCACTGTTTATGGCACAGAACTCTGAAGGAATGGCACAGGTATGCAGCGCCTTCAGAGTGCAATGCGCAACTACAGTAAATTTCTCCTAAACAGTGCATGTTTAGGAGATATTTACAGTACCTATAGGTAAGCCTCATTATAGGCTTACCTATAGGTAAAATTCATGCATGGGAGTTTACTCCCACTTAAAGAACCTGGCTGTGCTGTCTGCCAGGGGTTCCTGGCTGAACTGAGTTGCAAACCCTTTAACAGATATAGCAGTCCACATATACATGTTTTATTTAGTGGCTTGCCTGAAGCTCAGCTTTAATGAAAGATCAGTGCTGGTTCAGCTTCTTCTAAACAAAGGGAGCTTTGATATGAACTGAATAAGCAATTAAACTCAGTGCCCTACTATTCTGACACATGCCATTACAAGTAGAATTGAACAACAGGTCGGAAAGTTATTTTTTTTAAATATATGAATAGGAATTAACTTTCAAAACAGCCTTCTTTATGCTGGTCACAGAATGTCTGACAGACCAGAACCATGATAAAGGGACACTTTGCTATTAACAGAACCTAGAACAAATAGGACCTAGTTATTCGAGGATACCAATGTGATTTGATGCATAGTTTTTATGTACCATGGAACCTTTTCTCACATTTATAAAATTCAGCGTGGAATGCAAATAAATCACAAAATAAATCAGACAAAAATACACTTTTAAATACAAATCTGTGAATGGGCTGTTAACAAAGCAAACTCAAATCATACTTTGACATTTAACAATGTAAGTGGTTGGATTCTAGGAAACTTCTACTCCCTCCTACAACAAAACTTTATAGAGGAAAAAAAAAATAAAAACAAAGAAAAGTGACACAACTAAAGAGATGGCCTCATCCAGTTAAACTCAATGCACACAATTTCACATTCCTCGAAATGTTCCATTGTCCAAACCATAAATCCAAAAAGGGGAAGTTAAACTCTATTTACGCAACTGAATTGGAACTATTTCTTAAAAATAGAACTTGATCGTAAAAAACACTGTTCCGCTAAAAGCCATTGGTGACATAGCTAAAAACCCCTAATGGAAAAATGAACAAGATTACATTTTGTCCACCACTACACATTCCCAAAATGTAGGACCCACAATTCCAAAACAAGTCCAAAACAAAAGGTTATAAATATGTACAGAAGTTTTGACACGACTTGGGGCTTATGTACACTGGTGGCCAGAAAAGTGTGTGTGTGTGTGTGTGTGTGTGTGTGTGTGTGTGTGTGTGTGTGGGGGGGGGGGCAGTAAAAGCAGGTGGTTGATCTGCAATTTTCCTGCCCCCAGCTGCCCACCTAAACACAGAAATGCAACTATGCATGCTGTGGCCATGGCGACAATTAAACAGCATGTTGCATTTTGAGGAATAAAAAAGGCAGCGAGGAAGCAGTTGAGGATATGTCGCCTTCTCACTGGCTGTCAAATGCCCTCTAAAAAGCAATCCACAATGAATTGCTTTTCAGAGGGGTATCAATAATAGTAATAATGTGTGAACAAGCCCAAAGTGCACTGTCTTGCTGTTTAATGGCCTAAATAAAATACCAATCCATGCAATGAAATTGTTATAATCTGGGGATCATACACACAGATTAAACTGAAGGGTTTAACTATAGCCACAACAGCCCATAGTTGGGGGGTGGGGGTGACCATTTCAAGTCTACAATTTGCATATTTTAGAGTAAACAATAAATAAGATATAGTATTCATTTTTCAACTTAGGCCTCTGCCCAACAATATGAATGGAAGGCAACAAGTGCCATGGAGAGCTGTCACCAAAAGGCTAACATGGTGGAGGGCCCCATCACATTTTGCTATGGAGCCTATAGAGATAAGTTGTTCAACCCTACTGAATACAAGAAAGCAAAACAGCTCACACAGTCAGCATACTTTGTGTATATAAGTTATGGAGCTAGAGGCCCTGGTCAATGAGACTCGGGTGATCACAGATCAGAGTAAGGGGTCAATCCCGGCCCCTTACCACGTGATCAGCTGTCAGCCAATGACTGCTGATCACATGATGTAAACAGATCAGTAATCGTTTTTTATTTCTCCTCACGCTGTCAAAAAAGCCGTTCAACGGCTTCTGTGCAAGGGACATCGGTCCCGAAGAGGAAGAGGCGAAACCTCATCTGTGTCAACCAGTACCGCCTGCCAGTGCTACCTGCCAGTGCCCACAGTGCCATGAATCAGTGCATAACAGTGCCAGCAATCAGTGCCACCTATCAATGCCTGTGAGTGCCATCAGTGCCACCTAGCAGTGCTGCCTATCAGTGTCACCTACTAGTGCCGATCAGTGCCCATCACTGCCAACCATCAGTGCCCATCACTGCCACCTATCATTGCCCATCAGTGCCAGCTATCAGTGCCACCTATTAGTGCCCTTCAGTGCCACCTATCAATGCTCTTCAGTGCTGCCCATCAGTGCCACCTCTCAGTGCCCACCAATGCCACCTATCAGTGCCCACCAGTGCCACATCATCAGTGCCCACCAGTGCCACCTATTAATGCCCATCAGTGGCGCCTTTTCAGTGTTCATCAATGCAGCCTATCGGTGGCCATCAGTGCAGCCTATCAGTGCCCATCAGTGCAGCCTCATCTGCATACATCAATGAAGGAGAAAAATGATCAGTTTGCAAAATTTATTAACAAAATATAAAACGGTTTTGTTTTTTGTTTTTTTAG
This sequence comes from Lithobates clamitans, assembly GCA_037952925.1. Lineage (NCBI taxonomy): Eukaryota > Metazoa > Chordata > Amphibia > Anura > Ranidae > Lithobates > Lithobates clamitans. The sequence continues at coordinate 4,642,588 of JBBGZY010000560.1, forward strand.
ATTTTGGTCTTTTTAAAAAAAATTTAACAAAAAATAAAAAACCCAGAGGTGATTAAATACCACCAAAAGAAAGGGCTATTTGTGGGGAAAAAAATATAAAAATGTCATTTGGGTACAGTGTTGTATGACTGCGCAATTGTCGTTCAAAAAGTGACAGCGCTGAAAGCTGAAAATTGGTCTGGACAGGAGGGAGGTGTAGGTGCCTAGTAAGCAAGTGGTTAACCACTCCCCCTTTTGCTGCAGAGGCAGGGGGTGTACACATGCTACAACTAAAATGCTTTGCATCGCAGCGGCAGCAAGAACTATACCCCCTGTCACCCCAAGTGAATGAGGCTGTCAGGGCCTGGATTTGGGCCTGGGACTTCTGCTGTGTCTGGCAATGATTCTTCTTGCTGAGCTACCTGAGATGCTGGACAGCACCCTGTCTGATCCATTATACAACCCTACCTTGTGCCTTGACTTCTGCTGAACCTTAAACTCTTTGCTCCTCCCATAAAATTTCTTATTTAAGCAAAGTTTCTGCACTTCTTGTTTGCCAGATTATTCAGCCAGCATCTTGCTCTCATCTTTCCTGCTGAGATCTATTATTTTGATACCAGTCGTTATCGACCCTTGGCTTGTTCCTCGACTATGCTTCTGCCTCATTCCAACCTGCAACTACTAATTACTGACCTTTTGGCTTGTTCACTGACTACACTTCTGTTTGATCCTTACCTGCTTATCCGCTACTGGACCCCAACTTGCTCACCTCCTGGTGGGGCAATCCTGAGGTCCACAACCTGGTACAAGCAGCAAAATCCATCTCCACCATCAGGAGCTCTGGTGAACACTGCTTAATACTTAGACTCCACACCTCAGGTGAGCCCACGTCATCCACCAGGGTGACTGCCTTTGTACCTGTCCTGCTGGTTGGTTATAGTCGCACAACTACTGTATAGGGATGAGCCGAACACCCCCCTGTTCAGTTCGCACCAGAACCTGCGAACAGACCGAAAGTTTGCACAAACTTTGGAAACATTTTTTAAAAACGTCCGTTTTTTCAGGAGCAGTGATTTTAATGATGTTTAAAGTGAAAAAATAAAAGTGAAATATTCCTTTAAATATCGTACCTGGGGGGTGTCTATAGTATGCCTGTAAAGTGGAGCGTGTTTCCCATGCTTAGAACAGTCCCTGCACAAAATTACATTTTTAAAGGAATAAAAGTAATTTAAAACTGCTTGCGGCTTTAATGTAATGTCGGGTCCCGGCAATATGGATGAAAATCAGTGAGACAAACGGCATGGATACCCCCCAGTCCATTACCAGGCCCTTTGGGTCTTGTATGGATATTAAGGGGAACCCCGCACCCAAATTAAAAAAAGGAAAGGCATGGGGCCTCCAGGCCCTATATACTTTGAACAGCAGTATACAGGCGGTGCAAACAAGATAGGTAGGTTTGTTGTTAAGTAGAATCTGTTTGTAATTTTGAAATGGTACATTTTTAAAGTGTAGCTCCAGCCAAAAAATCTATTTTTAAGCTTTTAGGAAAACATAGGGAAGGGTTATCATCCCTGTAACATTTTTTTGCTGTCTGTGCACCTCTTCAGAAGATTTCACCTCACTTTCTGTCCCAATGACAAATGTTTTTAAAAAATCTGGGGTTTTTAGTGAAACAAGGATTGGTGATAAAGCATCAGTGAAGAGGAGACAAGTTTTTCCAATATTAACTCTTACAGAAGAGAATTTCCCTTCCTAGGGGTAGATTTTATCTCACTTCCTGTTGTCTCCTTCCGTTTGAAAGTAGGAGTCATTTGTAAGTTGGATGTTTGAAAGTAGGGGCCTGAACTATATACTCTGCAGAAATTGGGGCCTTAGGTGTTGGTGTTGCCACAACACTGTAAGCCCTCACAGTTACTCTTGGTGGGTGCAGGAACGGGCCCTGCTGTGAAATATTAGATCAAGAATTGTAATTACATGCCATTGTTGAACAGTGGTAGAAAAATTGGGCCTTTGGTGGTGGTGCTGGTGCCACAACACTGTACGTCCTCACAGTTACTCTTGGTGGGCGCTGGAACGGGCCCTCCTGTGAAATATTATATCAAGAATTGTAATTACATGCACCTGTTGAACAGGGGCAGAAAAATTGGGCCTTTGGTGGTGGTGGTGGTGGTGTTGCCACAACACTGTAAGCCCTCACAGTTACTCGTGGTGGGCGCAGGAATGGGCCCTGCTGTGAAATATTAGATCAAGAATTGTAATTACATGTCCCTGTTGAACAGGGGCAGAAAAATTGGGCCTTAGGCACTGGTGCCACAACACTGCAACCCCTCACAGATGCTATAGTTGGAGCGCAGGAATGAGCCCTGCTGCAAAGTATTGCATCAAAAATAGTAATTATACGCCCATGTTAAAAAGGGGCTGAAAATTTGGGCCTTGGGCACTGGTGCTGGTGCCACAACACTGCAACCCCTCACAGATACTCTACTAGGAGCGCAGGAATGAGCCCTGCTGCAAAGTATTGCATCAAAAATTGTAATTACACGCCCCTGTTAAACAGGGGCAGAAAAATTGGGCCTTGGCCACTGGTGGTGGTGCCCAGAACCAAAAATGTTCTTACAAGCTATCAGCATGAAAATTGAGGAGGAAGAGGATTGTGACTCCGCATAACAGGATAGTCACTCAGCATCAGTTTAGGCAGTCTTGAAGGGATCTCACATTAAAAAAAAAATCAATCGGTTACATCAGCATCAGGTGCTTGGTAGCTGGTGATCCAAGACTGATTCATTTTTATGAAGGTCAGCTGATCAATTGCATACTGTGCAAGCTCTGGCCAGTGATCCATCCTCAAGACCCAGTAACCCAGAAGATTTTCAGTGGGAAAGGTGTCCAAGTCTGATCTTGCCACTAGGTAATCCTGCACCATGTGATTAAGACGCTGGCGATGGTTGCTGGAACCGATCAGACCTTGGGGCTGCGAAATAAAAAATTGTCTGAACGCATCGGTCAGATGGCCACCTTGTCCACCGCTCCTTCTGTGACTGACCGAAGCCTCAGCAACACGTTGTCCATGAGGACCAGGAAATTGTAACCTCCCAGGCTCTGGAAACGCGTTGCACAAACCTTTCTGCAAGGCCTCCTGAAGATGTTTCATCCTCTGCTCCCTCTGCGATGGCAAAATAAGGTCCGTAACCTTACCCTTGTAACGTGGATCAAGGAGGGTTGCCAGCAAGTAATCATCCCTCCCCTTGATACCACGAATACGAGGATCCTTCCGCAGGCTTTGCAGGATTAGGGAGGCCATGCAGCGTTGGTTTGCTGAGGCATTCGGTACAGAGTCCTATAGGTCACTAAGGACGACATGATCCGCAGCCACCTCCTCCCAGCCATCTACAAGTCCATGGGTTTCTTCGGACTGTAAAGGACCCCTTAAGAGACTGCTGCTGATGTTGAGTGCCAGGCTCCACCTCCATGCTGACACAATCCTCCTCCTCCTCTTCCTGTGTGATCGGCGGGCACGCAGGAACACTGTCTGGATAAAGGGGGCCTTGAGAGGTAAGGAAGTCCTCCCCTTCCTGCCTCTGTTCTGCCTCAAGTGCCCTGTCCATTATTCCACGCAGCATGTGCTCCAACAGGTGGACAAGAGGGACAGTGTCATTGATGCACGCACTGTCACTGCTAACCATCCTCATGGCCTCTTCAAATGGTGACAGGACAGTGCATACATCCCTGATCATAGCCCACTGGCGTGGGGAAAAAAAAAAACAAGGTCCCCTGATCCTGTGCTGGTGCCATAGTCGCATAGGTACTCATTGGTGGCCCTCTGCTGCGTGTGCAGCCATTGCAGCATGGCCAACGTTGAGTTCCACCTGGTGGGCATGTCAGGACACCCTGTAACCCCAGGTACCTGCCCAAGAACTGCTGCACCACCAAGTTAAGGACGTGAGCCAAACAGGGCACATGGGTCAGTTGTCCCTGTCGGAGGGCGGAGAGGAGGTTGGTGCCATTGTCACAAACCACCATACCTGGCTTAAGCTGGCAGTGCGTCAACCACCTCTGAATCTGGCCCTGCAGAACTGACAGAATCTCTGCCCCAGTGTGGCTCCTGTCCCCCAAGCACACCAGCTCAAGCACTGCATGGCATCGTTTTGCCTGCGTGCTTGTGTAGCCCCTTAAACACCTACGGAGCACCGCTGGTTACGAGGACAAATCAGCACAGGAAGAGGCCATGGAGGAGGAAGAAGAGGAGGGGGTGGAGGAGAGAGGTGTGGCAGAATTACCACTAGTAGAATTTTGGAGGCGTGGTGGCGGAACAACCTCCAACACTACTGCACCCTGTCCTCTATCCTTCCCAGCTGCCAGAAGAGTCACCCAGTGCACGGTGAAAGATAGGTAACGTCCCTATCCATGCCTGCTGGACCATGAGTCAGCGGTAATATGCACCTTACCACTGACCGCCCTGTCCAGCAAGGCCAAGACATTGCCTTCCACATGCAGGTAGAGAGCCAGAAGGGGGCAGAGTCTACCAACTGAAAAGGCAGCAGTTAAAGTGCTAGCAATTTAGCCAAGCTAGCATTCAACCGCTGGGCATGTGGATGGCTGGGAGCAAACTTCTTTCGGCGGTGTAGCAGCTAGGGCAGGGAAATTTGCCTGGTACAATTTGATGTTGGTGTACCGATAGCAGATTGCCCGCAAGTACTTGGCTGTGATACACCTAATTCTACACCTTCATTCCTCTCCGTGCAGGTTTCAGAGAGGACTGAAGGTATAGTGGGGTTGAAGATCCCAGCTGATGAGGAGCAAGGAGGGGTCCACTTTGTTCTTTGGTGTGGGTCTTTTAGGTATGCGTGCCAACGAACTGCATGGCAGGTCGACATATGTCTGGTCAAGCATATGGTGCCCAAGCGGGCGATGTTTTGGCCACGCGAGATAGGCTTTAGACATATGTTGCAAATAGCAGCAGTGGGATCTGATGCTCTCGTCTCAAAAAAGGCCCACATCAAAGAACTTTTGGAATAACGCGCAGAGACAGCAGCGCCCTGCACTGCGGTGTGGTGCAGTCGGTGTGCTGCCCTTAAGCTGGCCCCTGGAGGGCATCCTGCCTCTTTGGAGATGTGCCTCCTCCTCCTCCTCTCTCCTATCAGGCACCCATGTGAAGTCAGTGACCTCATCATCCCCTCCCTCCTCATCACTGGAGCAAAGCTGGCAGTATGCTGCAGCTGGGGGAACATGATTGCCAGATTGCTGTCCTTCTTGGGCACCTCCTCTCTTTGGGCTCACGTTACTGCTTTCCTCTAGCTGGGTACCATCATCGGAGCCTTCAAAATGCTGGGCATCCTCTTGGAGCATGTACCCAACACTGTGGTTAAACAGTTCAGGGGACTCCTCAGGAGGACATGGCGGGGCTAGGGAAGGAGTGACTGATGCCATTGAGCCAAGGGAAGAGGCCGCGTTGGCAGCTGCTTTGCCAGACAAAGTACCCTGAGCCTGGGTGAGAAAGGGTGAGGGGAATGAGGATGGCTTGATCATCCACTCTACTAAGTCTTCTGCATGTTGCGGCTCAACACAGCCAGCTGCCGAAAAGAAGGACAAGCATGTCCCACGGCCACGTGCTGATGAGGATGCACTGTCTCCACGACCAGCACTGTTGCCTCTAGATGCAGAGCCTGCTTGCCCTCTTTTATTGGCTTGTGACTGTCTGCCTCTTCTTGTTGGCCTTCCAGACAAACTAATGGTCTGCAGTGAGATGTAGCTGCACAACGCTGTGATATATATATATACTGATACTGCAGCTAGCAGAATCAATTGCCTGTCTGTGGAATTATTAGTATGAGAACAGTAGAAATTGTCTTGAGGTAGCTTTAGGTGCACACTGTGCAGAGGACGCAGTACACTAACTGTAAATACTTCAGCTGTCTGCCTGTGGTACTAATAGGATCAGAAGAACACCACCAATTTTCTTCAGGTAGCTTTAGGTGCACACTGTGCAGAGGACGCACTACACTAACTGTAAATACTGCAGCTGCCTGCAGTACTAATAGCATCAGAAGAACACCACCAATTTTTCTTCAGGTAGCTTTAGGTGCACACTGTGCAGAGGATGCACTACACTAACTGTAAATACTGTAGTTGCCTGCCTGTGGTACTAATAGGATCAGAAGAACACCAGCAATTTTCTTCAGGTAGCTGTAAATACTGTAAAAACACCTGCCTACCTGTCAGTAGGAAGAGAATAACAGGAACAGATCTAGCTAAACTGAATACAGTGTATATACTCGCCTGCCTACTCTATCTAACTTAAATCAAATGACACTGTCTCTCTGTTTATCTCTCCGCCGCCGCAACACACTACAGAAGGCCACCAAGCAGGCGGCCTTATATAGTGTGGGGCGTATACTAAACCCCATGAGCCATAATTGGCCAAAGCCAAAGCTGTGATTGGCCAAGCATGCGGGTCATATTGCATGCTTGGCCAATCATCAGCCAGCAATGCACTGCGATGCCACAGTGAATCATGGGCCGTGACGCGCCACTCGAAATTGGCGCGAACGGCCCATAACGTACGCGATTCCACTAACAGTCGAACATGCGATGTTCGAGTCGAACAGGGGTTCAACTCGAACTCGAAGTTCATCCCTACTACTGTAGCATTTGCAGCACGGTTGTCCAGTATTTATGGTATTTTGGGTTGTCCCCAGAAAAGTAATATAGTGGAAGTCTTCCAATGGGTATTCTAGTTCTAGTGACCTGGGGGCAGGGATTTATAGAGATTTCCTCTCAGGTCCTGTTTGGCTATGGGGCAGGAAGTGAAGGGACACAGATGGCAAAAAAAAAATCTGACAGGGTTTATAACCCTCCCTTGCTCTATCCAAAATTAAAAAAAAAACGTTTTGCCTATAGGTCTACTTTAGGACAAACTACTATAGGTAATGTCTGTGTCCTAACATGGAGGTTTGTAGTAAACACCAGCTACGGTGAGGCAAAAAAAAATGTATTTGATCCCCTGCTGGTTTTGTACATTTTCCCACTGACAAGCAAGTGATCAGTGTATAATTTTATAGGTAGATTTAACAGTGAGAGACAGAATAACAACAAAAATATCCAGAAAAACGCCTTTCAAAAAAGTTATACATTGATTTGCATTTTAATGAGTGAAATAAGTATTTGATACCCTAACAATCAGCATGATTTCTGGCTCCCTGGTGTCTTCTATACAGGTAACGAGCTGAGATTAAGAGTACTCTCTTAAAGGGAGTGCTCCTAATCTCAGCTTGTTACCCATATAAAAGACACCTGCCCACAGAAGCAATCAGATTCCAATCTCTCCACCAAGGCCAAGACCAAAGAGCTGCCAAAGGATGTCAGGGACAAGATTGTAGACCTACACAAGGCTGCAATGGGCTACAAGACCATCGCCAAGCAGCTTGGTGACAGGGTGACAACAGTTGGTACTATTATTCGCAAATGGAAGAAACACAAAATAACTGTCAATCTCTCTCGGTCTGGGGCTCCATGCAAGATCTCACAATTGGTAACAGACTACGCCGTGAAGGACTAAAATCCTGCAGCGCCCACAAGGTCCCCCTGCTCAAGAAAACACATGTACAGGCCCGTCTGAAGTTTGCTAGTAAACATCTGAATGATTCAGAGGAGAACTGGGTGAAAATGTTGTGGTCAGATGAGACCAAAATCAAGCTATTTGGCATCAACTCAACTCGCTGTGTTTGCAGGAGGAGAAATGTTGCCTATGACCCCCATCCCCACCATCAAACATGAAGGTGGAAACATTATGCTCTGGGGGTGTTTTCTGCTAAGGGGACCAGACAACTTTACAGCAGAAAGGGGTGAGAACCTCCTTCCCTCAGCCAGGGCATTGAAAATGGGTTGTGGATGGGTATTCCAGCATGACAATGACCCAAAACATACAGCCAGGGCATCAAAGTAATAGCTCAAGAAGAGGCACAATAAAGGTCCTGGAGTGGCCTAACCAGTCTCCAGACCTTATTCCCATAGAAAATATGTGGAGGGAGCTGAAAGCTCGAGTTACCAAACGTCAGCCTCAAAACCTTAATGACTTGGAGAGGATCTGCAAAGAGGAGTGGGACAAAATCCATCCTGAGATGTGTGCAAACCTGGAGCCAACTATAAGAAACGTCTGACCTTTGTAATTGCCAACAAGGGTTCTGCCAACAAAAACTAAGCCATGTTTTGCGAAGGGGTCAAATACTTATTTCACTCATTAAAATGAAAATCAATTTATAACTTTTTTGAAATGCTTTTTTCTGGATTTTTTTGTTGTTATTCTGTCTCTCACTGTTTATAAAAACCTACCATTATAATTATAGACTGATCATTTCTTTGTCAGTGTGCAATTGTCAGTTGGTACAAAATCAGCAGGGGATCAAATACTTTTTTCCCTCACTGTACCTTAACCATTCCCAGTGATAAAGGGAGGTTATAGAGCAGTCTAATTCATCTTGTTCTGATAGTTTTATTGGTTCAGATATAGATACTTTAATTATTCAAAATGGCAGCACCAAGGCTGGATATTACAATTAATTCAGGTTTACCCTATATACGTGGCATAAAAACGTAGTCTCGGACAAATTTCACAAGTCTAAGTGCTATTTTATCAGTGAAAGTAAATCTAGTCTGATTGGTAGACTACTGAACTTGTGTTTCCCATGCTGGAAAAGTGACATGCACATGGCAGCAGTCCGTTAAGACTCAAGTCCAAAGTATGTCCCCCTACATAAGCTGTAAACTGCTTTAACAGCATAGGTTGCAGGTCCTGCCCTTTCTGTGCTCCCCTCCTGCTGAAGTGCCCTAGTCAAGCACCACTTCTGCCTACCACTCAGCCTGGCCCAGCCCTGCATGGCACTACTTGCCATTTAAGATGTGATTTTAGAAAACTAGAGTTACACAAAGAGCTTAATGGCTGTGCCATTATCCATGGGGTCTTCTTGTCCTACTTCTGCTGTACAGAGGGTTTAAAATCTTTGTGCGCTGAATGTAACTGCCCCATCTAATGCGTCTGTTCTGGGACATAGACCTACCCTTCTAAGGGCAGAACAGCACAAGAAGCTACCTGCTTCGCTCTTGTGAACAGCACATTATTCTGACATCAACCGATAAAACCAGCTGTACAACATGCACTCCACTGACCTCAGTTATTACAAAAAATGTACTTTGTTTATCACATACGTTGTTAAAATAAAGGAGAGAAAGCCACTATTAAAGCTTTGATGAATAGGGGATTTGTGGGCTTATAGTATTTAATATCATGCTTGTTAGAGCTTACAATCTAAAGGTTTGGCATTTCAAGCAAATCTTTCTGGTTGTAAGATTGTTGTGTTGTATAGCAGGCCGAGATACTGCAGAAGCCACCTTTACAGAGTAATAGGCAGTGGAAATAAAATAACTGTTTAGCAAGCTTGTACCAGCATAGAAGCTGTAAACAGTTGGAGCTTAATGCAGCTCTGTGCCTGAACACAGCAAATACTAGTATGGCCAAACCCTAGATGAATGATGACATCATTATCATCTTTATCACTGTACTGAAAGACGAGGGTCAGACTCACACTAATCCACTTCATTGTGGTTTGTTGCCACATGCACACAACGTGCATTGTGATAAGGTCTAACCAATTACACCACAAAGCTTCTAATTCACTCCCTGGTTATCTCTCACCTCAACTACTGCAACTCCCTCCTCATTGGCTCACCTCTACATAGGCAATCCCCCCTTCAGCCCATCATGAATGCTGCTGCCAGACTCATCAATCTTACCAACCATTCAGTGTCTGCTACCCCTCTCTGCCAATCCCTCCACTGGCTTCCATTCACCCAACGAATAAATACCAAAATACTGGCTACAACTTACAAAGCCATCCACAACTCGGCCCCCAGCTACATCTCTAACCTAGTCTTAAAATACCAAACAAACCTTTATCTTCATTCCTCCCAAGACCTCCTGCTCTCTAGTTTCCTTGTCACCTCCTCCCATGCTCGCCTCTAGGACTCCCCCCCAGCCTCTCCCATCTTCTGGAACTCCCTACCCCAATCTGTCTGACTATCTCCAACTCTGTCCACTTTTAGGAGATCCCTGAAAACCCTTCTCTTCAGAGAAGCCTATCCTGACCCCACCTAACTGTACTTGCATTTTTCTCCATCAGCTTATCCCCCACAGTTATTACTTTTTGCATCACTTGACCCTCCCTTTGAGATCGTAAGCTCTACCAAGCAGAGCTTCTGATTACTCCTGTATTGTATTGTATTGTAACTGTACTGTCTGCTCTTATGTTACAAAGCACTGCTCAGACTGTTGGCTCTATATTATTATACAGGTTTTATATAGCGCCAACAGTTTGCGCAGCGCTTTACAACATGAGGGTAGACATTACAGTTACATTACAATTTGGTACAAGAGGAATCAGAGGGCCCTGCTCGTTAGAGCTTACCATCTATATAAATGGCTCTATATAAATGAATAATAATAATAATAATAATAATAATAATAATGCAGTCCATTCAGTTTGAATGGACCCACACAAAACAATCCATAGTTAGCATGCACCTGCACAATTTTTTTCCATCGTAGTGCACCGTAACATATAGATGGTTCATATATGTGCACTTTGATGCGCTAAAATGCATATGTGTGACAGTGGACTGCCTATGTGTGTTGGGGTGCCAATCACAACAAAAGGTAATGCAGTACAGTATGAAATATGCATTACCATAACACACAGGTCTGAACTGGGTCTAAAAGCAAGACATGCCCCTTTATTTTATAAGTAAACTGCAGCACACCCACTCATAGATTCCCTTTTAAAGTGGTGATAAACCTGAGTTCTCTCGTCTTCCAGTACAAGGGGTTTAGACTAAACTATTGGAGGACCTGTAAATTTATAGTGGTTGAATATATAATGCATATATTTACGTGCAAATGGTGCTGCATTGAGCATTTAATATAGGCCATATATCTATAGATATATATAAGATATATCTATCTATATATATATCTATAGATATATATAAGATATATATATATCTATATATAGATATAGATAAATATATATCTATATCTAGATATAGACATAGATCTATATAGATCTATATCTATATCTAGATATAGATCTTTATAGATATCTATATATCTATACCTAATATATAATATAGGCCAGTCGATACACAGGGGAAAAAAAAAAAGAAGAAAAAAGAAGAAAAAAATGGCAAAATTGCATATTTAAGACTACAGCATTTTGTGATTGTTGGATTTTGTGTTACAGATCTGTACATACCTATGTGAATGCCTCCATTTAAACCAATGCATCTGCATATGGATCCATAAATAAAAAAAACGACTGTAAGTGTTTTTTTTTACAGCTGCATGAATGAGGCCCTAAATGTACAAAAACAGATGCATAATGCAGTTATGCGTTTTTACTGCATTTTTTCCATGGAAAAAAAAATATTCTGCATGTCTTTTCCTCACTTTAATGAACAAAAAAGTGTGTATAGAAAGCTGTTTGCGTAAAATGCACACGAAGAACATAAAACACATGCACCAAAAATATCCATGACTGCAAATGTACAAGTGTAAAAGAAACCTCATCCCATGTCTGACCACTTTCATGAAAAACTAAAGTAAGTATCTCTTTAGGTTGGATTACCCCTCATTTAGGAGTTTTCATTAAAATAATTTTACAAAAGTCAGAGCTGGCAAAAAAAACCCTTCCTTGCCCCTTTATATCCTCCACATTGCCTTGTCATCTTACAATACACAGATTTCCTCCTATTCAAGTATATTCAAAATGCTTGGGGACAATTTCCCTGCACTGATTGATGTGCCCCATAGTGTGCCACAACCCACAGCTTTACCCTGGGCACACAGATAAATGCTGCTTTTTGATTTTGCAAAAAAAAAAAAAAAAAGTAAGACTGGTGAAATTTTGCCAGTTTTTCCAGTCTCACTTTATTTTATTTTTTTGGTGAAATTTTGCCAAATTTTCCTAAAGTCAACAGGAATGGGAGATCCTTTTAACTAGTCTACAGCTGTAGTTTTGCAACAATATAACCCTTCACTAATGTTGATCAAATACACACAAAAACCTAGGAGAATAAAAAAAAATACACCACAAAAGAACAAAACAATAATAAAAACCCACTATCCTAAATACACCACAAAAAAAAAACAATAAACAAAAAACAAACATAAAACAGATCTCTTTAAAAAATATAATTTGTACCTAAACAGCTCAGTAAGTGAAATTGAGAGTTTCTGCCTTAACAAAATGTTCCTGATCTTGAAATTGGTAATTGTGGCATCAAGATCAGTTTTGCCAAAATCACTCAGGCTCCTCCCACTTAGTATTTTTTACTTTTTACTGCTCTCCTTACTTTCTAGCAATTAAACTGTTCTTTAATTTAAAAAAAGAAAGAAAAAAAAAGAAAGAAAAAAAATTGTGCAAGTAGAATTTTTTTTTTTAAAAATTACTTTTTCCAAGAAGTCAACGGGGGAAGGAAGGTTGACTTATACCTTTTAATAATAGCAAGTCTCTTCCTTTCCTAGCTGTACCAAATTATATTACAAAACAACATGCAATGCAGCTAATGACTTACTTAAAAAATGTATTAAAAAACACTTAAAAAATAATCATCGTCTGGCAAAGAAAGAGTTGAAAACTGTGGCAAAAAAAAAGAGACCCAGAAGACTCCCTAAGATAAAGTTTGTGTTCCTAAAGTGACAAAGATATACATATGAATTGGTTTATGGACGCCAAATTCCTTCCACCGCCAACGTATTTAAATCAGGGTGATGGGAAGATGGTGCAGGACCACAGTCAGCCCACGGAGGGACCACACTGCTCAGGACTGGACGGACCTGAGCCGAATATTCGGCTCCTACTTACAATCATGGACTATAAAACATTATTTTATTAATTGGAACGCGAAATAATTCATTTCATTTTTTTAGATCAATTCAAACACAAGAAGACTAAAAGAAAAGGTATGTATGTTCCTTATTGTTATCATTTATAATGGCGGGGAACTAATAATTCATCAATCAGTACATCTAAAACAAAGAAATTACCGGGAAATCACTTCAAATCTCGCTGCTTTTTTAATCCTTTTTTCGGGCATAGAATTCATTGCATAAAAGTCGTTTTATTTCTGTGTTAAAACGAATTCCTTGTGTTGTATAACAGAAAGCTATTTCAATAAACGAATATTTGATAACAATATTTACATGAAATAATTGAACGCAATTTATCATGTATACAGATACCGGGAGGTATTCTATCAATATTTACATTTTAATCGAAAAAGAAAAAATGATTGTAGAAAGAATTTCGTTAAACAAATTTATTAAATAGAAAGCACTGAAAAATTAAGCCAAAAACGAATTTAATTAACGCCGATCTAGCGCCTACTTACGCCTACTTACCCCCTATTATTTAACGGCTTTTAGCCGATATTTCGTTAAAAAAGAAAATAAAAATGGTCTTTATTTACTAACTTAAACGACTTTTACTTAATGAAGACAATTATACCGCGTGTATAAAATATTTATTATAAAAAACTTTTTTTTTTAACCGGAATAATTGTTCTAAGTGTATAAAATGTTAGAATAACAGGGCATTTGTGTAGAAGTCTTCGGTTTCCCCCCGGAGCCCCGGAGAAGAGGACACTCACAGCTCTCTATTGTTTTCTCCAATTTGCATAATATTTCTTTCTTAACATTGGCCATCACTTCCCATCCCCCTCCACAGCCCACTCACAAGGGGCAGCGCAGTCCTCTTGGCGGTCCGCTCTCTAGTAAAGACTCCTTTCATTCAGAGAGCTGCAGCCTGGAGGAGTGAGGACAGCGTGCCCAGCGCCCACCTACCACCACCACCCAGAATGGTAAGAGCCCCATAGACCCTCTGCCAACTGCTGCCTATAGTAGAGTCCCCCCCTTTATGTATTAGTGTAATACAGGGAAGGACGAGCTTTAATAGGAACATTGTTCTGATATATATATAAAATATATATATATCTATATAATATATATCAGGGAAAATAAAACACACATCCCGGTATACATTACAGACATTTCCAAACTGACACAATGACTTTCATCACTTTCATTAGCGCAAGGGAAAAAATGTGACATCTCACAATGTCTGCAATATCACATTTGTCCACACGGCGGCGCACGAATAAAAAATAATACAGAACGATATTTGGGGGGATCCGGACCGCACGATGTGTGAGGGGTGCAGCATGTACACTATTCTACACCAGGCCAACACTGCTGACAAGTATTCTGGAGGTGCATGTGACCGTGTTGGGAAGATCTGATCACATATATATGTGTGATTATTGGGAAGATCTCATTATATAAGTAACTGTTGGGGAGATATGATCTTATGTGTAATATAAGTCAGTGCTGAGAACATCGGATCAATATATGCAATATAAGCGATTATAGGGAATATCTCATAATATAAGCAATTGTTGGGAGGTCTGATCGCATATGTAAATTAAGTGAATATTGGAAAGAGCTGATCATATATGTAATATAAGTCGCTGTTGGTAAAATCGGATCAATACATGTAATATAAGTGATTATAGGGAAGATTTCATCAATACATGTGTTATATAAGCGACTGTTAAAAGATCTGGCCATATATGTAATATAATGGCCTGTGTTGAGAAGGTCTGATAATATATGTATAGAAAAGTGAATGTTGGGACCTTATCATGCTATAAGTGACTATGGGGGGGATTTACGAAAATCGGTGCACTGAGAATCTGGTACAGCTGTGCATGGCGACCAAATTCCAACTTTATCTTGTTCAATTAAACGTGTTGGTAATAAAGCTGATTGGTTTCGATGAAGAGCTGCACCAGATTTTGCACTCTTTAGTTTTTGATCATATATGTCCTATAAGTGATTGTGGTGGGAAGATCCGATCGTATATGTTATATAAGTGACTGTGATGGATCTGATCATATATGTCCTATAAGTGACTGATGGGAAGATCTGATCATATGTTATATAAATGACTGTGATGGGAAGATCTGATAATATATGTTCTATAAGTAACTGTGATGGGAAGATCTGATAATATATGTTCTATAAGTAACTGTGATGGGAAGATCTGATAATATTTGTTCTATAAATGACTGTGATTGCAAGATCTGATCGTATATGTTATATAAATGACTGTGATGGGAAGATCTGATCGTATATGTTATATAAATGACTGTGATGGGAAGATATGATTATATATGTTATAGGAAGCAGGGTTGCCAACCTCCCTCAGCATTTTTTACTGACAAAACATGGAAAATTTACTGGCGGAGCACTGACAACCTGAGAAATTATAGAATTCCTATTGTAAACTAACACAGTGAATATTTAAACAGTATAAACATGATATGGAAACACTGACAATACCTATAACACGGTATTTTGTTGGATTTACACTCAAAAAGTCAACACAGCATGAAATTATCAACCCCTGATTTTTACTGGCAGTTGTAAAAAAATCACCGATTTTTACAAACTGTCAGTAAATTTACTGGCGGTTGGCAACCCTGATAGGAAGTGACTTTATTTTTAAAAAAACACTAACGATTCATATCATTTTATCATTCTATAGTAAATATCTGCTGTGCATTGACCAGAAAATTGTAGGGAAAAAAGTAGCCAAACTTTTACGTTTTTTTCTTGTGGCTTGTTATAGTCAGGCTTATAAAAACCTACCTGTGATGTGATTTCGGTGGGAGAAGGTTGGTGTTTCCATTGTGTGAGGAGTCAGAAGCGGGCTGACCACTGTATCTGGGTGGGGGTAGATCGGAACTGTCCAGCAATACACAGACCGATCTACAGATCACTGGAGGGAATCATTGTGCGCTTTACCTGGGGAACCCGCATAGAAGGGCCCCATTGTTTTACTATTTTCAGGCTTGTGTGTCTATGAATGTATTATTTATATGACGGTGATTTTATTAATGTATATTTACAATGATGACATGCACATGTCACACAGACTCACAAAGCTTTACCATACGGATGAGGCTGGGAATTGGGCCACATGACTGCATTTTTAATCCCATTGGTTACTGTCACTTTAAGTATATTTGGAAGTATCATTATACTAGCTCTGTGAATTGAGCCTATTGGATGAAAACCTTAATAGGTGAATATTTTCCTTCTAAAACATGAGACCACCATTATATACCGGTAGATAAAGCTGCAGAGCGACTCTCCTAAATGTGTGGAACTACAGATCCCTGCATGCCCAGCAGTACTTTACTTCTGCTTATGGGCACAATTAGTCTTGTAGTCTCCAAAATGTTGGGCTGCAAAGCTGTTTTTATTCTGGCACCTCTTCAGCTGACACTTTAGATTGCTAGCTCTTGTAACTAAAATAATTATTGCTATTAGGCCATGTAATTTAGGCATTGTGCCATTTATTATTTTTATGAAGTTATTGATGTGCATTTATTTGTAAAGATGAATAATGGACCTCCATTGGACCATTGTGTTTTTATGGATGTGCTTTGTGCTATTTATTCTTATATTATGATGGCTGTGCCATTTTTTTCTTATGATGTGGATTGTGCCATGTAAGTGTTCTGATGGACCTGCATAATGCATTGAACACATTATTTGTGTTCTGAAAGATCTGCATTGGGCCATGTGATTGTCCTGGTGGACCTGAATTGTATGGTTATTTTTGTTCTGATGGACCTGCGTTGTGCATTTGATTTTTTATTATGGTTGTGTATTGTACCATGTATTTGTTTTGATAGACCGGCACTGTCCCGCGTGAATATTGATATACCTGCACTGTCCCATTGATTATTGATAGACCTGCACTGTCCCATTGATTATTGATAGACCTGCACTGTCCCATGTGATTATTGATAGACCTTCATTGTCCCATTGATTTCTGATAGACCTGCACTGTCCCATTGATTATTGATAGACCTTCACTGTCCCATTGATTATTGATAGACCTGCACTGTCCCATTGATTATTGATAGACCTTCACTGTCCCATTGATTATTGATAGACCTGCACTGTCCCATTGATTATTGATAGACCTGCACTGTCCCATTGATTATTGATAGACCTGCACAGTCCCATGTGATTATTAATAGACCTTCACTGTCCCATTGATTATTGATAGACCTGCACTGTCCCATGTGATTATTGATGAACCTTTACTGTCCTATGTGATTATTGATAGACCTGCACTGTCCCATGTGATTATTGATAGACCTGCACTGTCCCATTTGATTTTTGATAGACCTGCATTGTCCCATTGATTATTGATAGACCTGCACTGTCCCATTGATTATTGATAGACCTGCATTGTCCCATTGATTATTGATAGACCTGCACTGTCCCATTTGTTATTGATAGACCCGTACTACCCATGTGATTGGACCTGCACTGTCCTATCGATTATTGATAACCCAGCATTGTGTAGTTTATTTATTTTTTTACCGATGGACCTGCATTGTCCTATCGATTATTGACCTGCATTGTGACATTATTGATAACCCAGCATTGTGTAGTTTATTTATTTTGTGCCGATGGACCTGCATTGTCCTATCGATTATTGATAGACCTGCATTGTGACATTGATTATTGATAACCCAGCATTGTGTAGTTTATTTATTTTGTGCCGATGGACCTGCATTGTCCTATCGATTATTGATAGACCTGCATCGTGACATTGATTATTGATAACCCAGCATTGTGTAGTTTATTTATTTTTTTACCGATGGACCTGCATTGTCCTATCGATTATTGACCTGCATTGTGACATTATTGATAACCCAGCATTGTGTAGTTTATTTATTTTGTGCCGATGGACCTGCATTGTCCTATCGATTATTGATAGACCTGCATTGTGACATTGATTATTGATAACCCAGCATTGTGTAGTTTATTTATTTTGTTCGGATGGACCTGCATTGTCCCATTGTATTAGTGGCTCTGCCCTGGGACGGCTCCAGTTTCCAGCACTCCCCGGGATTCCGGCAGTGGTGATGATCGGTGTCTGGCTGTCTTCTTCCTCTCCTGCGGTCACAGATGAGTGGGTTGTAGAGTAGAGCCCGGCTCGGTGTAATATTCCGGAAACCTTCTATATATGGAGGAGGGGCAGGGCCGGGGGGCCCGGATTCTGCCCTTATTAGGCTAGACCCGCCCGGACCGGAATCCAAAGCTCCGCTATGTGTGCACGGATGATCCGCCGATCACTTCCAGCCCCGGGCCCCTCTCTCTCCTCTCGCCGCCCCTGAGCCCATAAACTCCCCGATCGCTCCATCGCTGACAACGAATCCCATTCATCGGCCAGGGGAGCGCTAAGCCCCGCCCACCTCCCCATTCATACAGCGGCAAGCCCAATGCAAATCCCCGTGACGACACACGGGAGGCGGGGCGCCCTTCCCTGTTCCTGTCCTTATTTGGTCCGTGACGTCACGGGCATTCAAAGCTCCAGAATAAATACTTACAGCAAACACTTTCCATGTACTGCCATTGATTAGCAGCGCGGCTCAGGAGACTTGTTAATAACCCGGGACTGGATCCGGGACCAATGACATCCCCGCGCATCACTGAATAGAGTCACCCAGCAGTGTCCTCCATACAAGTCCACGCTGTTCTCCCCTCCGTCCGCCAATCTGGGGCTGTCACTGTATGAAATGATGACTGCCAAAACTGTAGACAAAATCCCACTGCCGATCGGGGGATTCGTCCATCAGATGCCGGAGGCCATGTACCCGCTGGATGAGTCCGCCTTACCCACCTCTGTCACCATCTTCCCCAATATGGATCTGGGGGGACAGTACGACCAAATGGGCACTGGAGGTAAGAATACCCCCCCACCCCATCATAGGGGTCCCCCTATAATACTCCCATCCCAAGGGTCCCCCTATAATACCCCCATCCCATGCCAAGGGTCCCCCTATAATACCCCCATCCCATCCCAAGGGTCCCCCTATAATACTCCCATCCCATCCCAAGTGTCCCCCTATAATACCCCCATCCCACCCCAAGGGTTCCCCTATAATACCCCCATCCCAAGGGTCCCCCTATAATACCCCGACCCGATCCCAGGGGTCCCCTCAATAGTTATCTCCCCGACCCCATCCCAGGGGTCTCCCCCAAGACCAGACATGACACTTCACAAACCTGACAGTCCTTACATTGTACTGGGGACCGACTGGCAGTCCTTACATTGTACTGGCGACCGACTGACAGTCCTTACATTGTACTGGGGACCGACTGACAGTCCTTACATTGTACTGGGGACCGACTGATAGTCATTGTACCCGTTAATAATTGTACAGAGTGCTGGGTTACCTGCTGGTGACAGCGTGCTGGGGACAGACTGATGGTGAACAGATAGGGCTGATGGGATGCTGATGGGAGTGTTGGGGACATTCTCCTGGTCGGTAGACAGTGTTGGGGACATGCTTTTGATCAGTGGAGTGTTGGGGACGTGCTGATGGTAAATAGACAGTGTTGGGGACACGTCGACGATCAGTGAAGTTCTGAGGACATGCTGATCATCAGTATGTCCCCAACAGTCTTTACTGATAATCAGTGGAGTGCTTGGAACATATGATTATGAATAGACAGTGCTGGGGATAGGCTGATAAGAGTGCCTGGTTTACCTGCTGGTGATCAGTGGATTGCTGGGGACATTCAAATGGTCAGTATATAGTGTTGGGGACACACTGATGCGATCAATGAAGAGTGCTAGGGACATGCTGATGATCAATAAAGGCTGTTCGGGACATACTGATAATTAGTGGAGTCTTAGTGACAGCCTGATGATATGTAGGATGCTGGGGACATGTTGATTATACATAGTTTGCTGAGGGCATGTTGATGAGAAGTGTGGTGTTGGGGACAGGTTGATTAGAAGTAGTGTGTTGGGGACAGGTTGATGAGAAGTGTGGTGCTGGGGGCATGTTGATGAGAGGTAGGATGCTGGGGACATGCTGATGAGAAGTAAAGACTGTTGGGGACATACTAGTGATCAGTGGAGTTCTGTGAACATGCTGGGGGCGTATCTGTCAGTGTCTGTGTAGCTGTAGATGCTGATGAGAAATAGGGTGCAGGGGACATGTTGATAAGAAGTAGGGTGCTGGGGACATGTTGATAAGAAGTAGGGTGCTGGGGGCATGCTGATGAGAAGTAGGGTGCTGGGGGCATGCTGATGAGAAGTAGGGTGCTGGGGCATGTTGATAAGAAGTAGGGTGCTGGGGACATGTTGATAAGAACTAGGGTGCTGGGGGCATGCTGATGATAAGTAGGGTGCTGGGAACACGATTAGAAGTAGGGTGCTAGGGACATGTTGATAAGAAGTAGGGTGCTGGGGGCATGCTGATGAGAAGTAGGGTGCTGGGGACATGCTGATGAGAAGTAGGGTGCTGGGGACATAACGGTGAGAAGTAGGGTGCTGGGGACATGCTGATGAGAAGTGTGGTGCTGGGGACAGGTTGATGAGAAGTAGGGTGCTGGGGACATGCTGATGAGAAGTAGGGTGTTGGGGACATGCTGATGAGAAGTGTGGTGTTGGGGGCATGCGGATGAGAAGTGTGGTGCTGGGGACAGGTTGATGAGAAGTGTGGTGCTGGGGACATGCTGATGAGAAGTAAGGTGCTGGGGACAGGTTGATGAGAAGTAGGGTGCTGGGGACAGGTTGATGAGAAGTAGGGTGCTGGGGACATGCTGATGAGAAGTAGGGTTCTGGGGACATGCTGATGAGAAGTAGGGTGTTGGGGAAATGTTGATGAGAAGTAGGGTGTTGGGGACATGCTGATGAGAAGTGTGGTGCTGGGGACAGGTTGATGAGAAGTAGGGTGCTGGGGACATGCTGATGAGAAGTAGGGTGTTGGGGACATGTTGATGAGAAGTAGGGTGTTGGGGACATGCTGATGAGAAGTTTGGTGCTGGGGACAGGTTGAGAAGTAGGGTGTTGGGGACATGTTGATGAGAAATGTGGTGCTGGGGACAGGTTGATGAGAAGTAGGGTGCTGGGGACATGTTGATGAGAAGTAGGATGCTGGGGACAGGTTGATGTGAAGTGTGGTGCTGGGGACAGGTTGATGAGAAGTGTGGTGCTGGGGACAGGTTGATGAGAAGTGTGGTGCTGGGGACAGGTTGATGAGAAGTGTGGTGCTGGGGACAGGTTGATGAGAAGTAGGGTGCTGGGGACAGGTTGATGAGAAGTAGGGTGCTGGGGACAGGTTGATGAGAAGTAGGGTGCTGGGGACATGCTGATGAGAAGTAGGGTGCTGGGGAGATGCTGATGAGAAGCAAAGACTGTTGGGGACATGCTGGTGATCAGTGGAGTTCTGTGGACATGCTGGGGGCGTATCTGTCAGTATCTGTGTAGCTGTCAGTGAAACATGGGTTGAAGTGATAGGATCTGATCCTCTGTCATAGTAAAGTTCACAGACTTCTGTTGAAGTATAGTTTGGGGTTGATTTACTAAAGGCAAATAGCCTGTGCACTGCAAGTATGTTACTCTAGATCTGAGGGGGACATGTATGGAAAATAAATAAACATCATTTTGCTTGTACATGGATTGGATGATAGAAATCAGCAGAGCTTTCCCTCATTTCAAAGCTTCCCCACAACTGCATTTACAGCGCACCGACTATTTGCCTTTAACAAATCAACCTCCATGCCATTATCTGGAAGAATTATCCTGTTACATCATCTTGTGCTCACTTTAGATGTCTTCCTATAGAAAGCAGTGGGTGTATATATATGTATATGTGTAGATCCATGAGTATATATGGCTGTAGGTGTATATATCTATAGATCTCTAGGTGTAATTATCTATATGTGAAGATCCATGTATGTCAGCGTTGTACAGAGTATTGCCGGATGAATGGATCCCTATTAATGTCCCCTCTTTTTGTGTCCCCCCACTTCTAGATGGAATGATCAATGTGGACATGAACGGTGACAAGCGCTCCCTGGATCTGCCATATTCCAGTAGTTACCCCTGCGCCTCCCGGAACCAGACGTTCACCTATATGGGCAAGTTCTCCATCGACCCTCAGTACTCCGGGGGCGGTTGGAATCCAGAGGGCTTCTTCAACATCGTCAGCACCGGCATCCTGGGAGTGACCCCCTCATCCTCGTCCTCCACCACCTCCTCCAGCGCCTCCCCCAATAGCCTGAGCTGCAGCATGGCAGCGCATGGGCAGGGCGATGTGGAGCACATGTACTCGCCCCCGCCGTACTCCAGCTGCGCGGAGCTGCCGGTCTACCAGGACAGTTCGGCCTTTCTCAGCACCGGCGGCTCCCTGTCTTACCCTCCCCCGTCTTATCCTTCCCCCAAGGCGGCCTCAGACGGTCCAATCTTCAACATGATCCCCGACTACCCGACCCTCTTCCCACCGCAGTGTCAGAGGGACCTGCACCCCATGACCGACCGCAAACCCTTCCCCTGCCCCCTGGACTCCATCAGGGTCCCCCCTCCGCTCACCCCCCTCTCCACCATCCGCAACTTCACCCTGGGGGGCTCCTCCAGCATAGAGGGGTCTCGGCTGCCCAGCGCCTACAGCCCCCAGAACCTGCCCCTGCGGCCCATCCTCAGACCCAGGAAATACCCTAACCGGCCCAGCAAGACCCCGGTACACGAGAGACCCTACCCGTGCCCGGCCGAGGGCTGCGACCGCCGCTTCTCCCGCTCCGATGAGCTCACCCGGCATATCCGCATCCACACCGGACACAAGCCCTTCCAGTGTCGCATCTGTATGAGGAACTTTAGCCGCAGCGACCACCTGACCACCCACATCCGCACCCACACCGGGGAGAAGCCCTTCGCCTGCGACTACTGCGGCAGAAAGTTCGCGCGGAGCGACGAGCGCAAGCGACACACCAAGATCCACCTGCGGCAGAAGGAGCGAAAGGGCGGAGCCGGGGCGACCTCTAGCGGCAGTGCGGGCCAGGAGCGCTCCCTCAGCCTCAGCCCCTGCTCAGCAGGCTCTAACAGCGCTCAAATGGGACTGTGTCCTAGCAGGACATCCTAGGACATACTGCGACACAATAATAATAGTAATAAAAGGGAATATCGCTGCCATTCCGGGGCCAGTGCCACTAGACTTTTCACAGGATCTGGGACATAAAACTGGAAGATGTATTGCTGGCTCAGGGACTGCCTTCAGGACTTTGCTACACTAGATGGGGCAGATAAGTGGATTCTTGAATGTCGCTCAATGTGGGGGAGGGGTGAGGGAGTCAAGGTTTACATTGTGTTGTGGAGAGTACTTGTTCTATGTTCATCTACAGCAGAGGGTTCCCAACCCCAGTCCTCAAATACCCCCTAACAGGCTATGTTTTGGGCATTTTCCTTAGATCAAATAGCCAAGCCATTGTAATGGATGGAAAGCACCTGTGCCAAGTTGAAGGAATTCCTGAAAACATGACCTGTTAGGGGTTTACTTGGCGAATGAGGTTGGAGACCACTGACCTACAGTATTTATTCTGAATGTTACAGCACTGATCCCAGAGCCTTGATCCCTGCTGGGCTACCTAATGCTAATAACTAGCACTACAGCTAAGGAATGCTGTCCACACTGAAGGCTGTGCACACACAGGGGGGACTTTAATAAAGGCAAATAGCCTGTACAAGGGAAATTTCCTATAGCTTAGTCAAAATTTGGTGAGATTACATTTTGCAAACAATATCCAATTATTTGCAGGGGAAATATACATATATATTTATTTATTGCTTGCACGTGATTGGATGATGGAAGTCAGTAGAGCTTCATCTCATTCACTAAGCTAAGGGAAAATGGGCAAACAGCCCACTTGCCTTTAGTAAATCAACCCCAAGACAGTGCTATTTAAATAGACGAATCTGCTTAGATTTGACTATGTTACAGATAATATTCTCCATTCACAAGGATCTTTATTTTAGCCATGTGCAGTTATCACTGGATTGAATGGCAATGACATATTTGGATAATAATTACAATAATGACTTACCCTTGTGTGTTAGCCTTGTGAACTAAGCCTTTGGGGCTGATTTACAGAGGAGTAGAATATATTCACTTTGCAGGAGAACTTTCACTTACTGAATAAGGTAAAGCTGTGCTGACTTCAGTCATCCAATCACTTGGATGCTTTTTTTTTTATTTTTTATTTCCATTGACCAGGAATGGATAGAAGAAATTCCCTTGCAATGTGAACATGTTCTACTCCTTTAGTAATCCCTCTATGTAGGATATGCAGTGAAGACAGGCTTCCTTTGAGCAATGGTGTGTTCATTATTTCTTTTACTCTAAGGGCTTTTATTATCAGCATGGTGTAAAGAAGAATAGTTGTCTGCAGCCCAGAGCCAGAGCGATAAGCCTGCAATGGGTGACAGCACAACTCTTCTCACTAGGCTTTTATCCAAGCTTGGAAGAGCTGAATGGATTCATGCTAGGTAAACTTTGTTTTGTTTGCTACTAATTGCATCTAATAGCCTGTGTGAGTTTTATTTGTTTTTTTATTTTTGTTTTACATCCTGGCTATGTTCAGGAGAAGAGTTACATGGTAACTTTGAAAGGTGTTTCCCATTGTCGAGATGCCAGAAGTAGCCATAACTCATGCACTTTATCCTTGTCATGACTGCCAGGAGCAGGCGGTGTGATATGAAGGGGTACATTAGAATCTCCCAACCTCATTTATTTTTCTCTATAACAAAATCTGTCTTCTAACCGGTACAGTATGACTCAAGCTGGCCATACATGCTCAGTGTTGGCTTAGTGATCTAGTTAAAGAATTCTTATTCCCAAAAATACACAGTTCGCATCATACTCCAACTGACCAAAGGCAGTGCAAAAAGGCAGTGAGTACAAACCAGATTTCCCTTTCCTGGGGTCCGAGAGGTGGAAGATGAAATCTGATTGGTTACAATGATTTGCTGTTGTTTGCTCTCTGCCTCATTGTATGAGCCTGTAGGAGCACTTATGGACTGTAGAAATGGTACAGGGTACTGCACTTCCAAAGAGCAGTAAGGAATCCACTTCCAGACTTTAACTCCTGCTTTGCTGTTCTGGAATGACAGCTTTATTTGGTAACTCCTGGCTTGGATATTTCAGCAGTCAAGTCTTTCCTTAAATGAGTGTTTCAACTTTACAAGTTTATAATAGTCTTCAATTGTCATAAACCAACCCCAGCCTAGGTGTTTTATTTATTATTAGCATAGACCTGTGCTGTATGGCACATTGCAGGGTGAGCCAACCACTAGTACAGATGCTTTCATTTCAAGTAAACCCACCAGGACTGAAAAAGTTAGGCGCTTGGCTTTCATGCAGACCCTCTTCCTTCAATATTCTGTGCTCTGGCAGATAGGGTTTAGGACTTTCATGATCTGTTTATGTTGGAGCCAAAGTATCAGGATTACAGCCAGTCAAATAGCATTTGCAGAAGGAAATCATTACTAGCACCCCCATGCTTTTCCTTGACTTCAGAACCATCCTTTAGCCTTACATTATGAATATCTAGTAGTAGTTACTCTTGTTCATCTGGACTTCTTCTGGCCACTTCTTTGGTTCTAATGAGTATCACTCCATCATTTATATATCCACACCGGTAGCCCCATCACCTTGATAACCATTACCATGGAAAGGCTGATGTTATTGTCTATAGCTATTACAGAACAAGTCCTATTGAATGTGACTTAACTACTTCTAGATAATCCATGACCTGGATAAATGAGAACAATTAGGAATAATAATATTTTCTAAATTGCCATATGGTACCAACCTTTATCTATTTATTCAGCAGAGAAGGGAAACGCTAAACTTTTCCAACTTACCCAAACAAATTCTTGCAGGACGATGACCCGGTGTCGTGGTTCTTCTCGCTCCATGGTCATGTCAATAATACATCATGAGACACTCTGCTGAAATATCCAGCCTACAGTTTCTGTTTTTTTTTCAGTGTTTTTGTATAACATGTCAAACATATGAAATATCTGAGCAATGATTTGATTGTGTATGGCCGCTTTAGTACAAGTGCAATGAAAGGGATGCCAAAACGTTCTGGTACTATTATGGGCTTTGCCGATTTCTGTTCTGCGTGTTTACTTGGAAAAAGTCATCTAGATTGTATATGGCTGAACTGCACTGCTTTCACAGAGCTCCAACTCTTGGAAAAAAATAAAATAAAAGGTACATTGTGTGATTTATGTTATGTAAAAAGGCAAAGAGGTTAATTTATTTAAAAGGGATGTAAATAATGCTGTATGTCAGTAAAGCATGCATTGTGGTACAACAGTGTTCTTGGTGCCTTCCTTGTGTTATGTAGACAAGTGTCCTCAATGTCTGCATGTATATATAGGATGCCTTATCAAAGACAAATATGGTCCCATGCCACAGGCGAGAGCTGTATATTACTGCCAGTTAATATTGGGAATTTTCTAAAATCTATATTTTTGTACGCACTGTTTTGTGACTCAAAAGTGTTAACTTTGTAGTACGAATTTTAAAGAAAATTAAAAAAAAAAAAAAAGTGTACAGGTGTACAAAAGTATTGGGGCTGACTCGTCTATAAATAACTGAAGATTGAGGTAGCGTTAACTTTATTAAAAAAAACAGCCACTAACTGGAATTTTAAAGGTTTAATGTACTTCAAATGTCTGTAAATAAATAACTTTTAAATATACAAATGTGTTGTCTTAAATTTATTTTCATGTCAGTTTTTGCAGGAACATCAAAGAGACAAATTAAAATGGTTGTAAAGACCCTAAATCCATGAAGGTAAAAAACATTCTGCTCCCAGCCCCCCCTTATACTTACCTGAACCCAACCTCGATCCAGTGATGTGCAAGAGAGCAGCGTCTCTCTCCCTCCTCATTGGCTCAGAGGCACAATCACAGCCAGTGATGAGGGGGCGGGGTCGAGCTCTGTGTGTCTTAGAGGCACACAGAGCGGGCTCAGGAGTGAGCACACACCAGTGCCCCCAAAGTGGCTTGCTAAGGGGCACTTAGCAGGGGGGAGCTAGGAGCGTCAGCGGAGAATGATTGGGGCTACTCTGTGCAAAACCAATACACAGAGCAGAAGTATAACCTGTTTTGTTTTTTTTTTTAAATTGATCCTTTACAAACACTTTAAAGCTGAACTCCGGGATAACCAAAGATTGTCTAAATACAAGAGGCACATGGGGTTGATTTCCTAAAACTGGAGAGGGCGAAACCTGGTGTGGTTCTGCATTGAAACCAATCAGCTTCCAGGTTTTATTGTCAAAGTTTATTTGAACAAGCTGAAGTTAGAAGCGGCTACAATGCACAGCTGCACCAGATTTTTTACTCTTCAGTTTTAGTAAATCATCCCCTGTGCATCCTTCCTGGAATCTTGAGGTAACTTGCATATTTCTTATAGATCTGTACAATAATTCAGTGGGAAACCTTGCTTCCTGTAATAAATACTGGTCATTGCTGTTCTCTCTTCTTGTGCAGGATGACTGGTCTGGTCTCCGCCCCCTCCCATCTTTTTCTGCAGGCAGCCTGTAGTGGGTGGGCCTGCTACCCTCCCACAGCTCTGCTCGTTATGTACAGCACAGTGATGTTTTTTTTACTTTTACAAGGTAATATCTGGGTTTGCAAAAGCATTTTATGCACTCAAAAGTGGATTTTCTGTGGCTATTGAGGAATGCATTTAAATAAAAATAATTTGTGCTCAGAGTACAGCTTTTACACCCCTTACTGGACTGCTGAACTGATGGTCATGATATGACTCGGTGCAGGAGGGGTCATATCACAACAGCAACCTTGAAACTCAACAGTAAACTGAGAGCTGATAGTATACAACAGATAAACCAATAGATCCTGCTAATGGTAGACCATACATTGGGCTGTACTCAGTTTTTGAATCAATATCTTCCAGTGTGCATGCAAGTAACCATTCCCCTATATCAGGGATGGCAAACCTTGGTGCCCCCAGATGTTTTAGAACTACATTTCCTGTGATGCTCATGCGCAGTGTAGATGAGCATCATGGGAAATGTAGTTCCAAAACATCTGGGGTGCCAGGGTTTGCCATCAGTGCCCTATATCATGCAATGCATATGCCATAGTAACTGAAGAGGACCTGTGCATAGCATTTTAGAATATAGGGGAACTTTTGTCCTGGAGCCAACATTTTTATATTGGCATTCATACAGCATAAGTATAGGTTCAGGGGGCCATTTTTCTAATAGTATTAGGCACTCAGTGATAACTATTAATTAAAAAGTATATCTGTTTGTTCTCAGCTTACTACTGATTACTACTGATACTACTTACTACTGATAGCATAATCTTAAAGGGGTTGTAAAGGTTTGTGTTATTTCCACCTTAATGCATCCTATGCATTAAGGTGAAAAAACACCTGTCAGTGACCGGCCCCCAGCCCCCCCGTTTTACTTACCTGAACCCTCGAACTTGTCCCACAGGGACGCGCCGTCTCTCTGCCTGGGGTGCTCGGCTGTTGATTGGATAGATTGATAGCAGCACAGCTGTTGGTGTCAATCAAATCCAATGATGCGGCCGCTGGGGGGCGGGGCCGAGTCCTGCATTCGGCCTCTATTTGAGGAGCCCGCAAGGTAACCCCCCCCGGGAGAGCGTTTCTCCCAGGGGGTTATCTGAAGCGGGGAGGAGCCGAGAGAGCCGTCAAGGGACCCCAGAAGACGAGGTTCGGGGCCACTCTGTGCAAAACAAGCTGCACAGTGGAGGTAAGTATGATATGTTTATTTAAAAAAAAAAAAAATTAACTTTAGTGTCACTTCAAACGTTTTTTAAAATGTAGAGGCATCAGAGTGTTTGTAAGAGTCTTGCACAGGGTGAAATAAATCATTTGTTCCTAAAAAACCTCTGTAGAGTTGAAGCTGTAATGACATACAGACTGAAAACTTTCTTTTTCTCTGTACTGCCCAGGATGCTCCATACCCCAAGGCAATGTTTCTCAACTCCAGTCCTCAAGTACTCACAACAGGTCATGTTTTCAGGCTTTCCCCTTATTTTGCACAGGTGATTTGATCAGTTTCATTGACTTAGTAATTACCACAGCCGTTTCATCTGAGGGAAATCCTGAAAACATGACCTGTTGGGGGTACTTGAGGACTGGAGTTGAGAAACATTGCCACAGGGTGTCTAATATGAAAATCTTCACCTCTGAATCCTGGCTAGTCCTTGTAACTACCTATGGGCTCTTCACTGTGATGGGCAGCTGACAGTCCTTTTGGGAGTTGCAGAAGGGGGTCAGGACAGCCCTTGATTTTCTCAGCAAAAGTCAAGATTTGCATGCCACAGAACGTTAGAGTTTGAATCTAGGGGACACTACTGAAGTTTATGAAGACAATCAGATAAATCTCAATTTATTTTTTTAAAACTCTAAGTAGCTCATGGTATTGTATCGACTTTGTGAAGCATCTAATACATTTTACAGCTATGTAGAAATGACAAATTATTTTTCAAGAACGGACTTCATTGCATACCTCCCAACTTTTTAAGATGACAAAGAGGTACACCTTTAAATTCCCTATGGTGGAAATGTATCAAAACTGGAGCAGACACAATCTGGAGCAGCTGTGCATGGCAACCAATCAGTTTCTGTTTTACATTTTCAAAGCTTAACTGAACAAGCTGCAAACCAAATCTGATTGGTTGCCAAGCACAGCTGCTCCAGGTTCTGTCTGCTCCAGTTTTAATTCAATTCCCTCCAATATGTGGGTAAATGGTAGGTTAGTATTTTTCTGTTTCCTTTATGCTGGCTTTTCAAAATATCAAATTATTATTATTATACAAGATTTATATAGCGCCAACAGTTTGCACAGCGCTTTACAATATAAAGGGAGACAGTACAGCAACATACAACTCAATACAAGAGGGCCCTGCTCCTGCGAGCTTGCAATCTAATAGGTAGGGGTTGGTGTAACAAAAAAGGTAGTTACTGAGGGATGAACTGATAAGGAAAGTAGAATATTCAGTTGTTAGCTAAAGGCAGGATAGACCTCCCTGAAGAGATGAGTTTTCAGGGATTGCCTAAAAGTGGATAGATTGGCAGATAACCAGATAGGTTGGGGTAGTGAGTTCCAGAGGATGGAAGAGGCTCTAGAGGAGTCCTGGAGACGAGCATTGGAGGAGGGGACAAGGGAGCTAGAGAGCAGGAGTTCTTGGGAAGAGCGGAGAGGACAATTTGGGTGATATTTGGAGACATTGGTGATTGGTAGAAAAGGGCAGTTGTAAATGGCTTTGTATTTTATTGTTAGTGTTTTGAATTTTATGTGTTGGGCAATCGGAAGTCAGTGGAGGGATTGACAGAGAGGGGTTGCGGACACTGAACGGTTGGTAAGGTGGATGAGTCTGGCAGCGGCATTCATGATAGACTGAAGAGGGTATCGCTTGCGGAGAGGTAGGCCAATGAGAAGGGAGTTACAATAGTCAAAATGGGGGAAATGTGCAGCACTTATGTGATCATATAAACCATAACAAATAATATGAGTACAAAAAAAAAACGTGAATAATAAATGATGTGCTCAAAAATACTCCAAGCAGTCCTCTATTATGACATGTAATGTCTATAAATAGAGGAACTTGGACGTGTGATGTCCAAAAAAAGTCAGTGACAAACTTCATGTGTGATGATAATCCTCAACCACATGTGGATGTGATATAGTGACAGTCTTTAACTTCAAATATGTATGATGTAATAACAGTTGATAGTAGATCCACCACCAAAGACACCAGAAGCTGCTTACCCTAGGTATGGAACTCAAATAGGTGTACACCTAGTGAGTCAATCAAGCTTTGTGGTATAATATACCAAGGGGATCAGATTCTCTATCCAGATATGACCTCCAGATGGACCTCCAAACAGGTGTAAGGTATGGATGAACTCAGTAGATATAGGCAGTCAGCCCCACCTTTAAAAGAAAGAGGAAGGCATATAGCATAACTCTGTATGGAAATTTTAATAAATGAAAAGCAAAGGAAATACACTCACGTGTTTAGCAGTAAAATCAAGTGCTTGTATAAAAGAAGACAGTGGTCTCAGCATATCCTCCCGACGCGTTTCGACTTAGAAGTCATCATCTGAGGTGTTACAACAATCAAGGCGAGAGATAACAAGAGTGAATAAGTTGCTTAGTGGTTTCAATGGTTAAATAGGGGCATTTTGTGGAGATGTTACGGTGGTGAAGTCTGCAAGATTTGGACAGCGATTGGATTTGGGGCTGAAAGGACAGCTCAGAGTTCACAATTACACTTAGCACCCTGGCATGAGGGGAGGGACTAAGGGTTGTATTATTGATCTTGATGGAGAAGTCAGGGGGGCACGGGCCGGAAGAAAAAGTATGAGCTCAGTTTTAGAAAGATTGAGTTTGAGGAAGTGGTGCAACATCCATGCTGATATGTCAGTTAGTGGGTTAGTAATGTGAGAGGAAACTAAAGGAGTGAGGTGAGGAGTAGAGAGATAGATTTGTGTGCCATCAGTATAGAAATGGTACTGGAAGCCATCCGAATTTATTAATTGGCCAAGGGAGTAGGTATAAATGGAGAAGAGGAGGGGACAGAGGAAAGAACCTTGGGGTACCCCTACAGAAAGCGGAAGTGGAGAGGAGGAAAATACAATTATTTAGGGATCATTCATACCAGCAAACATGCTAAGCAATATGTTTTAGTGTATGGGCTGGTGTCGGTTGTGTTGCTTGTGTTTCTGGCAAGGCACGGTTTATGCTCTTTTTTTTTTTTTACCGTATTGAGATGGCAGACAATGGCATTTCACTCAGTTCTATTCACTACAGCGAGCTGCGTGGCAGTGACTGATGATGATTTCAGGTAAGTCACGGTGCATTGCAGAAAAATACGTGTTGCATTTTTACACACTGCAACCCATATCAAGGCAGTTTTGTGGTTTCAACAAGTCACATAGAAAACAATTTGGTATATGGCCAGCCTAACTATACTTAAGTCTATACTTAAGACCAAAAAGAGGAACAACTGAGGGGGGACAGAGGAATTTAATTCCAAATGAGGGACATTTGGGAGGTATGATATTGCCTCAAAGCAATCCAAATTTTCATTCAGTCTTTAATATTTCTCTACAGATTTACATTTAGCTGCTGTGGGGAAGAATGGACAGTCCTGAAAAACACTGATACCTGGGAGGTCCACAGTAACCTGAAAAACAATAAAACAAAAAAATAATAATAAACAAACAAAAACACAAAAACACAACTTTTTCTGCCAACTGCATTTCATATACAATAAACAATCAAGATGTCTAACTGAGCATCATGCTGCCTGAACAGTAAAGCATTTTGTAATAACACCTGCCTGCCATAAACTAGACTAATGCCGCGTACACACGACCGGACTTTCCGGCAGAAAAGGTCCGACGGAATCATTCCGTCAGACATTCCGATCGTGTGTGGGCTTCATCAGACTTTTTCTTTTGAAAATTCTGACGGACCTAGAAATAGGACATGTTTCAAATCTTTCCGATGGAATCAGTTCCTATCGGGAAAACCGCTTGTCTGTATGCTGTTCCGACAGACCAAAAACAACGCAGGGGCAGCTATTGGCTACTGGCTATTGAACTTCCTCTTTCTAGTCTCATCATACATCATCGCATTCTAAATGATTGGACTTTGGTGCAATCGCGTGTAGGCAAGTCTGTTTCAGCGGAACTCCTTCGGAACTCCGTCTAAAAAACCGTCAGAGTCTATTCTGACGGAAAGTCCTGGTGTGTGTACACGGCATTACTCCTCTCCAACATGGCTAAATATGAGGTGCTGCTTTAAGGCATTAAAGCAGTAGTAAAAGCCACAAAAGAAAAAAAAAAAATTGTCCCCCCCTGAAGGTTTAAGTCAGAATGTATGAATATGCACCGCATACTAGCACATTATGCCACTCTGCATTCTATGGCATACTGTATGCCCGGAATGCAAAGCATCACTGCGCGTGCACGGCTGACGTCATTGGGTATTGCAGATGTGATAGATATTCATTGTACCTACAGAGGTAAGCCTGTAGGTAAAACTTAAAAAAATAGAGTTTACTACTGCTTTACAGTTACACTAAATTCTGGTTTGAAAAAAATTATATTCAAGTATGAGTTAAGAATACAAATCCCTTCTATTGCTCTCAGTCTCATCCAAATTCCTGTTTTTTTGGTGCTGTGATACGAGCTCCTGTTAGATTATGTCTATGTTTGTTCTCAATAGTCCCAGTGTATGTAGGAACGTAAGCACCCTCTTTTGCTCGCTCCCAAGATTGGACTAAGGACTATAGACTATGGGATTTGTAGTGTGCAAAGAGCAGTGCACATGACAACGAATGTGCACTCATTACAAACAAACGGAAGCAAGATGGAAAAAAAGAGGAGCTCATGGAGGATGTTACAGGAAGGCAGAAAAACACAGAAACAATTAGAGTGACATTAAAGTGATTCTAAAGGCAAACATTTTATTTTTTAAAAATAAACATGTCATACTTACCTGCTCTGTGCAGTGGTTTTGCATAGAGCTGCCCCAATCCTTTTCTTCTGGGGTCCCCCTGCTGGCGCTCCTGGCTCCTCCTCTCTGCCAAGTGCCCCATAGCACGGCTTGCTGAGGGGGCACCTGCCGGAAAGGAGGAGTCAGCGCTGGCGGGTAACTAAGGCCTGGTTCACACCTATGCATTTCTGTGTGTTTTCAGTTTTGCAGAAAACACACTATAGTCCATTTAACATGGTTTCTTTTGGGTCACATTCACATGCGTTTTCCACCAGTGCGTTTTTTTGAAAAGGGTCTTTTTTTTTCCGCATCAGGTTGCATTTTTGGTTTCATAGACTTCAATGGAAATGCATAAAAAATGCAGTGCTTGCGTTTTTGATACAATTCTGCTGGTTTCTCCTGCAAGACAACAGACATCTCCCAAATACGCAATTAAAAATGCATCAAAAACTCTTGTGAAAAAGCGCAAAATACAATGGGAAAATGCATCATCTGCAATCTGCATAGATGTTAACCAGGCCTAAGGGACTGCTCTGTGCAATACCATTGCACTAGGCAGATAAGTATAACAGCATTTTTTTTAAAATTGCCTTTACAACCACTTTAACCCTGCCAGGCTTCTGCAGCTGGGGAGGGTGGCATAGAATAGTTGTTGATTATTGTAGAAAGTCCTGTGGTTGGACAGTATGAGTAATCTATTAACATTTTGCAGTATGGTTTCATAAATTAACAGGGTTGTAAACAATATGTGCCCATCCATATTAGAACGCCACTAAACCTCAAACACATATTGACCTTTACCAGGCTATTATTAACATTTACACATATGGTATGTGTAAATATCAAATAATTTTTTTTTAATTTTGTTATTGCTCATTACATACAAGCCAGGATATGACAAAAAAAAAAGCAAACTAACTACAACCACATCTTAAACATTATCTTAAACATTATGATGGGGAATCCCCCTTGGAAAGCCGAAGGAGTAATTCACATTATGGTATACATAGAATAAAGTAAATTAAAATATATAATAAGAAGAAAAGAAACAGAAAAAAGGATGAGAAAAAAAAAGAACAACTAACAAGACAAACAACACCAAACTAACACCTCTCAGATTAGGAGAACTGAGTGTCAGTAAATAGTAAGTAGTATTGCCTTGAGTCAAAGATGCCCTTCAATCCTAATTTCTCCAGTTTATTTGACTACTTTGGTCGTGTAGCAACATCTCCTCTCCTATGAACTCATCTCTCCTCCTCTGTCCCCTTCCCTCTCCTCCCCCCTCCTCTCTGCTAAATGAGCCATCTTATAGGGGTTGATTTACTAAAGGCAAATTGACTATACACTTTGAAAAGTGCAGTTGCCCTCTGCAAGTGCAATTGCTCCAGCTTAGAAAATGAGGTAAGGCTTCACTTTGCAAAGAATGCCCAATCACATGCAAGGAAAATGAAAAAACAGCATTTTTGCTTGCAAATGATTGGATGGTGGAAGTCAGCAGAGCTTTTGCTCATTTACTAAGCTCTGAAGCACCTGCTCTTTGCAGAGTGCAACTGCACTTTGTAAAGTGCACATTCAATTTGCCTTTAGTAAATCAACCCCATAATGTATTAGTATGGTCAAGCCAATAGGACCAACTTTTTTTAAATCTTGGAAATATTCCTCTGTGTTTATACGCTAGCCTTTCTCTTTTTAATGTATAATTGAGTTTCTCACCCCATTGTTTAAGAGTTTGGGGAGTAGGAGAAATCCAATTTTGAAGGATACATTTACGTGCTAGATATAGGGCCCTGGTCCACATAGTGGACATCTCTACTGGTAATTCTCTATCCGGGATTATTCCCAGTATTGCAAATTTGGGGGTTCCTATTATTTCTGTCAAACATAGTGAGTTCAGAGTTGAACACACACTCCCAATACCGATGAAGCTTGGGGCAGCGCCAAAGCATATAACTAAAAGAACCATTGGATAAAGAACAACAAGGACATAAAGGTGATGTGTATTTTCCCCAGGCATAGAGTTTTTGTGGGGTGTAGTGCGCTTTATGTAAAATAAAAAGCTGAGACAATTTCTGAGATGGTGAGAGAGAAATCTCAGGTAGAGTCTCCGTCGCCTGTATCCATTCTTCTTCATTCAAATCTTCTATATCCTTTGCCAATGGGTAAAACTATTTACCTTACCTGTCTTTTTGTACTCTCTGCAGTTTGTAGGATAAAAAAAAGGTTTCCTATTAGCCCTTATATCGTAGACTGTACTGAGGTTGCCTTCGATAGTATCTCAGAGGGGTTATATCGTATTTGGAATTTTGATGTCTGACTTTGTAGTGTGTGGCGTATTTAGAGATACTGAAAGAAATTACTATTTAGTATTTGAAAACAGTCTTTCAGTATATTAAAAGGCAATACGATATCCCATTCACACAGCTGATATAAGAATGTTATGCCGGCTTTTTTCCATTCTAAAAGTTCTGGAAATTTCTTCAGCTCACTTAAACAGTATTTGTCCCATATAGGCATATGCCTTGTATAGCCCTTATGCTGAGTGGTGGTGCGTGCTGCCTCCCATAACCTGCAAGTTAAGTGGAAGTTAGGAAACTTTCCGTTCTTATAAAATGATGGGATTCTATTCATTGTACTAGTGGGGATATCTTAAATTGAGAAATTATAATATTCTGTATAGGGTCCTGCGTGTCTACCTCTTTCCAACCATGGCAATGTTGTGCTGCTATAAAAAAAGTCTTGAGTTGGGTATCACAATTCCCCTCTATTGTTTGCCTGTTGCAATACAAGTTTAATTCTAGGTTTCCCACATTTCCATATAAAGTCTCTGAAAAACGCTTCTATAGTCCTAAATAGTTTTAGTGTCAAACAAACAGGACAGTTATGTAGTACAAATAACAATTGGGGCATCCACACCATCTTAACCAAATTTTGCTCTCCCTATCATAGTCAACGGGAATCTACACCAGGTTTTATTTTATTGTCTAAATTTACCAACAAAGGGGAGTACATTTTTATCTATGTATTCATTAACATTTGGGGTAATTATCACTCCTAGGTACTTAAATGATGTGACTTGTTTAATTTGGTGAGCCTGGTGTGGAAGCTCCAGATGTATCGGATCAATGGGCAGTATTACTGATTTGTCCCAATTAATATGAAATCCATAAAATATCCCGTAGGTGTCAATAAGTGAAATAACTGTGGACAAAGAGGTATGTGTGCCCCCTAGAAACGCCAGGGCATTGTTTGCGTAGAGTGCTATTTTTTCTTCGCCTGTATACCTCCGAAAACCCGCTATATCAGTGCAGCCATGGATAGCCTCCTCCAGAGGTTCTACGGCTAATGCAAAAAGGAGCGGAGACAAGGGACAACCCTGCCTTGTTCCTCTATTCAATTAAAAAGGGGCTGAGATATATCCGTTTATCTGTACTCTTGCACTCGGATTACTATATAAAAGTTGTATCCATTTTATATACCTTGGCCCAAATCCGAAGCGCTTTAAACAGTTTTATAAAAAGTCCCATTCAATACTGACGAATGCTTTAGCCGCATCCAGTGACAAAATGGCTCTGTTTCCACTAGGGATGAGCCGAACACACCCCCCCCCCCCCAGTTCGGGTTTGCGGCAAAAAATTTGTGCGAACACCGTTAAAGTCTATGGGACTCGAAAGTGAAAAATCAAAAGTGCTAATTTTAAAGGCTAATATGCAAGTTATTGTCATAAAAAAATGTTTAGGGACCCGGGTCCTGCCCCAGGGGACATGTATCAATGCAAAAAAAAGTTTTAAAAACAGCAGTTTTTTCGGGAGCAGTGATTTTAATAATGCTCAAAGTAAAACAATAAAAGTGAAATATTCCTTTAAATATCGTGCCTGGGGGGTGACTATAGTATGCCTGTAAAGTGGCACGTTTTTCCCGTGTTTATAACAGTCCCTGCACAAAATGACATTTCTAAAGCAATAAAAGTCATTTAAAACTGCTTGCGGCTGTAAGTAATGTCGGGTCCCAGCAATATAGATGAAAATCATTGAGAAAAATGGCATGGGTCCCCCCCCCCACCCCCAACCCATTACCAGGCCATTTGGCTCTGGTATGAATATTAAGGGGAACCCCGCACCCAAATTACACAAAAAAAGGCGTGGGGCCCCCAGGCCCTATATACTCTGAACAGCAGTATACAAACAAGATAGGGACTGTAGGTTTTTTCTTAAGTTGAATCTGTTTGTAGTTTGGAACAGGTACATGTTTAAAGTGTAGCTCCAGACAAAAAAATCTATTTTTAAGCTTTTTGGATAACATAGGGAAGGGTTATCACCCCTGTAACATTTGTTTTGCTGTCTGTGCTGACTGTGCTGTCTGATTTCACCTCACTTTCTGTCCCAATGACAATTGGATTTTGAAAATTTTGGGTTATTAGGGAAACTAGGATTGGGCCTTAGGCGGTGGTGGTGGCACAACACTGTAAAGCCT
Organism: Lithobates clamitans; assembly: GCA_037952925.1. Taxonomy (NCBI): domain Eukaryota; kingdom Metazoa; phylum Chordata; class Amphibia; order Anura; family Ranidae; genus Lithobates; species Lithobates clamitans. The sequence continues at coordinate 4,680,533 of JBBGZY010000560.1, forward strand.
CACAGATACTCTTGTTGACCGCAGGAACGGGCCCTGCTGTGAAATATTAGAGCAAAAATTGTATTTACATGCCCCTGTTAAACAGGGGCAGAAAAATTGGGCCTTAGGTGGTGGTGGTGGTGGCACAACACTGTAAAGCCTCACAGATACTCTTGTTGAGTGCAGGAACCTGCTGTGAAATATTAGATCAAAAATTGTAATTACACGCCCCTGTTAAACAGGGGCAGAAAAATTGGGCCTTAGGCGGTGGTGGTGGTGGCACAACAATGTAAAGACTCACAGATACTCTTGTTGAGCGCAGGAATAGGCTCTGCTGTGAAATATTAGATAAAAAATTGTAATTATGCCCCCCAGTTAAGCAGGAGCAGAAAAATTGGGCCTTAGGCAGTGGTGGGGTTGCCACAATAATGTAACCCCTCACAGATTCTCTTGTTGAGCGCAGGAACGGGCCCTGCTGTGAAATTGTGTAATTACACGCCCCTGTTAAACAGGGGCAGAAAAATTGGGCCTTAGGCAGTGGTGGTGGTGGCACAACACTGTAAAGCCTCACAGATACTCTTGTTGAGCGCAGGAACAGGCCCTGCTGTGAAATATTAGATAAAAAATTGTAATTACATGCCCCTGTTAAACAAGGGCAGAAAAATTGGGCCTTAGGCGGTGGTGGTGGTGGCACAACACTGTGGGGCCTCACAGGTACTCTTGTTGAGTGCAGGAACGAGCCTTGCTGTTAAATATTTGATCAAAAATTGTAATTACACACCCCTGTTAAACAGGGGCCTTAGGCAGTGGTGGTGGTGCCCTGAACCAAAAATATCCTAATGCCGTGTACACACGGTCGGACTTTTCGACCGGACTGGTCCGACGGACGCCGACGGACCAAATCCGGCAGACAATCCGATCGTGTGTTGGCTTCAACGGACCTTCAGCGGACTTTTCCAGTCGCAAATCTGACGGACTTTAGATTTGAAACATGCTTCAAATCTTTATGTCGTAACTCCGCCGGACCCAGAAATCCGCTCGTCTGTATGCTAGTCCGACGGACAAAAACCCACGCTAGGGCAGCTATTGGCTACTGGCTATCAACTTCCTCATTTTAGTCCGGTCGTACGTCATCACGTACGAATCCGTCGGACTTTTGTGTGATCGTATGTAGTTAAGTCCGTTCGTTAGAAAGTCCGCCGCAAGTCCGCCAAAAGTCTGTCGAAAGTCTGTCGGACGGGCTGTCGGAATTTTGTAGCCGAAAAGTCCGACCGTGTGTATACGGCATTAGAAGCTATCATCATGAAGATTGAGGAGGAATAGGATAGTCACTCAGCATAATAGGATAGTCACTCAGCATATGCAGTCTTCAAGGGATCCCACATCCATAGAAAAATCAATCAGTTACTGAGCATCAAGTGCTTGGTAGCTGGTGATTAGGGATGAGCCGAACACCCCCCAGTTTGGTTCGCACCAGAACCTGCAAACGGACCGAAACTTCTCACAAACGTTAGAACCCCATTGAAGTCTATGGGACTCGAACGCTCAAAATCAAAAGTGCTAATTTTAAAGGCTAATTTGCATGGTATTGTCCTAAAAAGGGTTTGGGGACCCGGGTCCTGCCCCAGAGGACATGTATCAATCAATAAAAAAGTTTTTAAAATGGCCGTTTTTTGCGGGAGCAGTGATTTTAATGATGCTTAAAGTAAAAAAAAAAGTGAAATATTCCTTTAAATATTGTACCTGGGGGGTGTCTATAGTATGCCTGTAAAGTGGCGCATGTTTCCCGTGCTTAGAACAGTCCCTGCACAAAATGACATTTTTAAAGGAATAAAAGTCATTTAAAACTGCTTACGGCTTTAATGTAATGTCGGGTCCCGGTAATATGGATGAAAATCAGTGAGACAAACGGCATAGGTACCCCCCCCAGTCCATTACCAGGAACTTTGGGTCTTGTATGGATATTAAGGGGAACCCCGCACCCAAATTAAAAAAAGGAAAGGCGTGGGGCCCCAGGCCCTCTGAACAGCAGTATACAGGCGGTGCAAACAAGACAGGGACTGTAGGTTTGTTGTTAAGTAGAATCTGTTTGTAATTTTGAACTGGTACATTTTTAAAGTGTTTAGCTCCAGCCAAAAAATCTATTTTAAGCTTTTTGGAAAACATAGGGAAGAGTTATCACCCCTGTGACATTTGTTTTGCTGTCTGTGCTCCTCTTCAGAAGATTTCACCTCACTTTCTGTCCCAATGACAAATGTTTTTTGAAAATTTGGGGTTTTTAGTGAAACAAGGATTGGTGATAAAGCATCAGTGGAAAGGAGAAATGTTTTTCCCATATTAACTCTTACAGGAGAGAATTTCCCTTCCTAGGGGTAGATTTCATCTCACTTCCTGTTGACTCCTTCCGTTTGCAAGTAGGGGTCGTTTGCAAGTTGGATGTTTGAAAGTAGGGGCCTGCCCTATATACTCTGCAGAAATTGGGGCCTTAGGTGTTGGTTTTGCCACAACACTAAGCCCTCACAGGGCCCTGCTGTGAAATATTAGATCAAGAATTGTAATTACATGCCCCTGTTGAACAGGGTCAGAAAAATTGGGCCTTTGGTGATGGTGGTGGTGATGCTGGTGCCAAAACACTGTAAGTCCTCACAGTTACTCTTGGTGGGCGCTGGAACGGGCCCTGCTGTGAAATATTAGATCAAGAATTGTAATTACATGTCCCTGTTGAACAGGGGCAGACAAATTGGGCCTTAGACACTGGTGCCACAACACTGCAACCCCTCACAAATACTCTAATTGGAGCGCAGGAACGAGCCCTGCTGCAAAGTATTGCATCAAAAATCGTAATTACAGGCCCGTTAAACAGGGGCTGAAAAATTGGGCCTTAGGCACTGGTGCTGGTGCTACAACACTGCAACCCCTCACAGATACTCTAGTTGGAGCGCAGGAACGAGGCCTGCTGCAAAGTATTGCATCAAAAATTGTAATTACACGCCCCTGTTAAACAGGGGCTGAAAAATTGGGTCTTAGGCACTGGTGCTGGTGCCACAACACTGCAACCCCTCACAGATACTCTACTAGGAGCGCAGGAATGAGCCCTGCTGCAAAGTATTGCATCAAAAATTGTAATTACACGCCCCTGTTAAACAGGGGCAGAAAAATTGGGCCTTAGCCACTGGTGGTGGCGCCCAGTACCAAAAATATTCATACAAGCTATCAGCATGATCATTGAGGAGAAAGAGGATAGTCACGCAGCATAACAGGATAGTCACTCAGCATCAGCATAGGGTGTCTTGAAGGAATCTGAAATTTCAAAAAAAATTATTCGGTTACATCAGCATCAGGTGCTTGGTATCTGGTGGTGGTCCAAGACTGATTAATTTTTATGAAGGTCAGTCGATTGACCGAGTCGGTGGACAGGCGCACTCTGTGATCGGTTACAAAGCCTCCAGCAGCACTGAATGTGCGTTCCGAAAGAACCCTGGATGCAGGACAGGCCAGTAGCTCAATTGCATACTGTGCAAGCTGTGGCCAGTGATCCATCCTCAAGACCCAGTAACCCAGAGGATTTTCGGTGTGAAATGTGTCCAAGTCAGATCTTGCCCCTAGGTATTCCTGCACCATGTAAACCAGACGCTGACGATGGTTGCTGGAACCGATCATACCTTGGGGTTGCGGACTAAAAAATTGTCTGAACGCATCTGTCAGATGGCCACCTTCTCCACCGCTCCTTCTTTGACTGACCGAAGCCTCAGCAACACGTTGTCCAGGAACAGGAATTTGTAACCTCCCAGTCTCTGGGAACGTGTTGCACAGACCTTTCTGCAAGGCCTCCCGAAGATGTTTCATCCTCTGCTCCCTCTGCGACGGCAAGATAAGGTCCACAACCTTACCCTTGTAACGTGGATCGAGGAGGGTTGCCAGCCAGTAACACTCCCTCTCCTTGATACCACAAATACGAGGATCCTTCCGCAGGGTTTGCAGGATCAGGGAGGCCATGCAGCATGGGTTTGCTGAGACATTCGGTCCAGAGTCCTCTGGGTCACTAAGGATGACATGATCTGCAGCCACCTCCTCCCAGCCACGTACAAGTCCATGGGTTTCTTGGGACTGTAAATGATCCCTTAAAGACTGCTGCTGATGCTAAGTGCCAGGCTCCACCTCCATGCTGACACAATCCTCTTCCTCCTCGTCCTCTTCCTGTGTGATCGGCGGGCACGCAGGAACACTGTCTGGATAAAGGGGGCCTTGAGATCTAAGAAAGTCCTCCTCTTCCTGCCTCTGTTAGTGTACACAGCACACTAACTGTAAATACTTCAAGAGCCTGCCTGTGCTATTAATAGGATCAGAAGAAGCACACAAGCACTTGGCTTCAGGTAGCTATGCTGTAGGTGCAACAGTGCAGGGTACACAGTACACTAACTGGAAATACTTCAAGAGCCTGCCTGTGCTATTAATAGGATCAGAAGAAGCACACAAGCACCTGTCTTCAGGTAGCTATACTGTAGGTGCAACTGTGCAGGGTACACAGTACACTAACTGTAAATACTTCAAGAGCCTGCCTGTGCTATTAATAGGATCAGAAGAAGCACACAAGCACCTGTCTTCAGGTAGCTATACTGTAGGTGCAACTGTGCAGGGTACACAGTACACTAACTGTAAATACTTCAAGAGCCTGCCTGTGCTATTAATAGGATCAGAAGAAGCACATAAGCACCTGTCTTCAGGTAGCTATACTGTAGGTGCAACTGTGCAGGGTACACAGTACACTAACTGGAAATACTTCAAGAGCCTGCCTGTGCTATTAATAGGATCAGAAGAAGCACACAAGCACTTGGCTTCAGGTAGCTATACTGTAGGTGCAACTGTGCAGGGTACACAGTACACTAACTGGAAATACTTCAAGAGCCTGCCTGTGCTATTAATAGGATCAGAAGCACATAAGAACCTGTCTTCAGGTAGCTATACTGTAGGTGCAACTGTGCAGGGTACACAGTACACTAACTGTAAATACTTCAAGAGCCTGCCTGTGCTATTATTAGGATCAGAAGAAGCACACAAGCACTTGGCTTCAGGTAGCTATACTGTAGGTGCAACTGTGCAGGGTTACACAGTACACTAACTGGAAATACTTCAAGAGCCTGCCTGTGCTATTAATAGGATCAGAAGAAGCACACAAGCACTTGGATTCAGGTAGCTATACTGTAGGTGCAACTGTGCAGGGTTACACAGTACACTAACTGGAAATACTTCAAGAGCCTGCCTGTGCTATTAATAGGATCAGAAGAAGCACACAAGCACATGTTTTCAGGTAGCTATACTGTAGGTGCAACTGTGCAGGGTTACACAGTACACTAACTGTAAATACTTCAAGAGCCTGCCTGTGATATTAATAGAATCAGAAGAAGCACACAAGCACTTGGCTTCAGGTAGCTATACTGTAGGTGCAACTGTGCAGGGTACACAGTACACTAACTGGAAATACTTCAAGAGCCTGCCTGTGCAATTAATAGGATCAGAAGAAGCACACAAGCACTTGGCTTCAGGTAGCTATACTGTAGGTGCAACTGTGCTTTTTATAACTTTTAAATTATAGGTATTGGAATTTCCTTTCAAATTTGGCTGTTAGTGAACATAACAAATACGAATTTATCCGAAGTTACGAATAATCCGAAATAATCTAAATGAATGGAATATAACAAATTAATAATATCAATAATAAAAACTTTTTATCATTATTAGGGATTGCAGCATTTGTTATTTCGGATAATTCGTAACTTCGGATAAATTCATATTTGTTACGTTCACTAACAGCCAAATTTGAAAGGAAATTCCAATACCAATAATTTAATAGTTAGTTATTAGTTAGTTATTATTTCGGAGTTTTGAAAATAAAATTTTTCCAAAGTTACGAATTTATTAGAAATAACAAATTTCGATCATAATGAATGACCCAAGAAAAAACCAAAAAAACAAAGGAAACAAAAATGGACAAACTTTTTGGCAGTGCACATCTAGTTAGCAGGGCCTGAAGAGGTGGTGCTGGGATCAGAAGCCACAGGAATGTATGCTGGACATTGAGTTTGCTACACACTAAAAGGGGACCCTGGGTTTCTGCCTGTAAAGGGCTATTGCTAAAAATCTGACTGAGTGCCTTTTTGTCAGATCCACAAAACAGTGTCAGCTGGAGTTCTGCAAGCAAGCGGGTGCTGGAGGAAGAGAAGGAGTGTTAATAAGACTGTATATAGGAAAGGTGTCCCTGAAGTTGTTTGAAGTCAAGTGGGCTTCCCATAATTTTCCAATCCCTAGCCAAGTTCTAATCCCCCAATAAATAACAAAAAAAACAAAAAACAAAGCACCGGACTGTTCTCTGACTCGAGTGTGCCTGTGAAGATTCAATGTGCCTGGCTGTGAAGGTTGGGGGATCCCATTCAACTTGCGGTTCCTAAGGGGGTGCCCTACATGTGATTCTGTACAGTTGGCCCACAATGTACCAGTAAAGCTACAGTGCATGGTCCACAAGTGGTTAACGGAAATCTGTGGTCACAGCATACACTTTTGTGTAACATCAGCATTGTAAAAGAAATACAAACAATAGTTCTATTTTACAATCCAATTGAATGTGGTTGTAAAGACAGAAGGTTTTTTATCCTAATGTGCAGTAAGTTAAAACACCTTCTGTGTGCAGCAGCCCCCTCAGCCCCCCCTAATACTTACCTGAGCGCCATCTAGATCCATCAATTATGCAAGAGTATCTGCCCGGGACTCCCCTCCTCATTGGCTGAGACAGCAGCATGGTGCCATTGGCTCCCACTGCTGTCAATCACAGTCATTCAGCCAATGAAAAGAGAAAGGAGGCAGGATCAGGCCACGGCTCCATGTTTGAATGGACACAAGGAGCTGCAGCTCGGCTCAGGTGCCCCCATAGTAAGCTGTTTGCTGTGGGGGCACTCAACGGAAGGGAGGGGCCAGGAGCACCAAAGAGGGACCTGAGAAGAGGAGGATCTGGACTGCTCTTTGCAAAAACCATTACACAGAGCAGGTAAGAATAACATGTTTGTTATGTTTAACCAAAAAAAAAAGGTCTTTAGTGCCACAAAAAAAATCTGCTTTCATGTTGTGTGTGTTGCCTGTCTGCTCGCCATCTCTTTCCACAACTTCCTGGATTCCCTGCATGCTTTGCAGCTTCTCCTCTGTTGTTTACTTTCAATTTCTAGGAACTACATATCCCATGGTACCTTGCTGCCTTTACCAAGCTGTGATTTCTGTACTGACTCCGACTCCTGGAACTCCTCCTCTCAGCTCCTCTGTAGTTCAGAAGACAGGCTCTATGAAACGTGTAACACAGCAGTGCCTACACACAGGGCATAGTGAATACATGTGACAGAATTTAAAGTGATTGTAAAAAAAAAAAAATCACCATGTAAAACAACCCATTCATTTTAAAATAGAAATGAAAGGCAAAACATTTGTATATATATATATATATATATATATATATATATATATATATATATATATATAAACATTCTAAATACCTTTTTTCCCTCTTTTTTTATAAGTGATCACATTCCCTCTGCTCCTTCTGTTCTCGGCTGCATAAGAGCTGGGGGGAGGAGAAGCAACAGTACACTGATTTTCCCAGTGGCAGGCTGTGCAGGGGGGATGTCCAGATAAGTCTGTTTATTGGAGTAGAGTACACCCAGCATAGCTAAAGAACTGACCACGCTGTGCATTCCTGCTTAGTGTGGTCAGTATTAATAAGAAAGCAGAGGGACTAGCTGGGGGGAGGAGAAGCAACAGTACACTGATATTCCCAGTGGCAGGCTGTGCAGGGGGGCATGTCCAGATAAGTCTGTTTATTGGAGGAGAGTACACCCAGCATAGATAAAGAACTGACCATGCTGTGCATTCCTGCTTAGTGTGGTCAGTATTAATAAGAAAGCAGAGGGACTAGTAGGAACACCAGGGATTTCACACAAAGGAAGTAATACAAAGAGAACAGGATTCTTCTCATACAAGTACATGGCACAGAAGGCACATATCAGGAATGGGAAATGTTGGGGTAACAAACACTTTAAGGAAATAAATGTGTGGGGCTCTTCATAGTGAGCAAGTTTAAAAACTTCCAAGATCATTCAGATTAATAGTAGTAGGCTAGAAATAATTAAAATTCAATGTGGAAATTATATGATTTTACATTTTGACCAGTGGATCTTTGCAGATGATTCCTCATCAAGAACCAGATCTGTAAAGAGATATGGATCTACTGTTACAGGGCTGGAGAAATTAATCAATATCCTACATACTCATAGTCCACAGAGATCTATGGAGTCCCTCTCCTGCAGTGGCAGATGGCACTTATTTTCCATTCACAGATGCAGTGACACTGAGTGGGTGTGAAGATTTAAAAAGAAAAAAAATTAAGATACTACAGGGAGAAGAATCCTGTGATTCAGGAAAGAGAGGAGGTGGTTTGAGGTTTGGTGGTGGGGGGTTTGGTCAACCATGATTCATGTTACACACTAAACATGGCTGTAACTTGAATCACTGTCAGAAAGGTTGATTTAGCCTTTAATTTGTAAAAAAAAAAAGCATTTTGCTGTCCACCCAAACACCTGCTATGTCCACTGCAGTGTACTGCATTGGATACATTGGCTGCTGCTGCTGTACAGTTCCCTGGATGAGATGCCAATCACAAGGAATCACATTGCACTGTGGTAGTGTTGGACTATAATGTGCATCTTTCTATAACACGCCAATCCCAATGAGCTCTTATATATAGACATTCATTTAAAGTGAAGACACCATCCATGAAGCATACTCGTGTGTTAGATCGCACATCCTTAATCCTACTAAAGTGGCAAATTAAGTTGGCCATAGATGGGTAGAATTTCAAACTCAAATTCTTAGGAAAAAAGTTCATTATTTTTCTAGTGGGGTCAAATCAACGTTCATGTTCAACCTCAGTGATGAGAAAATTCAAAGTAGAAGGATGGAAAGTTTTTCCTTGAACTAATAAATTTCTAAAAGTGTATGTGGTTTTCGTTCGGTAAAGTCCATTCGTTCCATAATCAAATGTTAAAAGCAAACAGAATCTTTCAAAAGACATTTGAATATTCTGAGAATTTTCACATAAATTTTTCCTGAAGCCTAGTATACACAGGCCGAATGTTGGGCAACATTGGCTGGGTCAATAAAAACTGGCCGACATTTGGCCCATGTGTACTGCAGTAGGTCTGACAGCCGGTGTTCTAAGGGGCATGACCGAAATAGGTCTGCTGATAGGCTCCCGATCAGCACTCTCAGCCAATGGCTGAGGTCACAGGCCCGAGTGTTCTGTCAGAACACAATAGCACAGCAGGGGAGATCACTGTACTAACATTGCATAGTTAGTACAGCAGCTCCTCCTGAGCTGTGGGTTTTTTTGTTCAGCCCTGCTGGGTTGAACAAAAAAAAAACTAGTAGTGTGTACCAGGCTTAAGGCTGGCCATAGATTATGCATATGCAATTTTCTTTCCCCCAGTCATGGGTTGAAGGAAAAAAAATTGCTTGATCTCTCCTCCCCCCCAACCAAAGCACAGAAAGAGAAGGACATTGAGGGTTGCAAGATAAATCAATACCCCCCTGGTTGCCCTGACCCTGTGAGTCCTCTGCCACTTCTGCCACTCTGGGTTCATACATTTTTTTCTCTTCCCCTCAAAATGACAGCAAGAAGAAGAAAATATACCAGAATTGTTTAAATCAGCAAATTTACTTAGTGAGATAAAAGTAAAAGAAACCACAGAGTCAGTTTAAGTTTACACTTTAAAATGTTGGTTCCCACAGGAATGCTATTAATAACTAAATAACAATCACCTATAAGATTCAAACATTCTCCAGTGAACACTATAATCTCTGTGCTCAATTGAGTGCATATAATGTCTATGTGAACAGGCTACAGGAGAGCAGAGGAAAGGCTCTTATGAGTGTCTGACGCCTCTCTACTGCTCCTTCACACATAAATGCAGAACAGTAAATACCAAGTACAACCTTTAGCAAAGAGAACTATATTGTAATTCAACCTGCTCTTTCAGAGAGTTATTGGTGAATTATAGCTCTATGAGCTTCAGTAAAACAAATCCCAGAAGTGGGGAGGGAGGTGTCAGAAACCATGAAATCAGACTGAGAAAGAAGTACAGTTAAATCACACTTGTTTAACAATAAAAGTAAAAAGAACAAACATAGTCAATACATAGCCAAAGTTCAGTAACCGGAACGGATAGTCAGCCAAGCCAGAAGTCAGGGTTCAATGTAATGGAACAGCAAGCAGGATCTGGACACAGAAGGGATGTCAGCAAAGCAAGTCTTTGAACAGGAACACAGAAGATAGACTCTGTGATGTTGACCAAGGTGAAGGCAGAGATCCTTTGGGCTGGACGGCATAAGTAGGAAGGACTGACGAGCAGGATATCATCAACAGCTGAGTAACTGTGGAGAGATAGGAGCTGGCATTTAGACAACAGGTGAGCAGCCAGCTCTGAGAAGGAAGGGCTGAGCCCAGCCCTGACAGGAGATGAATATAATCCTGTGTTGCTGTGTGGCAATCCAGTTAATCTTCAGCTAGCTCTTTGATGTGTAGTTGCATGCAAGGAGACTTTGGATGATAAAGCAAAGTAACTGGACTCAATCGGTTGTGAATAAACAGCAAACAATCTTCTTATGTAAATTAAGCTAACTGAATTCACAGTTATCACTGACTTAAAGATGTTACTTTCTATGGAACTACAAGCAAAAGCAGAACAATGAAGAGCAAGGATTTCTGTATATAGCGTCTATGGTGTTTTAGTTTAGATCCTTGAAACTAAGAAAAGGGTTCAGGAGACAATAATGTCTATATACAGTGTCAATAAGACTGGGCTATTGCCCGCTCACCACTCTGGAACAGGAGATGATGATGGTTATGATGATGATGAGGATGATGGTGGTAGAGATGATCTCTCAGGAACGTGGCTCAAGGGATGACATCCAGCCTCTGCCGCACTGCGGCTAACCCGAATCTGAAACATCTGCAGGATGGATGGGATAAGGGTGACCTCCAGGCTGCTGCCGGACAAATAAAAGGGAGCTGTCTGCAGGTGTCCCTCTAGATATCCGCTGGATAATTCTGCCAGAGCAAGCCGCGACTCAACTGCAGCTCACGCAGATTCCCTGCATGCAGATCCATGCCGGTCCCAAGAGAGCACGCTAGGCCTCAATCCATGCCTCTTATAGTCTCTCCTAGCAGTCTGCTCTTCCCCATCCGGCAGCTTGTAGTTGTAGTTCCATATCAATCAGCCAGAGGGCGAATCCCATTCATAAGGACTACATGTTCCAAGATGCTTTGTTCCGTCTTGTCTCTGATTAAGAAGGTAACAAGTCAGCATCGCACTCAACACTAGAGGGAAACAGCTCCCCCCTGAACAAAGCCACACAGTGTCTACTGATTGCAGGATTAGGTAAATATCCAGCTCCTGGCTACTTCCTCCCCCACTTAAAATCTTTGGTCCCCAAAAAGGCAGGAATTTTCAACTATTGCTAGAAAAAGAAAAAAAAGGAGTTAGTCAACTCTAACCCTTATTCAAATTCAACAAATATTGACATACATCTGGATTCTGCTAAAAACCACTTGTACACATTTTCAGTTAACTCATGATCAGTTTTCCGACAGGCAAGGGCACAAGCCGTGTCACACCCAGTGGTGTCAGAGGTCACAGCAAGGCCACCTTCTACCCAATCAATGGTAGCAGCGTCAAGTGTGGGGTCTGGCCTTTGAATAGTAGGAATCAACTTATCAGAGTTCTCTCCTAGCGTATCCTAAGTGAGTCTTCTAGGAGGGTGTATATTTCTCCTCAGTCTGACAGGAGAATGAGCTTCTGACTTTGACGTAAGATTTCTTTCAGGACTTTTTACAGAAATAGAGTTCCTCTGACGACTGAGATGTAAAGTTCCTCTCAGGGCTTTTCATAGGAGTAAGGTCATGAGTCACCAACAATAAGTCTGGGCATGGAGTAGAGGGACCCGATTTAAGAATGGTAAGGCCAGCCTCATCAACAGCACTGAAGTTTAGGGCATCGCTTCCACCTTCTTCTTCCTCTAACAATGATGCTTCCTTCTCCATGTGATTTCTTGACTCCATTACAGGTAAATCTCCATCGGTAAAGTTAAATAAAAATCTACTTCAATTGAATTCAGAATTGGTCCAGTACTTCCAGTTTCAGAGGCATCTATTCTTCTAGGTGTTGATGAAGTATTCACTCCCTGATCTGGTGACTTTTCCACCTCTTTTGTTGGTCTTCTCTCTATAGTCCAATCACTGATTCCTGCTTCAGGGTCAGCAACTGGGGACCACAACCAGCAGGGCACTATCTCCTCATCTTCACTCTCTTCTTGTGCCTGCACCACAGGGTGAATAGGAAGTCTTTGACAAGAACGAGTTCTGGGTGGGCTCAATTCTAATGGAGGTGGAGGAGCAGCAGGAGGCACTCAAACAGAATCTGATAAAGGAAGCAGATGATTGTGATGCCACATTTTGAGCGGCCCTAGCTTTCCTTCCAGTTTGATTTGATAAACTGGTAACCCTGGAAGCTGTTTACAGATGACATATGCTTGAAACCTCCAGCGGTCAGCCAATTTATGTTTTCCCGGCACACCCAAGTTCTTTAGCAGCACTCGATCCCCTGGCTGTAAATCTTGCACTTTCACCTTGAGATCAAAATTCTTCTTATTTCTCAATTCTCGGGTGGCAGCATGTTCCATAGCTCTCTCATAAGCTTGCTTCGAGTTTTCCGTAAATGTTCTACATACCCCCTATGGGAAGTTAAAGAAATATCATCTGCGGCTGTTCCAAAAACCAGATCAATCGGAAGTCGAGCTTCTCTCCCAAACATAAGTCTGTAAGCGAATAAGCGAATATCCAGTGGCATCACTTACTGTACTGTTGTATAAATGTACGACTGTAGCAATATATTTTCCCCAGTGTTGTTTTTCAGTTGGTAAAGTTACCAGCATGTTTAGTAAAGTCCAGTTGAATCTTTCAGGTTGGGTGTCTCCCTGAGGATAATACGGTGTAGTTCGGGACTTTTTGAGCAGCTTGCACAACTGATGTATGAGTCGGCTTTCGTAATGTCTTCCTTGATCAGAATGAATCCTCACAGGTAACCCGTAATGAATGAAGAACCTTTCTACAAGGCCCTTTGCCACAGTAGTAGCCTGTTGATCTTTGGTAGGGTAAGCCTGGCCATATTGAGTAAAATGGTTAGTCACCACAAGAATATTACTTCTTCCACCTGTATAAGGTTCCAGGCACAGGAAGTCAATACACACCAACTCCATGGGCCCCTGACTCTGCAGATGTCCCATAGGAGCAGCTCTCACTGGAAGAGTTTTTCTCTCAATACAGTGTAAATAGGAATAGCAATAGCTTTCTATCTCCCTTCTCATATCAGGCCAATAGAACCTATCTCTGACTAAGTGGAAAGTCCTTTCTATGCCCAAATGTCCATGCTCATTGTGCAGAGCTACCAACACTGATCAGCTGCAGCCGATTCAACTCTCTGTGTAATATCTTAGAGCTGACTACGGGACTCTTCATCAGCCACACTGGATCTTGCTTAGCCAGAGCTTTGAGGACTAAGTGGCATTGGGGATCTTGCTCTTGATCAATTTTTATATCTCTTTTTAATAGCCGAGGAAGACCCTCACCTCGCACTTGTGTCCACCCACAGTAAAGCTGGGGCACTCCGGAAGGAGGAACTCCTAAAGATTCAGCTCCTACAGCTCCTTTCAGCCATTGAATCAGGCTTTTTGTTTTTGTTCCTATTTTGGTTTCTTATGAAGTTTAATTTTTTGGTTCTAAAATCAGTTCCTCCTCTGGGCGGTGCCCTTTCATCTAATAAGTTTTTTTTTTTTTTGGTATCCTGTTGCAGTCTATATACTTATATACTAGTCATTAGGGTTGTGTACATCACAATTTTTTTTTAACAATAGTGATATGTATTGACAGATACAAGCGTTATATACATATACAGTGTAACATAGGTGTGATTGTTATAACATTTTTTGATTACCACTATATAGGAAATTAATATTGAGGATTTTTTGAAAAAATGTTGAATGTTTCATTAGTGGTTTTCTCCTGCAGCCCCTGGTATTTTCCTCCTCTCACTATTTCTGCTGGAATTACGGGGGTGGCTGCATTTACTTGCCCCACCAGCATTCGAGGCCCTAACACCACAGGATGGTCAGTGACATTCTCATCCTCATTCAGGGAGACACATAGAACAGCATACCTGAGAAGTGGTGGTCTGGAGAGCTTTGCATTGACTTCACAGAGAGACAATGTCACATTTCTGTCACCTGTGCTGAGATGGGCTTATCTTCACAGGTGTCATACACTGCGCTCCTCAGGTTACAGGCTGGAAAATCACCAGGAAAAATACAATAATCAAATAAAACTCTGCCATGATGAACTCTGATAGCATTTGGGAAAGGATCCTCTCCTCAAGCTGGACAAGTTCTTGTGTGACAACATACAGGTGTCTGGCATCCAACTGGGATCACACAATCACATAGCTCCAAACTCTCCCTGATTTCGAAGGACTGTCTCTGATTTGGAGCAATGTCCCTCTGTCCCTCATACCATGATCATTAAATAGGTACTGATACTATTGGCAGTATGGGCAGGTGCCAAATCCTACTGGAAAATGAAATCAGCATCTCCATAAAGCTGATAAGCAGAGGGAAGCATGAAGTGCTCTAGAATTTCCTGGTAGAGGGCTGCACTGACTTGTTTGGATAAAACACAGTGGACCCACACAAGCAGATGACATGGCTCCCAAAATCATCACGGACTGTGGAAAATTTAGCATTCAATTTGGAAATCAAGGTCCCAGAATTCGGAGGAAGAGTGGAGAGGCAGAGAATCCAAGCTGCACGAGGTCCAGTGTGAAGTTTCCACAGTCAGTGAATTACTGAAATAAATTGACTTTTTGATAATACAGGGGGTCCCCGACTTACGAACATCCGACTTACGAACGACCCCTACTTACGAACGGGGCCCGAGTGACGTCACTGCCGGCCGGCGCCATCCCTCTTCTTGCTGGAGTGTGAGCCGTTCCTGTGTTCCTGGCCTGGTTGTGAAGTTAAGGGGCCCCCCTCGTTATCCTGCCTGCCTGTCCACGGTCCGGGGGACTGCCGGTGGCCTGCCAGGCCGCTACAACTGCCCGTCGCGGCCGCGGCCTTGTCCGGCCTAGTGAGGCCTCCAGGATCCCCGGTGTTTCCTAGGAGTGCTGCCCCGCGGAGGTGCACCACGGCCGGCCTGCCTGGACACACCGTCTACCCATCTCCCTGCTGAGCCATCAGGTGAGCAGCCTGTACTGCAGTACTGTAATATGCTTAAAATATACTGTATGTTTAATATGCACTGTACCTTTGCTTCTTCCTGTCCCTGCCGCCATGTAAAGAGTGAGAGGGGAGAGCTGTGCTTCTCCCCTCTCAGCTATGAAAGAAAATCTAGCAGTGCCAGGGTCAATAAAGGGAACCTGTCACCTCCAATTGCTATCACACAGGGAATTGTTTTCTCCTGTGTGATAGCAATAAAGTTAAATGAAAAAAAATTGATAAAAAAATAAAAATAAAAAAAAATAAGAAATACAGAATTAATTAAATAAAAAAAAAAATAACAACGTAATTAAAGTAAAGAATAATTAAAATAAAAAAATTATACAAAAATTAAAAATAGTAAACGACAAGCTACAAAAAAAAAAAAAAGTGGTAAAAAAAAAAAGAAACAAAACATATTTGAACTAACCATGCCACTCCTGCCATCCAGTTGCCATTTTTGGGGGGGGTGGTTCGGTTAGCGGGGAGGGGGTGCATTGCGGAACCTGGCCTTGGGGTGGCAGGGAGAGCAAATCCGGCCCTGCTTGTACCACACACAATTGAATGAGAGCTCCACAATAGGCAGACGACATGAGCCCACGCTGGAACACAGGGACAGAATGTATCCCTGTGTCCCAGCACGAGCCCATGCCATCTACCCATGCGGAGCCCCCACCCAATCGCGCATGTTTTTTATACCATCTTTGCTTGGTCCTCAATGTAACCACTACTGTATCCTTCTGTTCTCTTTTAGCCCTGTTTTTTTGTACTGTACTGGATCCCACAGTGCTTGACGGCTCTGAGGACGCACAACAACCGGGCATACGTGTATCTATCTTGCCGCCACAGTGAGTGTTTTTATACAGTTCCAGTCTAACTAGAATAAATTGGTAATAAATTGGCTGGCTGCTACACTTTTTTTCCTTCTTGTTCTTCTTTTCTAGAGTGCACTTCATTCCACATTTTTTGTCTTCAAAATGCCGAAAAACAAATCTGATGCAAGTGCTGGTGATACAGCAAAGAAAAGAAGATCCATCACCATGGAAAATAAAGTAGAAATAATAAAAAGATCAGAAAAAGGTGAAACTCCATCATCTATTGGCAGAGCATTGGGCTACAATCGGTCAACGATCGCAACGATTTTAAAAGATAAAGGTAGAATAATGGAGCATGTGAAAGGCCATACCCCAATGCATGCTACGATTATTACCAAGCAACGCAGTGGTTTAATTGTCGAGATGGAAAGGCTGCTGACAATTTGGATAGAAGACCAAAATCAGCGTAACATACCTATCAGTCTTACTTTTGTTCAAGAAAAGGCTCGAAGCCTTTTCAACGATTTAAAAGCTGCCCATCCAAGAGAAGATGATTGCAATGAAGAATTTGGTGCAAGTAGGGGTTGGTTCAATCGCTTTAAAGAAAGAGCCAATTTGCATAGCATTAGAGTTCAAGGTGAAGCAGCAAGTGCCGATGTAAGTGCTGCAAATAATTTTCCCAAGATATTGAAAGCTATTATTGACAACGAAGGTTATATGCCAGAACAAATTTTTAATGTAGATGAAACAGGCTTGTTTTGGAAAAAAATGCCAGCTAGGACCTACATTTCAAAAGAGGAAACATGTGCACCAGGACATAAGGCATCAAAGGACAGGCTGACTGTCTTACTTGGGGGTAATGCATCTGGGGATTTAAAGCTCAAGCCTTTGTTAGTGCATCACTTCTTAAATCCCAGGGCACTACGTAATGTCACTAAGGCATCTCTTCCTGTTATTTGGAGGGCAAATACAAAGGCTTGGGTTACAGCTACAATGTTTGAAGATTGGTTTTTGAACCATTTTGTCCCTGCTGTTGAATGTTATTGTTTGAGGGAAAACATTCCCTTCAAAATTCTTCTTCTCCTTGACAATGCCCCTGGACATCCAAACACTTTAGCTGACTTGCACCCCAATGTAAAGGTGGTATTTCTACCCCCCAACACCACATCACTACTTCAACCTATGGATCAAGGAGTCATAGCCTCCTTTAAGGCCTATTATTTACGCAGGACATTCTCACAAGCTATCAGGGCTACCCAAAAGGATCAGATGACCTTAAGAGAGTTCTGGAAGAATTATCACATTTATGATGCCATCAAAAATATTGCTGATGCTTGGGCTGAAGTGAAAGAAACAAATATGAGAGGTGTTTGGAAAAATTTGTGTCCCCAATTCACAGAAGAATTTCTGGGGTTTACAGATGAAGAAATCTCGGCAACCAGGCAAGCTGTAGTTACTATTGGTAATCAATTGCAGTTGGACATCAGTGAAAATGATATCATCGAGTTACTCGACTCCCATGGGCAAGAATTAAGCAATGAAGACCTTATGGAACTAGAGCAGCAGATGGCAGCATTTAGTGAAGAAAACCAGGACCTAGAAACTCCAACATTGAAAAAGTTTTCTACAAAACGGTTATCTGATGCTTTTCATCTTGTTGAAGCAGGAATGGCAAAGTTAGAGGAGCAAGATCCTGATACAGAGAGGTTTACCAAAGTTTATCGTACAGTTACTGACGGCCTGAGATGCTACAGGGCTATATATGATGAGATAAAGAAAAGCGCTGTGCAAACATCCCTTGATGCCTACTTCAAGAGTCCAGCAGCTGAATCAGATTCTATAATAACAGTCCCATCCTCTTCAACAAGCCCATCATCCTCTACCATAATTGTTTAAGGTTGTACTGTTCTGTACAGTACTGTACAGTGTTTGAAAATGTTTAGGAATTTACATGTATGTATCTGCATCTACATGCACAGGTAAACATAAATAATATGTTAAACCAAACACCTGTCTACGTTGTATTTATTTATTTATAGAGCCACTTAAGTTTTTACTGCTGTCTGTATCCTCATTAGATGGATTTAATCTCACTTCCTGACTCTGAGACTGGATTTGCACTTAAAAAAGGTACCGTTCCGACTTACAAACAAATTCGACTTAAGAACAAACCTACAGTCCCTATCTCGTTCGTAACCCGGGGACCCCCTGTATTCTAATTTTATGAGAGGCATCTGTATTATACACAGATCATAATGTGAGTGCAGCAATTAAATAAAGGCCCGCACACACGATACAAAAAACGGAAGTAAAATTTCGTCCGACGAACGATCTGACGATTTTCGGATCCTTAGTATGGTGCTTTAGACAGTCGATTCCGGTTTTTCGTCCGACAAAAGCTGGATGTGCAGACTATAAAATTTTTGTCGTACGTGAACTCATTGTCCAATTTTCGTTTAATTAGTATGGTATTCGTCCGAAAAAAACGTAAGAGCAAGACTACGCATGCTTAAAAACAAACTCTGCAGATTACAGGTTTCCTCAAACCACCGTCCAGAGCACTGTGCAGCATTACTGGCCTCCTCAGACCACCATCCAGAGCACTGTGCAGCATTACAGGCCTCCTCAGACCACCTTCCAGAGCACTGTGCAGCATTACAGGCCTCCTCAGACCACCTTCCAGCACTATGGAGCATTTCAGGCCTCCTCAGACCACCGTCCAGAGCACTATGCAACATTACAGGCCTCCTCAGACCGTCCAGAGCACTCTGCAGCATTACAGGCCTCCTCAGACCGTCCAGAGTGGCTAAATCTGTGAGTTTGTTCCAACCTTAAAGCAGGATTCCGTCCCTGAAAAAAAAATGTAAAAGTCAGCAGCTACAAACACTGTAGCTGCTGACTTTAAATAAGTACTTACCTGTCATGGGTGCCCGCGATGTCGGCCACCCGAGGCCGACCTGTCCCTCGGCTCTCGGGTCCCGGCACCGCCATCCTAAGTAAGGGAAACAGGCAGTGGAGCCTTTGCGGCTTCACTGCCAGTTTCCTACTGCGCATGCGCGAGCGGCGCGGCGCTCTGTGAATTGCCCCGTGGTGTTCTGGGAACACACACAGTTCCCAGAAGACAACGGAGCAGCTCACCGAGGAGCAGAACACGCTGCGGAATAGGAAGTGGCAGATTAGGAAGACTGCCTAGCAACAAGGGTTTAGGTAAGTTAAAACATTTTTTTTTTCAAATGTTTTTTTTTTATTTTATTTTTTAGAATTTTTCATGCAATTTTTTTTTTTTAGGTTGGCCCTCCACTTTAATACCATAAATAATAACATGATATTGGATTTTTTTACTCCAGGAGTATATAATGAGTTTGGAAATTATAGAGAAATACTTAAATAATGCATTACAATTTAACTAAACACATTTAATTTTAGTTGACTAAAATCATTTTATTTGACTAAAATGTACTGGAGATTTTAGTTGACTAAAATATGATGACTAAATAGGACCAAAACTTAAATGGCATTTTATTCAAAGACTATGACTAAAACTAAAACACTTGCAGAAGTTAAAAATGGGACTAAAAATGCCATTTTAGTCTTAAGACTAAAACTAAAACTAAATGGTTGCCAAAATTAACACTGGTGCTTAGTGCCCTCTCACCATGCTGTCAGGCCCTGTTCTGAGCCACAGTCCTGTCTGAATATTGTGGATTGAAACCCGGACACATGATTCAAAACCGAAGACTATCCGGGTGAATGCCGGACAGGTGGCAACCCTATCCTGCATCATCAATCACATTAAAACTTCGGTGACTTAGCATTGGCACATTTTTTACATCAGGTTTCCTGGAACTGAAAGACAGTAATGAGCATTCAGGGTGTGGAGACCTGCACTCCAGTTGAAGCAGCCCACTTCCCAGTATTATTGGCACAAGTGAGATCCTTTTCCCAGTACCCATAGTACCCATGGGACCAGTTAGATCAGTTTCCTAGTGCATACCACTCACTTTCCAGTAGCCATGTCACCAGTGATATCTGTTCACCAGCAGACACAGCTAAGACACAAGGATCCATGGCACCAGTGTGATCTGCATTTCACTACCCACAGTTATGTTCCCAGTATCCATGTCACAAATGAAATCTGTTCACCAGTGCAAGCAGCTCACTTCCTAGTATCCATGGCACCAGTGAGATCTGTCATCTGATACACACAGCTCACTTTCCAGTATTTTAAAATGCAAAAAAGGGAAGAGGCCTGACTCTTATGTAAGCAGTGTATGCCTGAAAAAATACTGTAATTGCGCTTCAACCCAAAACAAGGGAATATACAAAGTATATACTTTGTATATTCACTTTCCAGTATCCATGGCACCAGTGAGCTCTGTCCCCGGGTACACACAGATCACTCTCCAGTATCCATGACACCAGTGATAACTGTCCCCTGGTACACACAGATCACTCTCCAGTATCCATGGCACCAGTGATAACTGTCCCCTGGCACACACAGATCACTCTCCATTATCCATGGCACCAGTGATAACTGTCCTCTGGTACACACAGATCACTCTCCAATATCCATGACACCAGTGATAACTGTCCCCTGGCACACACAGATCACTCTCCATTATCCATGGCACCAGTGATAACTGTCCTCTGGTACACACAGATCACTCTCCAATATCCATGACACCAGTGAGATCTATCCCCTGGTACACACAGATCACTCTCCAGTATCCATGGCACCAGTGAGATCTATCCCCTGGTACACACAGATCACTCTCCAGTATCCATGACACCAGTGAGCTCTGTCCTCTGTAGGGTTGCCACATCTTCCCTTTAAGCCAGAACACATAATAATTACACAGGTTCTGTGGCTGATTAAGGTGGTAATTAAACTCACTTGGTGCCTTATCTGCATTAAATCAGCCTTAGAACCTGTGTAATTCATATGTGTCCTGGATTAAAGGGATGATGTGGCAACCCTAGTCCTCTGGTACACACAGATCACTCTCCAGTATCCATGACACCAGTGAGCTCTGTCCTCTGGTACACACAGATCACTCTCCAGTATCCATGACACCAGTGAGCTCTGTCCCCTGGTTCACACAGATCACTCTCTGGTATCCATGACACCAGTGAGATCTGTCCCCTGGCACACACAGATCACTCTCCATTATCCATGGCACCAGTGATATCTGTCCTCTGGTACACACAGATCACTCTCCAGTATCCATGACACCAGTGAGATCTGTCCCCTGGTACACACAGATCATTTGCCAGTATTCATGACACCAGTGAGATCTGTTCCCCAGTACACACAGCTTACTATCCAGTATTCATGACACCAGTGAGATCTGTTCCCCAGTACACACAGCTTACTATCCAGTATTCATGACACCAGTGAGATCTGTTCCCCAGTACACACAGCTTACTATCCAGTATTCATGACACCAGTGAGATCTGTTCCCCAGTACACATGTCTCCTCACCAGTATCCATGGCACCAGTGAGATCTGTACTCCAGTAGACATAGATCACTCCCTGATAGCCATTGCACCAGTGAGATCCGCTAATTCCAGTTCCAGTTCACTCTCCAGTATCCATGGCACTTGAGATCTGTTCCCCACTAACCACAGTTAACTCATCAGTATCAATGGCAACAGCAACATTCAGAGAATCTTACTAACAGGCGTCCAATTTTTGTAGCCCTTAAAGCCTAATCAGCAAAAGCCATTTTAAATCAAAGCAGTAGATTAATTAGTAACAGCAAACAAACACTCTTGCGCATTTGTGTGATGACCGGGTGATCTTTAACTCAAGGGATAGTGTCTCTGGCCTTGCTGCCCTCCAGGATAGGGAATATCCTAATAGCCATAAAAAAGATAAAAAGAAGAGGGTGCACCAGCCTTGTGCATTATCCTGCAATTTATTAATAAAAACAAGATAAAAACCACTCACAAACATGTGGGGAATAATTGCTTGTAAAAGCCACCTATTTGTGGCAATCAGTCCTGGAACCAACAGTCTACAGATAGCAAAGGGGAGGACATCAGGGATGCTGCTGACTGACGCGTTTCGAAGGAGTACCTTCTTCCTCAGAGTCTAGACAAGCAATTATTCTCCATATGTTTGTGAGTAGTTTTTATCTTGTTTTTATTAATAAATTGCATTGGGATAATGCACAAGGCTGGTGCGCATTCGTCATTTTTTTTTCATTTTTATCAGTAGATTTATAACCATAGGGTCACATTGATGAAAGTGCCTGTCTGCATTGAAGTAAATGTGTCAAAAGAAAAGCACATAGGTTGCATTGTTCACCCCTTCTGAAAATTCTAGTTGCCTGGCTATTATGACCTTCTGGTTTTCCCACTGTCTTAGCCATTGACCTTAAATGAGCATGTAAATTAGTGAAATCAGAGAAAAGTCAGAAGTTTTTGTCTGTGAGTTTGTTCGGAATCACTGCTAAAAGTACTGAATCGTGAGGGTCAGCATGATAATCAGGCAACTGATATTTTTAAAAGGAAAGGGCTTCTTTCTTGACAGGTTTCTCGCTCATTACAATCCAAATATCAGTCAGTCAAAGCTGCAATTTAGCTTTAGTCACATGGGCATTTTTTTTTATTTTGTAGATCCCAAGGGGGTTAAGAAGAGAGGCTTATCACAGGCTTCACAAGTCTCATTGTAGCTCAAATGACAGGCCACCCTCTAATACAGTAAAAGCTCAGATTGCGCGTAACGCGGTTTACGAGCGTTACGCAATAGGAGCTGTTTAAAAAAAAAATCCTGACTTGATTTGCGAGCGTTGTCTCGCAAGACTAGCAGGATTCAAGCCTCTGGGGTGTGCAGTACCGCATGTGGCCAGAGGTGATACTGAAACTAATTATCTGATATACGAGTGTTTTGGATTACAAGCATGCTTCTGGAACGGATTATGCTCGTAATCCAAGGTACTACTGTATTTCTCTTTAGAAACTTACAGTGTCATCCCGTTATCTTCTTATGACATAGAAAACACACTATCACTTGGATTCCTATATTACTGACCATGTATGATGCAGATAATTCCCTTGTTCTCAGATGAATAAATAAATGACTTGCTTAGAAAATCCGGAGGTATACCTATTAATCTATGTACTGACATAATAAGTAATATCCTCCATAAGTAACAAGGTTATGAAAACAGGTCACCTTATAGGGCATCTCCTGTGCTTAGTCAATGCTATTGTCTTCTTCGTGACCAGAATGAACTTTGCATCACATCTGCTTATATGATCAGATTAAGTTTAATCACATTTCCTGTCCACTCCCCTCCCTGGAAATGGCTATAGTACAGAGTTTGAAATTTATCATTCGCTCCAACCAATAAGACTGCTGACCCCTAACCTCCTCCTCATTTGACCTCTCTGCCTCTCCCTAAGAACTGTAACAGCTTCAATATGCTCCTCACACATGGCTTTTACTGCACAAGTATTGAAATGCACTCACTCTAGAGATTAACCCTCTTGCATTTGTAAAATCTGCAGATATTTATACATTTACATGCTTATGTAACAAGGAGGTACACAGTCAGTCCTGTACACGCAGCCATAAGTATCACATGCATTTTTCATTAGATGTAGAACAATGAAAAATAATTGCTAATGAGCAGTAAGTTGTTGCAATTTGCATAGTAGACGTAAAACCCAATTATAAATATAATATGCTGTAATTCTACACTATTCGATTTTTCAAGCTGAATAAATAAAATTTAACATATTTCTCCATCCAATCAAAAAGTGTGGAAGGGTGAATCCCCATAGACAGGCTTTTGTTCTCTGACAGCCATGAGCGTCAGCTTTTAGATGCCCGACCAATGCCTTCAGATGATTGGCTACAGGCGCTGTCCGGCCATCATTTTTCTGCCTGGCTACTTAGACAAAAGTAAATTGATTAATTGACTTTTGTCGCGTTGGCTGGGCCACCCACTGTTAGAATTTCATCTGATCGGTTTAAATTTTAAAGCGGAGTTCCACTGTTTTTTTAGTTTATTAAAAGTCAGCAGCTACAAAAAGTATAGCTGCTGACTTTTAATAAACAGACACTCACCTGTCCCACGGTCCAGCGATGCGGCTGCCCGAAGCCTCCGTTCTCTCACCCTTATCTCCGCCGGTCGCCGACATTGTGAGTGTGGGCGCCCGGCTGTGACAGTTTATGGCTTCACAGCCAGATGCGCACTGTGCATGCGCGAGGCATGCACTGCGCATGAGCGAGGCACGCACTGCGCATGTGCGAGCTGCGACCTGTCACATGTCCCAGAACATTGCCGGGAGGGAGGGGCTGCCTAGGAGTTGCCTAGGTGGTTACAAGCCCAGAAGTAGGAAGTGGGACAGGAAGTCCCACTCCAAACCAGGTACCCAGCCCCCGCAAAAAAATGGCATGCCAATTGTGGCATGTCAGGGGGCGAGGAGTACTTAAAGCGGAAGTTCCATTTTTGGGTGGAACTCCGCTTTAACAGCTTATCACCTGTCACCTTAAATCTATCCAAATCTTTTGTCCCTTTAAATAGTTTGCACTGTTGTACTATATTATTTCTAAGCAGCAATAGCACATCACTAAGATATGAATGGGCACAAGAGATTAACATGGAAATTTTAAAGTAGAACTATAGGCAACACGTTTTTCATTTTGAATAGAGTAAGAAAGGGTTATAACCCCTGTCAAATTTTTTTTTTAACATCTGTGTCCTATTTCAGGGATTTCCCTTCACTTCCTGTCCCATAGCCAAACAGAAAGTGAGAGGAAATCCCTGCAAATTAAAGTAGTTGTAAACTTTCGATTAAAAAAAATAAAAATAATAACAAACATGCCTATACTTACCTGCTCTGTGCAATGGTTTTGCACAGAGCAGCCCTGATCCTTTTCTTCTGGGGTCCCCCACTGGCGCTTCAGGCCCTCTTCTTTATCGGGTGCCCCCACAGAAAGCTGCTTTCCATGGGGGCACCCTTGCTGCTGCGTCCACTGACACAGACTTGGCTCTGCCTCCCGCACCTGTGTCACAGCTTTTGCTGCTATCAATCAGTCCAATGAGGAGATCGACGGCGGCTGGAGCCGCTGCGCTCCTGCACATCGCTGGATCGGATCGGGCTCAGGAAAAAAAAGGGGGGGGAACTGCAGCGTATAGAATGCATTAAGGTGAAAAAACTTAAGGCTTTACAACAACTTTAAGAGAATCCTTTGGGGACTCCCAGGTCACCAGAACTAGTGTCCCTATTGTAAGATTTTCCCTCTATTCCTTTTCTGGGGACAACCCATAATTTGGGATTTTCTTTACTTTCAATGATAATGGTAAACAGGACACATGGAGAGGGTGAATCTCCTTAACGGGGGCACAGAC
Organism: Lithobates clamitans; assembly: GCA_037952925.1. Lineage (NCBI taxonomy): Eukaryota > Metazoa > Chordata > Amphibia > Anura > Ranidae > Lithobates > Lithobates clamitans. Next base: position 4,706,089 of record JBBGZY010000560.1, read on the forward strand.
AGCAATACAAAACTGACAGATGTTCTAATTCTTCTCCATTCTATCCATAATAAAAAATAAAGTTTTGCCTTTAGCTCTCATTCACATTGAATGCAGCTTTGAAATTGTGTGACTTCACCTGAAATCGCACGATTTTATAACTGCCTGTCAGTGCGACTTCAGGTGTGACTTTGAAGTCCTCTGTACGGCTTCATGCACAGATGTCTATACAAGTTGCACCCGTAATCTCCAAAAGTAGTGCAGGAACTACTTTTTAAATCGATGCAGCACTGAAAAGTTGGCGTCTAATCGATTTGAACATGGCCATTGCCGTCAATAGGGTGTCAAATCACATGACAAGTCACTCCAATGTGTACAAGGGCTTAATGTTGAGCATTGAAGGGATTCTAGAAATGCACTTGAAATTGCTCAGGTGTGAATGAGGATGGCAAACTGGAAATTTCCTTCCTGATCTCTAGTTATCTGTGCATATAACATGTGCATGTTCTGATAAACTTTAATGCATACATATATATAAGGCATGCATGTGTCAACATATTACCTGAAAATGAAAAAAAACTATTACCAGTTTGATAAGAAATGTGCATTCACTGCAGTGTACATTCAGTAGCAAACCATGCTTTGTTCCTAAATTCATCATCACAGGTGCAAAGTAAATCCTACAAGGATACAATTATGCCCCGTACACACGGTTGGACTTTGGTCGGACATTCCGACAACAAAATCCTAGGATTTTTTCCGACGGATGTTGGCTCAAACTTGTCTTGCATACACACGGTCACACAAAGTTGTCGGAAAATCCGATCATTCTGAATGCGGTGACGTAAAACATGTACGTCGGGACTATAAACGGGGCAGTATCCAATAGCTTTCATCTCTTTATTTATTCTGAGCATGCGTGGCACTTTGTCCGTCGGATTTGTGTACACACGATCGGAATTTCCGACAACGGATTTTGGTCTTCTTGGAGATGTGTTTGGGGTCGATATGTTGGAATACTGCCCTGTGGTCCAGTTTCCAAAGGGATGTGATCATGCTCTGCTTCAGTATGTCACAGTACATGTTGGCATTCATGGTTCCCTCAATAAACTGTAGCTCCCCACTCATGCAGCCCCAGACCATGACACTCCCACCACCATGCTTGACTGTAGGCAAGACACACTTGTCTTTGTACTCCTCACCTGGTTGCTGCCACACATGCTTGAGACCATCTGAACCAAATACGTTTATCTTGGACATGGTTCCAGTAATTCATGTCCTTAGTCTGCTTGTCTTCAGTAAACTGTTTGCGGCCTTTCTTGTGCATCATCTTTAGAAGAGGCTTCCTTCTGGGATGACAGCCATGCAGACCAATTTGATGCAGTGTGCGGCGTATGGTCTGAGCACTGACAGGCTGACCCCCACCCCTTCAACCTCTGCAGCAATGCTGGCAGCACTCATACGTCTATTTCCCAAAGACAACCTCTGGATATGATGCTGAGCACATGCACTCAACTTTTTTGGTCGACCATGGCGATGCCTGTTCTGAGTGGAACCTGTCCTGTTAAACTGCTGTATGGTCTGTATGGTACCTTACTGCAGCTCAGTTTCAGAGTCTTGGCAACCTTCTTATAGCCTAGGCCATCTTTATGTAGAGCAACAATTCTTTTTTTTTCAGATCCATAGAGAGTTCTTTGCCATGAAGTGCCATGTTCCATGTGACAACTTCCAGTGACCAATATGAGAGAGTGAGAGTGATACCACCACATTTAACACACCTGCTCCCCATTCACACCTGAGACCTTGTAACACTAACGGGTCACAGGACACCGGGGAGGGAAAATGGCTAATTGAGCCCAATTTGGACATTTTCACTTAGAGGTGTACTCACTTTTGTTGCCAGCGGTTTAGCCATTAATGGCTGTGTGTTGAGCGGACAGCAAATTTATACTGTTATACAAGCTATACACTCACTAGTTTACATTGTAGCAAAGTGTCATTTCTTCAGTGTTGTCACATGAAAAGATATAATGAAATATTTACAAAAATATGAAGGGTGTACTCACTTTTGTGAGATACTGTATGTGATAGACCAGGGATATGCAATTAACAGACCTCCAGCTGTTGCAGAACTACAAGTCCCATGAGGCATATCAAGATTCTGACAGCCACAAGCATGACACCCAGAGCCAGATACATGATGGGACTTGTAGTTTTGCAACAGCTGGAGGTCTGCTAATTGCATATCTCTGTGAAAGACCAACACAAAGGGGTTGATTTTCTAAAGGCAAATAGACTGTGCACTTTGCAGAGGGCAGTTGCCCTCTGCAAGTGCAATTGCTCAAGAGCGTAGTAAATGAGGTAAGGCTTGACTTTGCAAAGAGTACCCATTCCTGTGCAAATAAAATTAAAAAAACAGCATTTTTGCTTGCACATGATTGGATGATGGAAGTCAGCAGGGCTTCTGCTCATTTACTAAGCTCTGGAGCAACTGCTCTTGCAGAGGGCAACTGCACTTTGCAAAGTGCACAGTCTTTTTCCCTTTAGTAAATCAACCCCAAAGTGACACATAATTTTGAAGTGAAAGGAAAATGATAAATGGTTTTCAATTATTTTTTTACAAAGATCTGAAAAGTGTGGTGTGCATTTGTATTGGGCCCCCTTTACTCTGATATGGAGCCAAATACAGGCTCCATATACACGCCCCCCCCCCCCTCCGGGCAGCAAAAAAAAAAAGTCAAAAAAAAAAAAAAAGGTCCTTAAGTGCACTGTGTTCGGACGCCGGATACAGTGCGACGCCGGACACAGTGCACTTATAGGAAGCGCAACGTCTATGCAATCACGAGATTGCAGATGTGGTGCTGCATTTGCGGGCGTTTAGCCCACCTTGGGGCATTTTCTGAAGCGCCAAGTAGCTTCCGCCCGGCCATAGTAATACATACTACAGGCGCCGGACGGAAGCTACTTGGCACTTCAGATTTGATTGACATCTGCCCTGAGTCAGATGTCACTTCCTGCCTCTCTCTTTCATTGCGCCCGAGAGAGGAAACAGGAAGAATTCTGGTGCCAGTGTGAGGAGGAGGACACCGCAAGAGACTGAAGGTAAGTACCGCTGTGTGGAGAATGGGGGGGACACATGCTGTGGGATGCTCTGATGGGGGATGGGGGACACATGCTGTGGGTGGCTCTGATGGGGGACACATGCTGTGGGGGGCTCTGATGGGGGACACATGCTGTGGGGGGCTCTGATGGGGGACACATGCTGTGGGATGCTCTGATGGGGGGCACATGCTGTGGGGGGCTCTGATGGGGGACACATGCTGTGGGGGCTCTGATGGGGGACACATGCTGTGGGGGGCTCTGATGGGGGACACATGCTGTGGGGGGCTCTGATGGGGGACACATGCTGTGGGATGCTCTGATGGGGGACACATGCTGTGGGATGCTCTGATGGGGGACACATGCTGTGGGGGGCCCTGATGGGGGACACCTGCTGTGGGGGGCTCTGATAGGGGACACCTGCTGTGGGGGGCTCTGATGGGGGACACCTGCTGTGGGGGGCTCTGATGGGGGACTCCTGTTTTGGGGGGACTCTGATGGGGACATCTGCTGTGGGGGGACTCTGATTGAGACACCTGCTTTGGGGGACACCTGCTCTTTGGGGCTCTGATGGGGGACACCTGCTGTGGGGGGACTCTGATGGGGGACACCTGCTGTGGGGGGCTCTGATGGAGGACACCTGCTGTGGGGGGGACTTTGATGGGGGACACCTGCTGTGGGGGGACTTTGATGGGGGACACCTGCTGTGGGGGGACTTTGATGGGGGACACCTGCTGTGGGGGGACTTTGATGGGGGACACCTGCTGTGGGGGGACTTTGATGGGGGACACCTGCTGTTGGGGGACTTTGATGGGGGACACCTGTTGTGGGGGGCTTTGATGGGGGACACCTGCTGTGGGGGGCTTTGATAGGGGACACCTGCTGTGGGGGGCTCTGGTGGGGGGCTCTGATAGGGGACTCTGATGGGGGACACCTGCTGTGGGGGGACTCTGATGGGGACACCTGCTGTGGGGGGACTCTGATGGGGACACCTGCTGTGGGGGGGCTCTGATGGGGGACTCCTGTTTTGATGTGACAGAGGCTGCATTTGATGTGACAGAGGCTGTATTTGATGTGACAGAGGCTGCATTTGATGTGACAGAGGCTGCATGTAAGGACGGACTGCTGGGGACACCTGATGGCATCTGGTTGTAGGCGACGTGGCTAGTGACACACTCGGGGCTCCCACTGATTCTGCATTATGGTGAGTTGAATGATTTCATTTTATATTACAATGTAATAATAGAAAAAATGCGTTTTCAATCATCCTGACACCATAACAACCGTGGTGCCGGGATGATTGAAGTGCTAACACCAGGTGTTTGGAGTATCTTTATCTGATGATTGGTAAACTTTGTAGAATACACATTTCTATTGTTGTGTAGGATCTAGGCCTGCTGTCCCTCTCTCCCTCTCCCTCCATCCCTCGTTCATCTCAGACGCTAACCACACCACCTTAGAGCCACGCCCACTATTTCCGCTGAAACCACGCCCATTTTACCAAGTGGGAGGGGTCAAAAAGGAAGGGCGTGGTCTGGCGCCCCCCCATCCTAAAACTTCACCAGCCGCCACTGGTTAGAATGGCCCAGTCAAAGTCCAGACCTAAACCCAATTGAGATTCTGTGGCAAGACTTGAAATTGCTGTTCACAGACGCTCTTCATCCAATCTGACAGAGCTTGGGCTATTTTGCAAAGAAGAATGGGCAAATATGTCACTCTCTAAATGTGTAAAGCTGGTAGAGACATCCCCGAAAAGACTTGCAGCTGTAATTGCAGGCTGTTCTAGAAAGTATTGACTCAGGGGGCTGAATACAAATGCACGCCACACTTTTCAGATATTTATTTGTAAAAACTTTTGAAAACCATTTATCATTTTCCTTCCACTTCACAATTATGTGCCACTTTGTGTTGGTCTATCACATTAAATCCCTATAAAATACATTTCCTTTTTTGGTTGTAAATGACAAAATGTGGAAAATTTCAAAGGGTATGAATACCTTTTCAAAGCACTGTATATCTATCCTTTATTTAATCAGGTCCAGGATCTAAAGACTTTGTAATTTTACAAATAAAATGAAGTGCTAGGCAACAAACTAACTAGATTGTTTTAGCTGGCAAGAAATGCGTTGGTCTTTTCAAAGCTGAAGTTCAGGTATGATTTTTATTGCATAGTTGTCATCTTGGACCAATGTAAGTATGCATATCTCATACCTGACTGATCCCTCTGTAAGCGTTCAGAGCGTAGTGGATGCCCTTCTGCAGAGTAACCACTGCATCCCTTCCGAGAGAGACTTGTATTTTTTAAAGGAATACATGGGGCTCTTTGATTGGGCAATGTGGAAAGGAGGGGCAGTGATGTCCCGAGCTCCATGTTGTCCAATCAGAAAACACCTTGTATTCATTAAAAAAAATAAGGCTTTCTCTGAATGAGGGCTCTATCCAGCAAGTAAGCCCTTGTGGTTCTCCTTTAAGGGGGTGTGGCAAGGGGTGTCCTAAGGAGAAAAAACACAAGATTAGTTAAACCCACAAGTGCTTTTTTTTACCACTGCTATTCCTTTATATTGGCTTTTGGAATTTACAAATGCATCAAATTAGAAATCAGATGAAAGGTTTAGCACTGGAAAACACTTTTTGATAGCTAAAATGTGCATTTTATATACATCTATATAGATCAGACCAAAATGAGGGACAAATGAGGAGGAATGAGGGACATTACTCCAAATCAGGGACAGTCCCTCGAAATCAGGGACAGTTTGGAGCTATGGGAAGTGTATTAGGACTACAAAATGCCTCCGCCTATAGAGAGGGGCAGGTTTCTGTAATACTAACATGCTTTTCTGTTCTAGGATGACAACGCTCCTCTTTCACAAATACTGTAAAGTACAGTGAGTGAGAGTTGTAGACAAATACAGTCACCACATCTAAGGGCCATTAAACTGTAAGTGGTTTTTATTGACCTTTAATTTATTCACATGGGGGGCGGTATCTGTGGTCTTCTTAGGCCCCATTCACACCTGTGCGATTTTCTGGTTGAAGCTTGTAGCTTTAAAACAATCAACAAACAAATCCCATTAATTTCAATGGCCCTTGTTCATATCTGAGCATTTTGATGCATGTAGGCAGGCAGATTGGATCAGATTGGACCCACAGACCTAATTGGGAATGAATGCAAAATGATAAACATAAGTGTTTTACAAGCATTTCACAAGCGTTTTGTTGCGTGTTTTCTGGCAAAACAGCAGCTCTCCAGCCCTAAAAACACATGAAGCTTAAATACACATGCAAAATGCTTGTAATACTCTTCTAAAATTCTTGTAATATGCTTAAAAAACTATCAAAAATTGCCTGTAAGTTGCTCTGCTCAGGTGATACACATGGATGAAACAAATCCTCCTACATAAATTGTACATGTTTATCTATGCCATCTGTCCTCAACAGCTAAAACACACAGATCATTTCTCAGCTCCAGCAGGCAGGGTGCAGGTATCTGATGTCACACACTGCACAGCATAGTGCAGGGAGCTGAGTGTAATCTGAGACCTGAGTGGAGGGATAGGACACCTCCCCCCTACACAGTCACATAGGGAAACATGCGCAGTCAAATACCTTCTGTGTGCTGAGGAAAGGGGGGGGGGCATCTCCTGAGAGTTTGTGGTGATGGGATAATCTGTCAGCAGTGACTAGTGCAGATAGCAGAGAGAAAAGACAGAAATCACATTTGGTGCTTTGGGTTGAGGCTAGTACACATTAAAGAGGGATGTTCTTTGTTAATATTTTATTTCATAGGCTTACAACCAGTTTAAATGGGGCTTTCAGATTCCAATAAGTCCCCGGCCCGCAGACCCCAATAACCACCAGGCCAGGGTTGTGATAAAGAGACCCTTGTTCTCATCAACATGACACACCCCCTATGTTGAGGGCATGTGACTTGGTATGGTTCAGGGGGGCATGCTAGTCTTCCCCCTCTCCTGGTCAGCCAGGCTGTATGGTCAAATTAAGTGTCTGGTATAAATATTGAAGAGAATCCCATGCATATTTCATTTTTTGCATGAGGTTCCCTCTTATTTTGTTTTATTTTTTATTTATTTATTTCAGGTACTTATATAGCGCAGTCAATTTACGCAGCGCTTTACATACATACATACATTGTACATTCACATCAGTCCCTACCCTCAAGGAGCTTACAATCTAAGGTCCCTAACTCACATTCATACATACTAGGGACAAGTTAGACAGGATCCAATTAACCTACCAGCATGTCTTTGGAGTGTGGGAGGAAACCGGAGTACCCGGAGGAAACCCACGCAGGCACAGGGAGAACATGCAAACTCCAAGCAGGTAGTGTCATGGTTGGGATTCGAACCAGCGACCCTTTTTGCTGCTAGGCGAAAGTGCTACCCACTACACCATTGTGCCGCCAAATTAGGCCCCTTTCACACGAAGGGACCGTTCAGGTCCGCCTGTCAGTTTTTTACGTGGACCTGAACGGACGCTCCATGCAGGTCTATGGAGCGACGGATGTCAGCGGTTACCATGTCTGCTAAAATCAGACGTATGGCTATGCGTTCACATCAGTCCTGGCAGATCGGATGAGATCTGATGCTGTCCGTTTTCGTCCAATCCCTCCATAGGAATCGGCGGCACTCTGACAGGCCCCTGTCCCCTGAGCAGAGCCGGACCTGTCATCCGCCGGCTCAGCGGAGATCAACGGAGAGATCTCCTGCTGAGATGGCGGACAAAGCTGAGCGGATCCACCTCGTGGGAATGAGGCATTAGAATAGATACCAGACCCTTAATCTGGTAGATCCAAAGGGTATTGTCTGTCAATCTTGCTGTAGGAAATACTAGAGCAAAAGTGACTTTTACAAAAAAAAAACCTTTGTGGGCTCCCCTTAAAAGGGCCCCCAAAATGCTTACCAGACTCGTCCATGCTATTATTTACAAAGGAAAATAAGCTGCCAGGTAGCTGTCATTTACTATCATTTAAACACTTTCTTTTTGGAAATGTCACTTCTGCTGTATTAGGTTGTGTACATCCTAAAGATGCGCCAAAAAATGGCTATTGGATTTTATAGATTTGGCTCCTATTTTTTTTAGTATGATTCTGATTTGGTATCTGAATTTATCTAATGTTTACCCAACCCTGCTTAAAACGAACCCAGGTACATTTAGCTATTTACTACTTACAACCACCCAATTCCATATCAATCAATTCTCCCAACACTAAACTGCGTAGATGGAGGAATTTCCACTGCCGGCCATTGTAATAATTCAACTGCAGTACTCACAGCTGCCTTAATACCGAATAGGATGATCTAGGAGTAGGATGCATCTGATAGGATGCAGTCAATGTTCAACTGATAATTTTCAGTTCAGCTCAGTGGGTTTCTTATTGGACTTTTGCTGAGCTGGATTGTGTTGCAGAATCTGCCAAAATTTGAGCTGTCTATGGCTAGCTTTATCTGGCATTTCATAGTGCACTGCACAATTGAAAGGAACAAGTCAGCTGACAATGTACACAGACTCCTATGACAAGAGAAATATAATGTGAAAATTGCTCTATCCTAAATCATCTTCTTAATTATCTTTTATTGTTCTGACTGCTCTAAACTCCAAGAAATTGCTGACTGTGTGTTACTGCACCAGATTCATAGTTATTGCTCTTTGCACTGTGCTATTAAGTAAAGCGGAGCATTTAAAAAGGGAACGGAAGAGAGCAGAGAGAGTGAGATCTCCCACCTATCTGTAGTGAGTAAATCAATGTGAACAGGCTGCTTGTGGGGGTTTCCGAAGCAGGGACATTCATCTGAATATATTAAGCTATGACTCAGTGTTCCACTCTTTGCGAAAAATAAACTTTACAACCAAATGGTCGCTGGAAAATAAAAACATACAAAACAAAGCCCACTCGCAGGATACATATTTTTAGTATGTCTTCTCAACAGAAATAAAGATTCAGTTAAAAATTAGTGAGTCTAGTGGAAAATGTTTGGGGAAATTCTGACAGTGTGTGCCCACTAACACTAAGGGTCTGCAGTAACATTATGCATGCTTGCTAAGGTAGATGGTAGATTGCTTCAACATTAAAACCAGCTCCAGGCAAAGCTTAGATTAAAGCAGAACCCCAGGCATTTAACTTGCCACCCTCTGAAGCCCTACTGGCATTTTTTCCTTTTAAAGATAAACCATATGCATACCTTTTTCTTCAGTCTTCTATAGGGTTGCCACTTCATCCCTTTAAAATCAAACACATATTAATTAACAGGTTCTAAAGGCAAATTTAGTGCAGATAAGGCACTAAGTAAGTTTTATTAGAACCTTAATCAGCCACAGAACCTGTCTAATTAATATGTGTTCGGTTTAAAAAGGCATGAGGTGGCAACCTTAGTCTTCTAGCAGGTTGGGTGATGTCATAAAAGTTTCCTCTTCTTATTCCAGCGGGAAATTGTCATTCATCCTCAACTGAGCACCACTCAGTCTTGGAGTACTGTGAGCTCATTCAGCACAGGGCATGCAAAAGACAGGCTATGCTCACAGCAAGTGGAGAGATTGTCGTTTTGCCTGAACAGGACTGCCAAGTGCTGGACCAAGGAGGAAACCACTGGACCACGAAGGAAGCCAGGAAAATCAAGGACAGCACTGGACTGAGGAGGAAGCCAGGAACATCACTGAACCAAAGAGGAAGCGAAAAAGATCGTTGGACCATGGAGAAAGCCGGACACAGCGCTGGACTAAGGAGGAAGCCAAGGATACCACTGGATGAAGGAGGAAGCCAGAAAGACTATTGGACCACAGAGAAAGCCGGGGACAGTGCTGGACTAAGGAGAAAGCCAATGACATTACTGGGCCAAGGAGAAAGCCTGGGAGTTTGCTGAACCAAGGAAAAAATTGGGGACAGCGCTGGACTGAGGAGAAAGCCAGGTACATGCTTGGACCATGGAGGGAGCCGGGAAGATCACTAGACCATGGAGAATGCTGGGGGACAGCCCTGGACTAGGAAGGAAGCTAAGGACACCCCTGGACCATGGAGGAAATTTGGAAAAATCGCTGGACTAAGGACAAAGCCAGGGACAGTACTTGACTGAGGAGGAAGCCAGGGACATCACTGGACCAAGGAGGAAGCCGGAAAGATCGCTGGACCACAGAGAAAGCTGGGGACAGCGCTTAACTAGGGAGGAAGCCAAGGACATCACTGGACCAAGGAGGAAGCCTGGGAGATTGTTGGACCAAGGACAAAATCAGGGACAGTGCTGGACTGAGGAGGAAGTCAGGGACATCACAAAACCAAGGAGGAAGCTGGGAAGATCATTAGACCACCAAGAAAGCCGGGGGCAGCACTGGACTAGGGAGGCAGCCAAAGACATCACTGGACCAAGAAGGAAGCCTGGGAGATTGTTGGACCAAAAAGAAAGCCGGGGACAGCGCTGGACTGAGGAGGAAGCCAGGGACATCACTGGACCAGGGAGGAAGCATGGAAGACCACGGAGAAAGTAAGAGACAGGCCTGGAACAAGAAGATAGCCAGGGACAGCGCTGGATCAAGAAAGAAGCCAGCTCAAGAAAGAAGCCAGGGACAGTGCTGGAGAAAGGAGGAAGCCTGGGACAATATTAAAGCATGGAAAGGGTGATTTTTTTTTATGATTGTTTTTTTTTTTTTTTATGAGACAGAAGGGTGGTGAGGAACTAAAGCTATGATTAGGTTAGAACCTCTTTCAGGCGTTAAATGCTGTCTGCATTCTCATATAGGCGATAGACTCTCACATTTGTCTGACAACCATCACGTGGACAGGATGTGAGAAATCTCCCTGGTTGGGACACAAACATCAGTAAAGTTCCAACAGATGTTCGAACCTTTCCCCACTGTAAAAAAAATAATTGAATTTAAAGCTGTTTCCCTCACTTGCTGTTCTATCTGACACCTGTCGCATGGTCAGGAAGTGAGAGGAAATGTACCCAGTGGCGACACAGAGAGTAATACAAATCTGGCAGAGGTTCTAATGCTTTCCTACTCTACTAATAGAATTGTTGTATTTGATGTGTCCCTTTTCTTAAATATTCTTCTCAGTTCCTGTTTGCTCTGTTAAGCAATCAAATAGACAGGAAGCGAGAAGAACTCCCCCAAATGACACTGACAATCATAAAAAAACTTGAGAAAGGTTCTAACCCTTTCTGACTCAAAAGGTAAAAAAAAAAAATTGCTAGAATTTAGCTTTAAAGTGGTATTGTGCTTATGCTTTTGAGGGTTTTTTTATGTACAAAAAAGGAGAACAAGTGGGTTACTACACCTACATAAGGAGTAGAATTCCCACTAAGAAAGGGAATTTACATGCGCCAACCAATGGGAAATATAAAAAAAAACTACAAAAATTTATGAAAAACTATATATTTATTATTTCATCAGAAAAAAGAAAGCCAACTCTTAATAAAAACATATCATAAGAAAATGCAATGGCATCATACAGTTGTCATAAATTACAACAATATATGACAAGCGTGTAGAATCAACGCGATTTGCAATATTTGCTTACTCAGGATCCATGCTTGGAGATAGATGGCTGAAATAAAAAAAACACACTAGATAATACAGTATGACAAAGGGGTCATCATTATTTGGTGAGTTTAAACCCATTGGGGTGGGGGCACAAAATTACATGGAGTGGAGTGTTGGAGGTGACAAGAACTTTATTTTAAGAAGAGGAACATAACTTCAGCGCGATTTGAGCGCTGGCACTTTATAGGAGGATTTCTTAGTTATTACTATGGACTTACTGATTGCTTTTTATTTAGTTGTAGATATATGAATTTGTGTACTGCTAATTTCATGCACCAACACTTTTTTTTGCACATAGGTCTATTGATTACATGCATATTAGTATATTACACTGATTTAAAGGGGTTTATTAGAGCGTGAGCGTGTTCAAACCACAAAAATAAACTATTGTTCAATGTGTATACATTGAGAAAACGCAGCTAACCAAGGCATAGCTTTTTATACTGTTGCGCAGGTAATATAATCTAATCATCTACCAGAACAGAAGGGGCACTGGATTCAGATCTCCTAAGAGTCACTGAAATTGTTACTGGGCTCACTGGCTCTAGTTTGGAGGCACTCCACAAACCTGAGTCAGGAACAGGGAAAGACCCCAAAGGTGAGAATCTACATGCATATAATTCATTGAGAGCGCCAAACAAATGTCTAAAGTCCAAGGTAATTTTTATAAAAACAAAATTCATAGCAAAATAAATCAAACATGTTTCGGGTGTATTTCACCCTGAAATACATTGATTTATTCTGCTATGAATCAATTTTATCATTAAATTACCTTGGATTTTGGATCTCAGTCTTGGATTGCTACGTTTGTCCCTGTTGGAGATTTTCCCACACATTATTATCACCAGTACAGGAAGTAAGGGGAAGTCTTTCCTATATGCCTATACAGTATCTCATAAAAGTGAGAACACCCCTCACATTTTTGTAAATATTTTATTATATCTTACTATGTGACAACACTGAAGAAATTACACTTTGCTACAGTGTAAAGTAGTGAGTGTACAGCTTGTATAACAGTGTAAATTTGCTGTTCCCTCAAAATAACTCAACACGCAGCCATTGATGTCTAAACCGCTGGCAACTAAAGTGAGTACACCCCTAAATGAAAATGTCCAAATTGGGCCCAAAGTGTCAATATTTTGTGTGGCCACCATTATTTTCCAGCACTGCCTTAACCCTCTTGGGCATGGAGTTCACCAGAACTTCACAGGTTGCCACTGGAGTCCTCTTCCACTCCTCCATGACAACATCACGGAGCTGGTGGATGTTAGAGACCTTGCGCTTCTCCACCTTCCATTTGAGGATGCTCCACAGATGCTCAATAGGGTTTAGGTCTGGAGACATGCTTGACCAGTCCATCACCTTTACCCTTAGCTTCTTTAGCATGGCACTGGTCATCTTGGAGGTGTGTTTGAGGTTGTTATCCTGTTGGAATACTGGCCTGCGGCCCAGTCTCCAAAGGGAGGGGATCATGCTCTGCTTAAGTATGTCACTGTACATGTTGGCATTCATGGATCCCTCAATGAACTGTAGCTCCCCAGTGCCAGCAGCACTCAGGCATCCCCAGACTATGACACACCCACCACCATGCTTGACTGTAGGCAATACACACTTGTCTTTGTACTCCTCACCTGGTTGCCACCACACACGCTTGACACCATCTGAACCAAATAAGTTTATCTTGGTGTCATCAGACCACAGGACATAATTCCAGTAATCCATGTCCTTAGTCTGCTTGTCTTCAGCAAACTGTTTGCGGGCTTTCTTGTGCATCATCTTTAGAAGAGGCTTCCTTCTGGGATGACAGCCATGCAGACCAATTTGATGCAGTGTGCGGAGTATGGTCTGAGCACTGACAGGCTGACCCCCCACCCCTTCAACCTCTGCAGCAATGCTGGCAGCACTCATACGTCTATTTCCCAAAGATAACCTCTGGATATGACGCTGAGCACGTGCACTCATCTCCTTTGGTCGACCATGATGAGGCCTGTTATGAGTCAAACCTGTCTTGTTAAACTGCTGTATGGTCTTGGCCACCCTGCTGCAGCTCAGATTCAGGGTCTTGCCAATCTTCTTATAAAAAGTAAAAATTAAACCCTGGCCATGGAACTAAAAATATATAATAGGGCTCCCGCTGTAGTGCAAGGTAAGTACCCCCCAAAAAATAACAAAAGAATTTATACTCAGCGCTGCACCTATGGACTACTAACATACATATACAAGCATCAAAATGTGTAATATAATAACAGCATGTATAACAACGTGGTCAGTGTCAATACAGTGCAAATAAAGTGCAATCAATAAAGTCCATGAGATGTGCAAAATAAAGTGCAATCAATAAAGTTCATCTAATGTGAGGTACAGTGTTGGTGACACGTAGATATAATCCTGGTGACTTCCTGTGCTCCCCTCCTGGGTCCCCACTCACCAGATAAAAGATAACACATATGCCTGTATTATATATCAAGATGGTGCCTCTCGTCCAACGAGTAGATTGGTTTGTTGTGCCTTAGGGAATGGGATCTCCAACTCCTACACACTTTACCCGGTCAAAGGACGGCCGTGATAGCAAAGTTTGGACAAATGAAGGAAAGGCCTAGGCCATTTTTATGTAGAGCAACAATATTTTTATTTCAAATCCTTAGAGAGTTCTTTGCCATGAGGTGCCATGTTGAACTTTCAGTGACCAGTATGAGAGCGATAACACTAAATTTAGCACACCTGCTCCTTATTCACACCTGAGACCTTGTAACACTAATGAGTCACATGACACTGGGAGGGAAAATGGCTAATTGGGCTCATTTTGGACATTTTCACTTAGGGGTGTACTCACTTTTGTTGCCAAAGGTTTAGACATTAATGGCTGTGTGTTGAGTTATTTTGAGAGGACAGCAAATTTACACTGTTATACAAGCTGTACACTCACTACTTTACATCGTAGCAAAGTGTCATTTCTTCAGTGTTGTCACATGAAAAGATGTAGTTAACTAGGGTGATCTAAATCAGTATCAATGACATGGTATTGATAAGAGCTATTTTATCTAAGGGAAGTTTCCAAAACATGGTCTGTTGTGGGTACTTGAGGACTGAGGTTGAGAATTGCTGATCTATGCTGTGTGCACAAGTATTAGGCAAGTGAGTATTTTGACCAAATCATCATTTTTATGCATATTGACCAACTCCAAGCTGTATAAACTTGTTATTGGATTTAAGCATATCAGGTGATGGGTATTTGTGTAATATGGGAACGTGTGGCCTAAACAGATCAACACCCTATATCAAGGTATGCCTAATTATTAGGCAGCTTCTTTTCTTCAGGCAAAATGGGCCAAAAATAGAATGAATTGACTCTGAAAAGTCAAAAATTGTAAAAAGTCTTTCAGAGGGATGCAGCACTCTTGATATTGGGGAGTGATCACAGAACCATCAAACGTTTTGTTGGAAATAGTTAACAGGGTTGCACGAAACGTGTTGAGAAAAAAATGAAACGAATTAACTGCCAAAGATTTGTGAAAAAACAAATGTGAAGCTACCAGGAACCCATTATCCTCCAGTGCGGTCATATTCCAGAAATGCAACCTATAGACTGATGAGAGTGGCTCTGGACAGACCAGATGGATGGGCCTTTGGCTTGATCAGTAACAGGCACAGAGCTCCACTACGATTCAGATGTGTGCAAGGTGAAGGAGGGGTATTGGTATGGCCTGGTGTTGTTAAAGATGAGCTAGTTGGACCTTTTCGGGTTGAAGATGGACTCAAAATCAACTCCCTAACCTACTGCCAGTTTTTAGAAGGCACTTTCTTCAAGCAGTGGTACAGAAAAAATTCTACATCTTTCAGGAAGACCACGATATTTATGCAGGACAAAGCTCCATCGCATGCATCAAAGTACTCCACTGCGTGGCTAGCCAGTAAAGTCCTTAAAGATGAAAGACTAATAAAATGGCCCCCTTCCTCACCTGACCTATCCCCTATTGAGAACTTGCGGACACTTCTTAACCGGGAGATTTACAGTAAAGGACAACAGTACACCTCTCTGAACAGTCTGGGAGGCTGTGGTTGCTGCTGCACAAAAAATTGATCATCAACAGATCAAGAAACTGACAGACTCCATGAATGGAAGGCTTATGACTTATTAAAAAGAAGGGTGGTTATATTGGTCACTGATTTGTTTTTTTTAAATGTCAGAAATGTTTATTTGTAAATTTTGAGTTGTTTGTTTATTATTCCAACTTTACCAGATGAAAATAAACAAGTGAGATGGGAACATTTTTGGTTTTATAATAATAATTTTGCACAGTAAAGTTGCTCAAGAATTGTGCACACAGATATTCTCCTAAGAAAGCCAAAACCTCACTTTTACATTCTTAAATATTCAGGTTTGAGGTTTATTAGCATTTTGGATTGGTCGAGAGCTTTGTAGTTGTTCAATAATGAAATCAATCCTCAAAAATACACCTTGCCTAATAATTGTGTACACGGTGTATGTACATTGCAAGAATTTTAACAAACTTTGCTGCAGATTCTTAATTGTTATTGTTCTGCAGAAACCACTGTTTGTTTGTCTGTATTCACATGCGCAGTAAATCTGTATGGGAGTGGATTCCTAATTATCAATCAGCTGCTGCACCTGCAGGGCTCTAATGAGGAGAATTGCTACATCCCTTTAAATGTGATTTCCTATTGGGAGTATCTCACCAAAAATGACATTTTTGTTGCAGGGGAAGCCTGAAATCTGACTTGTATCTTAGTGAAGACTTTTGGAAAAAAACAGGGAGCCAATCACACCAGCAGGAAATTATGTTTCTGGGGGGCATTCTGTACACATTCTGTGTACAGAACACCTCCAGGTTGCCATATTGCATT
The DNA here is from genome assembly GCA_037952925.1 of Lithobates clamitans. NCBI lineage: Eukaryota > Metazoa > Chordata > Amphibia > Anura > Ranidae > Lithobates > Lithobates clamitans. Next base: position 4,722,583 of record JBBGZY010000560.1, read on the forward strand.
GCACTTTACAGAAAATTACAGAGCTGTAGATTGAAAAGGAAATGCCATTTTTAATAACATTCAATTACAATATGACTTGCATTTGGCAAGTGCAATTTAGTTGAGGGGGAGTCTTCCGGCTCAGTCGGGTCCACTCGCTTCGAGCGGTGGGCGGGTCTGCTCGGCTCAGGCGCTTAGGCAGTTTCGCTCAGCTCGGCTGGCTCAGGTGGGCCGCTCGGCTCAGGTGGGAGCAGGTTCGCTCTGCTTGTGCCAGTTTGTCCCGGCTCGGGCGGCGGGTGGATCCGCTTGGCTCGGGCGGGGGGGAGGGTCTGATCTGCTTGGGCTGGGGGGCGGGTCTGCTCAGCTCAGGCACTTAGGCAGGTCCACTCGGCTCGGCTGGCTCAGGAGGGAGACGGGCCACTCGGCTTAGGCAGAGGGGGTCTGCTCTGCTTGGGTGCTTAGGCATGTCCACTCTTCGTGGCTGGCTGGGAGGGGGGCGGGCCGCTCAGCTCGGGTGGGGGTGCTCACACAAGCCACCTCCCCCAGTCATCTATACAGAGGGCTCCGTGTGCCGTGCTGCATGCCAGGAACTGTAGTTTCCAGTGCAGCCCTGCGGATTCTCTCCTCACCAACATTGTGTTCCTGAGCGGGTCATGTTTCTTTTCATATAAATTGAGAGGAAGTAAGAGTAGAGTGGAACAGGTCGACACTGCTGGGGTTGCATATCTCAGGGAGAACAATAGCAATCATTGCAGATTTTCAAACCTGAATTATCAACTATCCTCCCACATAGTGACTGACTGGCAGGATCATGGACATGAAATCTCCATCTTATCTGGCCAAAATTGGCCAGATTAAGCAACTATCACCTTGTGTGTATGGGTACCCTAAACCAGCCCTCAAAATTTCCACTCCCCTGTTTGCATTTGGCGAGTGAAAATAAGCTGAGGGTGTGTGTTTCGGTTTGGGCGGGGGTCCGGTTTTGCATTCCCCCAGTCAACTATACGGAGGGCTCCATGTGCCGCGCTGCACACCGGAAAGTGTAGTTTCCAGCGCAGCCCCTTGTGTAGTTTCCAGTGCAGCCCTCTTCTTATCAACATGGCAGACAGGTGGTTGCGGAGGAGACGTGCATTCTAGGACACAGAGAAGGAGGAAAAAGAGTCCGGCAGCGAGAGCCCGGGCTCCAGGGAACAGCCAGGCCTACCAGGAATAAGTGTGAACTGAGAGGTCGGAGAGACCATCAGAGACAGGGACAAGTCTCAGTATGTACAGTATCTCACAAACGTTAGTACACTTCTCACATTTTTGTAAATATTTTACAATATCTTTTCATGTGACAACACTGAAGAAATGACACTTTGCTACAATGTAAAGTAGTGAGTGTACAGCTTGTATAACAGTGTAAATTTGCTGTCCTCTCAAAATAACTCAACACACAGCCATTAATGTCTAAACCTTTGGCAACAAAAGTGAGTACACCACTAAGTGAAAATGTCCAAAATTAGCCCAATTAGCCATTTTCCCTCCCCGGTGTTATGTGACTCATTAGTGTTACAAGGTCTCAGGTGTGAATGGGGAGCAGGTGTGTTAAATTTGGTGTTATCGCTCTCACTTTCTCATACTGGTCACTGGAAGTTCAACATGGTACCTCATGGCTAAGAACTCTCTGAGGATCTGAAAAAAAGAATTGTTGCTCTACATAAAGATGGCCAAGGCTATAAGAAGATTGCAAAGACCCTGAAACTGAACTGCAGCACGTAAGCCAAGACCATACAGCAGTTTAACAGGACAGGTTCAACTCAGAACAGGCCTCGCCATGGTCGACCAAAGAAGTTGAGTGCTCAGCGTCATAACCAGAGGTCTTTGGGAAATAGACGTATGAGTGCTGCCAGCATTGCTGCAGAGGTTGAAAGGGTGGGGGGTCAGCCTGTCAGTGCTCAGACCATAAGCCGCACACCGCATCAAATTAGTCTGCATGGCTGTCCTCCCAGAAGGAAGCCTCTTCTAAAGATGATGCACAAGAAGGCCCGCAAACAGTTTGCTGAAGACAAGCAGACTAAGGACATGGATTACTGGAACCATGTCCTGTGGTCCGATGAGATGGTGTCAAGCGTGTGTGGCAGCAACCAGGTGAGGAGTACAAAGACAAGTGTGTCTTGCCTATAGTCAAGCACGGTGGTGGGAAAGTCATGGTCTGGGGCTGCATGAGTGCTTCTGGCACTGGGGAGCTACAGTTCACTGAGGGAAGGGAACCATGAATGCCAACATGTACAGTGACATACTGAAGCAGAGCATGATCCCCTCCCTTCGAAGACTGGGCCACGGGGCAGTGTTCCAACATGATAAAGACCCCAAACACACCTCCAAGATAACCACTGTCTTGCTAAAGAAGCTGAGGGTAAAGGTGATGGACTAGTCAAGCATGTCTCCAGACCTAAACCCTATTGAGCATCTGTGGGGCATCCTCGAATGGAAGGTGGAGGAGCGCAAGTTCTCTAACAACCACCAGCTTTGTGATGTTGTCATGGAGGAGTGGAAGAGGACTCCAGTGGCAACCTGTGAAGCTTGGTGAACTCCATGCCTAAGAGGGTTAAGGCAGTGCTGTAAAATAATGGTGACCACACAAAATATTGACAATTTGGGCCCAATTTGGACATTTTCACTTAGGGGTGTACTGACTTTTGTTGCCAGCGGTTTAGACATTAATGGCTGTGTGTTGAATTATTTTGAGGGGACAGCAAATTTACACTGTTATACAAGCTGCACACTCACTACTTTACATTGTAGTAAGGTGCCATTTCTTCAGTGTTGTCACATGAAAAGATATAATAATTTTTTTCAAAAATGTGAGGGGTGTACTCACTTTTGTGAGATACTTTAAGTGTGCACAGGCCAGCAGTGTACAGGGATAGTAGGCACAGGAGCTTTTGCCGCATTCAGTTTTGGGTGTTTTTTTTTAATTTATTTTTATTACCACTCATATTACAGTGTTTACACATTTTTGCATGCAGACAAACGCATGTCAGCTTGCGGTGTTTGGCATGCCACTAACAATAAATGGCACAGCAAACATGATATGGTTTTAGCTCGTTTTATAAATGCATGCAAAAATACACAACTTTGCATGCGTTTACAAAAAGCTCAGGTGTGAGTGGAGCCTTAGGGATGGGATCGATGTGAACCCAGAAAGAAGGTGTCACTCCCACCCAAACACCTAGCATAGCGCACCTCTCAAACCTGCAGTCTGTATGTATTTACTTAACTTTACATAAGGCAGTTATGATGTGTACAGTGCCTATAGTAGCCAATCATATTTTATCCTTATTTTATTTGCCACAGTCAGAGCAATGAAATATGCCTTATGTTAATAGTGTTAAAGTTGTTGTTGTTAATATTTATTTTGTAACTTAATTCTGCATAAAACATTTAATAGTGTAATTTCATGAAATAATTTAAGAGGGTGTGTTTAGGGGCGGGGCAGAGTAGGGGTTGGGTGGGGCAGCTGGTGGCGAGTAACTCTTAAGGCCTGGCTAGTAGCTCAGGACTGTGCACTCAGGAGCCCTGGTATATGCTATATTATTGTTTTTTATTTGCTATTTTCTCCCCACAAAAGTGTAGTTACCCTTTAAAGCATATCTAAAACCAAAACCAAAAATGTAATATATTGCAGTTTATCAATCCTGCTTTAATTTCTTGTTTTATAGGCTTTTCCCCTCTATTTTCACTTGGTAATGCAACCAGTAACACACTTCCTGTACTAGAGGGTCTCATCCATTAACCACTTCCTGCCCTCCATATGTAGAATGACGACCGGAAAGTGGTTCTGTTATCCTGACTGGGCGTCATATGACGTCCAGCAGAAAAAGCCGAGTTCGCACGACCGCGGGGGCACGCAGCGTGGAGATCGATGGTGTGGTGTGTCATTCGGACACACCAGACCTCCGATCGTGGTAAAGAGCCTCTGACATAGACTCTTTACCACGTTATCAGCTGTGACCAATCACAGCTGATCACAGCGTGAACCACGAAGTGCCGGTAATCAGCTTTCCTTGGTTCGCTCTGACAGGGAGAGCCAATCGGCAGCTCTCCTGTCAGAGGGGGGTTGTGCGCTGATAATCAGCGCATTGATTATCAGTGCAGCCCCCATCAGAGGTGCCCACCACAATGTCAATCAGTGCTCACTCGAATCCCAATGGGTGCTGCCTATTAGTGTCCATCAGTGCCGCCTATCAGTGCCCATCAGTGCTGCATATGAGTGTAGCCTATCGGTGCCCATCAGTGCTGCATATCAGTGCTGCCTATCAGTGCCCATCAATTCTACATATTAGTGCCTCCTCATCAGTGCCCATCAGTGCCACCTCATCAGTGCCTGTCAGTGAAGGAGAAAACTAAATTTTATAACAGAAACAAAGAAAAACTTTTTTTTTTTTTAAATGTTGGTCTTTTTTTATTTGGAGCGCAAAAAATAAAGAGAAAGCTCTATTTGTGGGAAGAAAATGATAAAAATTTAGTTTGGGTGCGGTGTTGTATGACCGCGCAATTGTCATTCAAAATGACAAAAAAAAGCTGAAAATTGTCCTGGGCAGGAAGGGGGGAAAGTGCCTTGTATTGAAGTGGTTAAGGAGCCATGAGGCCACCCTTGGACAGCAACATTGTCTGGGTAGGGTAATATTAAATGGACAAGTAGATTTAGATGAACTATAGATAATTGACTAAACAATTGAAGCTGAATTCCAAATAATACATTCCAAGCAGCTAAAGCAACAGTATGTTTTTCCTTTAGGGATAAAGGTTTTACATAAAGAATAAAAGCTGGTCATTGTAAGCACCCCAGGGTAAGAAGTTATGTGAGGTGACACAATGCATAGGGAGTAACTGGACCGCACGAGAATCGGAAGTGATGCACAGAGGCACCTGTAAAGCCACACAATTTACAGACTTGCTGTTTTTATTTTACACTGTTGGGTTGATCTCCCAGATAAAAACATAATTTCAGGATTTCAAGATTTACTTTCTTACCCATGGTCTCTGTCTGCTCCATTATTGGATCAGCCCTCCCTTTCTTTTCTCCTATGATGACACCACTATGCTGAGGGTTGAGCCCCCTTCTTGTGGATCCATCCATTCCCACTCCAGCACCTGACGCCCTTTTCCAGTTTCCACTCCCATCTCTGCTCCATCTCCGTTCCTGGGAAGTCCGGACTACTAGGATCTCAAAAGCCCTTTCAGACCCTCTGTAACGGGGGGTCATGGGGTTCTGGTAAGCGGCCAGGCTCTTACTTTTGGTGGTGGTTCTACACATTTGAGGTTCCATGCGGTTGAAAGACCTGTGATTGCCAACTCACCTTGTCTTGGGTTCCTTTTATGGACTACTTTTGACTCTTCCACATGGTTTTTTCAGTATATTTCGTTTGGACTTTATTTTTTCAATTGTTTGCACTGATTGCGATATATTATTGCACTGATGATTTATGTTTTTACTGATAATTTTTGTGATTTGTTTGCACTGATTGTGATATATCACCACACAGATGGTTTATATATTCACTGATACTGGTTGTATTTAGTGCTTTTTGTGTGGCGAATTTGGCCACACATACATCAATCTATATAGCGCGAGTCATCCAATTTTTTCTTCAATACTTAAAATCTGGCCTGTTAGTGGGTCCTGAGAACAGGAGTTGAGAACCACTGGTCTAAAGGGATGCAGGCCCAGCAGCTTTCCTCATTAGAGCCCTGATTCTGTAGCAGCTGGTTGATAATTATGAAACCACTCCTATTAGACTCACTCAGAACAGGGGCACAGAGGAACAAACAGTGATGTCTTCAGAATAACAAAAGGTAGGAATTTGCAGCAAAGTTTGTTAAAATCCCTGCAATGTCCAGAGATCACCCAGAGGGGAATTTTTTTTCCTCAACAAAAGTGGAGTTACGCTTTAATTGTTAGTAAGATGCAACATATTACATTTTTGCTTTTAGGTTTTGAAACACTATGCGATATTTCAAGAAACCAAGCAGAATATGTCACAATGGTGAACAGTCACCTCTCCGGTATTGTAAAAGTTTTCCTTATTTCCCAGTCGTCAGTAGAACTTAGCAGAGGTGAGCTTCCCCATACAATATCTAGGCATTTTATATTTGGAACATAATAAAACAAGCTACAAAGTCAACTTACCACAGTCAGTCTTTCATTAGAGCATTTTTTACAGAAATGCATAGTGGGGATGAAAGCAATTAACTTCCCGTTTGCATTAGAAAAAAGGCACTGTAATGATATACTTTCTTTATTTTCCAGCTTGAAAAAAAAAAAAATCATACAGCTAGTTAGAGATTTTGTGACTTCATACCAGCTCCAAATTAACTGTAATTAGGCTGTTAAACACAATACCATTATGGAAAGTGATGTATAAAAACATGCACGTCCAAAGCAAATTAGGATTAGTTTTTGCAGATGATATCATGGGGAGGAAATCTTTCAGTACATATGATTGCACCTACTTGAACAATGCATATGTGGTTCTGCAGCAGGTCTTGTGTTTTCTCAGGGTAGAAAAGCAAGGAGCTGCAAGCCACTGAGAAATGTGGTTATTATGGCAAAGCATTTAACCTTGGACTCATAGATTGTTCATTGTGTGTGAAAGCAAATTGAACTGTGATACAAGGGGGTCCTCTGTAGAACCACTTTCTAATTTGCACGCCTACACTGTCGCTTGTTAAATCAAATTGATTTGCTTTTAAACAAAAACCGTTCCAAGTTCCGCTTTTAAAGAGGCAGTTTAGATCGTCCAAGGCTTGCCGTATTAGGAGACTACAGAACTAACAGAAAAAAATCTCATACAGTGTCTCACAAAAGTGAGTACACCCCTCACATTTTTGTAAATATTTTATTCTATCTTTTCATGTGACAACACTGAAGAAATTACACTTTGCTACAATGTAAAGTAGTGCGTGTACAGCTTGTATAACAGTGTAAATTTGCTGTCCCCTTAAAATAACTCAACACACAGCCATTAATGTCTAAACCACTGGCAACAAAAGTGATTATACCCCTAAGTGAAAATGTCCAAATTGGGCCCAACGTATCAATATTTTTTGTGGCCACCATTATTTTACAGCACTGCCTTAACCCTCTTGGGCATGGAGTTCACCAGAGCTTCACAGGTTGCCACTGGAGTCCTCTTCCACTCCTCCATGACGACATCACGGAGCTGGTGGAGGTTAGAGACCTTGCGCTCCTCCACCTTCTATTTGAGGATGCCCCACAGATGCTCAATAGGGTTTAGGTCAGGTGACATGCTTGGCCAGTCCAACACCTTTACCCTCAGCTTCTTTAGCAAGGCAGTGGTCATCTTGGAGGTGTGTTTGGGGTCGTTATCATGTTGGAATACTGCCCTGCGGCCCAGTCTCCAAAGGGAGGGGATCATGCTCTGCTTCAGTAGGTCACAGTACATGTTAGCTCCTCAGTGCTGGCAGCACTCATGTAGCCCCAGACCATAACACTCCCACCATGCTTGACTGTAGGCAAGACACACTTGTCTTTGTACTCCTCACCTGGTTGCCACCACACACACTTGAAACCATCTGAACCAAATAAGTTTATCTTGGTCTCATCAGATCACAGCTGGTGGTTGTTAGAGAACTTGCGCTCCTCCACCTTCCATTCGAGGATGCCCCACAGATGCTCAATAGGGTTTAGGTCTGAAGACATGCTTGACTAGTCCATCACCTTTACCCTCAGCTTCTTTAGCAAGGCAGTGGTTATCTTGGAGGTGTGTTTGGGGTCTTTATCATGTTGGAACACTGCCCCGTGGCCCAGTCTTCGAAGGGAGGGGATCATGCTCTGCTTCAGTATGTCACTGTACATGTTGGCATTCATGGTTCCCTTCCCTCAGTGAACTGTAGCTCCCCAGTGCCAGAAGCACTCATGCAGCCCCAGACCATGACTTTCCCACCACCGTGCTTGACTATAGGCAAGACACACTTGTCTTTGTACTCCTCACCTGGTTGCTGCCACACACGCTTGACACCATCTCATCGGACCACAGGACATGGTTCCAGTAATCCATGTCCTTAGTCTGCTTGTCTTCAGCAAACTGCAGGCTTTCTTGTGCATCATCTTTAGAAGAGGCTTCCTCCTGGGACAACAGCCATGCAAACTAATTTGATGCAGTGTGCGGCATATGGTCTGAGCACTGACAGACTGAACCCCCACCCCTTCAACCTCTGCAGCAATGCTGGCAGCACTGATACATCTTTTTCCCAAAGACAACCTCTGAATATGATGTTGAGCACGTGCACTCAACTTCTTTGGTCGACCAATGCGAGGCCTGTTCTGAGTGGAACCAGTCCTGTTAAACCGCTGTATGGTCTTGGCCACCATGCTGCAGCTCAGTTTCATGGTCTTGGCAATCTTCTTATAGCCTAGGCCATCTTACTGTAGAGCAACAATTCTTTTTTTCAGATCCTCAGAGAGGTCTTTGCCATGAGGTGCCATGTTGAACTTCCAGTGACATGTAGGAGAGAGTGAAAGCGAAATTTAACCAAATTGAACTCACGTGTTCCCCATTCACACCTGAGACCTTGTAACACTAATGAGTCACATGACACCGGGGAGGGAAAATGGCTAATTGTGCCCAATTTGGACATTTTCACTTAGGGGTGTACTCACTTTTGTTGCCAGCGGTTTAGACATTAATGTGTTTTGAGTTATTTTGAGCGGACAGAAAATTTACACTGTTATATAAGCTGTACACTCACTACTTTACATTGTAGCAAAATTTAATTTCTTCAGTGTTGTCTCATGAAAAGATATCATAAAACATTTACATAAATGTGTGGGGTTTACTCACTTTTGTGAGATACTGTAGCTGACAATTTATTAAAGACGTGTAAGTGATTAGCACTAATCCCGCTTTAATCACCAAACTCTGACTCCATGTCAGATAAACAAATGTGGAAGTCCTGAGATTTGTTTCTATTTGACTTCCTGCCAGGTGCCAGGGTGTTGTGTTGGCTGCTCAACCAACACAGGTAGATGCACTAAGTAGTATTAAAAGAGATGTTGGATAACCATAAGCCTTATGATAAAACAGATAGTAGGAGACATGGTCAGAGTAATAGGGGCACACACTTTAAGGATCTGCTATTTCAGTGCTGCAACAAATTGCCTTCATTTGTAGCCAAGGTTGTTACAAACTGTCACCAACGTATCAGCAACTTTAAAATGTAGATTCCAATAAATGTGCAGCGCTAAATAAAAATGGTACAATTGTAATAGCAAATGCATATATGCAACGGTAAGTGATATAATTATACTGGTAAATGTATATATGCAATGAGCTCAATATTACTGTGATACAGGAATATATAGTTGAACAAAAAACAAAATGCCGACAACTCTGGAAATTCTTCTGTAATCTTTTATTATAACATGACCATTAAAATGTGACAGCTGACGTGTTTCGGCACTTAGCCTTGTTCACAGCCATATATAGTTGAACAGAAAGTCCATATACTGAGAGAGTCCATTCAATAATTAACAGTTGTACTATCAGCTCACAAGAGGTCAAAGAAAATAAGGCGTAAACTGACATCCATCAAATATCACCCATGTGCATAAGGATATTAACACACGTGAGCCTTCGTCCAAACAATGCACTCACCAGATGGAGGATAATTACAAGCATCAATCATTAATCAATGTTCAGTCCTCTTCAATAGATGCCATAGAGCATAGGTAGTTGAATCCAAAACACCACACTAATCGAAGAAATCTCACCGACTGGGTGATGAGTTGATGGGCAGTATGGGTCTCTCTCACAAAGTATGCAGGGACACTCGCATATATGATATAGAGTATGAAATAACTAGTTCAGTCTCAGTTTTTGTGGATGACGGAAAGATAAGCAGAGTAATAGGCTCACATCAGGACATAGAAATTTAGCAGAATGACCCGAATAAGATAAAGGAGTGGGCAGACAAATGACAAATGAGGTTTAATGTGGAAAAATTTAAAATAATGCACTTGGGGGCAAAAAACATAAATGCTAAACATTCACTAGGTGGAGAACCTCTGGGAGAATCAAGAATGGAGAAAGATCTAGGGTTGCTAATAGATGATATAATGAGCAACAGCATGCAGTGTCAAGCTGCAGCTGTCAAAGCAGGCAGAATGTTAGCATGCATAAAAAAGGGATATACTCCAGGGATAAAACTATAATTCTGTCACTTTATAAAACTCTGGTTAGGCCACATCTGGAGTTTTCCATCTAGTTCTGGTCACTAGTCCTCTGAAGGGATGTGCTTGAGCTGGAGAGAGTCCGAAGAAGAGCAACAAAACTAATAAGGGGACAGGAGGACCTCAATTACGAGGAACGACTGCAAATACTAAATTTATTTTTGCTGGAGATGAGACGCTTACGAGGAGACATGATAGCGATCTACAAATATCTCAATGGGGATCCCAGCATAAGAAATAAACTAATCAGTCCCAGGGAGTGTAAAAGGACACGGGGCCACACAATGAGACTGGAGAAGCGGTTTAACCTTAAACTGCGTAGGGTTTTTTTTCCTGTTAGGGCTATAAGGATGTGGAACTCTCGCCCACAACTGGTGGTGGCTGCGGGGAGTATGGATATTTTTAAAAGACTCTTAGATGTACATCTTAAAGGACACAACATACAGGTATATGGGAAATCATCACTGATACATATACACCTACACAGGTTGAACTGGATGGACTATTGTCTTTTTTCGGCCTTACCGACTATGTGACTATGTATGTAACAAGGGTTGGTATAGTCACCTTGTGTGCTAGCTGCTTTAGTGATTGGTGCTCTCACTTTATATACTGTTATTTGAACTTTAAAATATAAATACTGACCCAATAGATCAGGTGATTATTATTTTTCTTTGTTGTTATAGCTGCCTAAACTATATGCAAAGGGAATTATTTTTTTTAGCTTTGAATATAGTAGGGAAGAGTTAGAACCTCTGTCAACTTTTCATTGTTGTCTGCGTTCACACTAGAGATATTTACCTCTCTATAGTTGTGCTGGTGAGCTTTATCACCAAAACAGAAAGTGAGGGGAAATCCAAAATGTTGGTGTTGTCACTAAAGCAAGAGGTAAGGATCAATTATTATAGGGGACGAATGTTCTGGTGACAAAAGGCTAAGGGAAAGACTGATAGGCATCCAGGAGGGGATATTGCCATCTCCTGAATTCCTAAATGCCTGTTACACACAAATAGGCTTGTTAAATGTGAGTACTGTGCTTCAACTGTGAGCCCAGCTCTGGCTTACAGTTGCAGGGCAGCCCCATTTACTTGAATAGGTCACGTTTGACCGGAGTACTGCCGACGAACATGACAGGGGTAATTTTTGCAGTGCTGCAGCATAAAGCATTGTGGCCATGGCATGTCTAAACCCCCAGTACAACTGTCTTTTTTATTTTAAGGGTGGGGGCATCATTGATTAATTTTGCCATCCTCATGGTGAAATATTATACTTACCTTCTTCGTTGTTCCTGAGATCCTTACTGTTCAGGTTTGCCTGGATGTGTACAGCCATTGTAAGAAAAATGCTGGGTTCTCTTTCTAGTGCACATATGCACCACAGCCCCATACATTCCTATGGATTGTCGTTATTTATTATGGCCTCCAGCCATCATCAGAGTACAGATCCTCCAAAGGATGTGTTGTTTAGGCTAGTAAATTCTGCATTACTGGTAAAGAGTGTCCTAGACTGTGGTCCGTACCCACTGACAGAAAGACTGTCCTGATGAACCCTATTATAAGCTGTGTGGAGACACAGGGTGCACAGGGACACACTTGAAGTCATGGGGTGCACTTAGAATCATGGGGCACAATTGGAGACACTAGATAACACAGGGTGCACTGGGGCACACCTGGAATTCAATGTCATGCTGTGTGCCTAGAGATACTAGATGGCACGGGGCGCACAGGGCCACACTTGGTGACAATGAGTACCCAGAGGCTAAAAGAGGCAGACAGAAGACACAAAGGACACAGGTGGCAAGAGGAAACAGGTAAGGAACTTCAGCACGGGCCTTGGCTGAAGTGTTGCAATGCACTGAACGCCAAGCCTCACGTCACTCCACAACCAAAGGCCATGCCAATCGGGAGAGCTGAGTGCCAGCAACTGAGTATTGGAGCAGAGACCTAGTACTGTATTCCAGGAGAGGTGAATGTGACCCTGAAACATATAGGTATTAAACTGGGCCCCTTTTTATTAACCACTAACATAAATGAATGAATATAGGAAACACATAATAATTCTTATCTTCACTTGCCTGATTAATGTTTATGCTTCCGAATTACATTACTCTGTCTACCTCACACCACCACTTTGAAAATCAGCTATCCACAACCAATTATTGGTTGCCGGCTTCTTCTTCCTAGTTCTCTGGGCCAACCTATTGATGACGTCTATGTCACATGTGCAGAAAAAATGAATAAATGTACTATTCCCTGGGATATTAAGAGATTTCGGGAAATAGTACAATAACTATGCAAGCTTCTGGAGTCGAAGCCTTCCCTGGAAGCAGATGTGAGGCACTGGCAACGTCACCAGTGCCTCAGAAAGGACAAAAACTTAGACAAGACCTGTTTTCTTACTTTTTCAAATACCTCAATTTCTTAACCAAAGCATAACATATTTTCAGAAGAAAATAAGTGTTCTGTAGCCAGTTAGACATATTATAACACCTTTCTTACATGATCTGAATGATCATGTTAATAATTTTTGTTTTTGTGCCATTTTCTTTGTTATCAACTTATAAATGTTTGCAGCTATTACTAATGAAATCTTTATAAATATACATGGCCGGTTATTATAATGAGATTTACAAATTGCCTGGGTCACCTAAGGGCAAAAGTTACATTTTACAGCAGTGAAATTACTAGAAGTTATTATGTATGTGTGGCCATAAAATGCATAGTAAATGTTTTATGCTCTGAAAGACAGATGCTTGTTTAAATGACAGATCTAAGCAGTAATGTAACTGAATAAAAAATCACTCCAGAGGCCTTCCTCTCAGAGTTGGGACATGAAAACTTACTGATATCTGGACTGAAAGGACAAGAGATCCCGAAGCACAATGGAATCTTTATAGAAGTGCGCAGTGCATTGACGTCAGAGGCACAACGTGGCATTAGCATAATTCTGCAGTCATGAATGGCAACGACACAGGCATATGTCATTTTCCACGTAAATCACTTCACAACAAAAAAATCTTCACAAATGTCGCTTGCAGTGCATGGCATCCACAACTTTATCTGGTGCTTTAATGAGAGCCATTCACAGTGACTTCAGAGGGGTAGGTCAGCCAGTAGACTGGAAAGATGAAAAGAGCCATTCTGTATAATAATTCACATCTGTAAGATGGGACTAGAAAGCCTGGACTGGTTTATGAATTAGACATTTAAACATAAAATATTTAATGTAAATTCTATACATTGACCTATGCTTCAATGACAGGAACCCATCAGAATGGAAATAGGGGAACTGCCATTGCTGACTTGTTTTTGAAGGCTCCAGGACTCCCATTTGTGTATCATCTTCACTACAGCATTTCACCTGCAACAAGCATGTAGGCAAGATTTCTTGACAAATCAATGGCTGCATGATGGTTACGAGTGCGTTACTCACCAACTAGTGACACTTTCACCTTCAAATGCAAGTCAGCAGTGTAACACTTTGCTGTGGCATTTTTCCCCAATATATAGACTTCCACAAACATGTCTGCAATTTTCCTTTACAGAAAACCTTTGCAGAATGCAAATGCAGGATTGGATTGCCGATTTCTTCTTTCAAACAGCTTTAAAACTCTGAGTTGTTGATCTTGATTGAGTGTGCAGATCAGGAGTTCCGACTTCACTTTTGGGTTCTATGCTTACAAACTGAATCTGGGTTAGGGCTCATTCACACGAGGGCAGAGGCCCAAAGAGAATGCATTTCGGACTTGTTTATGAAAGAACTATATATATAGATATATACAGTATCTCACAAAAGTGAATACACCCCTCACATGTTTGTAAATATGTTATATATCTTTTCATATAACAACACTGAAGAAATTACACTTTGCTACAATGTGAGGTAGTGAGTGTACAGCTTGTATAACAGTGTAAATTTGCTGTCCCCTCAAAATAACTCAACTCACAGTCATTAATGTCTAAACCGCTGGCAACAAGTGAGTACACCCTTAAGTGAAAATGTCTAAATTGGGGCCAAAGTGTCAATATTTTGTGTGGCTGCCATTATTTTCCAGCACTGCCTTAACCCTTTGGGGCATGGAGTTCACCAGAGCTTCACAGGTTGCCAATGGAGTCCTCTTCCACTCCTCCATGACGACATGACGGAGCTGGTGGATGTTAGAGACGTTGCGCTCCTCCACCTTACGTTTGAGGATGCCCCACAGATGCTCAATAGGGTTTAGGTCTGGAGAAATGCTTGGCCAGTCCATCACCTTTACCCTCAGCTTCTTTAGCAAGGCAGTGGTCGTCTCTGAGATGTGTTTGGGGTCGTTATCATGTTGGAATACTGCCCTGCAACCCAGTATCCGAAGGGAGGGGATCATGCTCTGCTTCAGTATGTCACAGTACATGTTGGCATTCATGGTTCCCTCAATGAACTGTAGCTCCCCAGTGCCGGCAGCACTCATGCAGCCCCAGACCATGACACTCCCACCAACATGCTTGACTGTAGGCAAGACACACTTGTCTTTGTACTCCTCACCTGGTTGCTGTCACACACGCTTGACACCATCTGAACCAAATAAGTTTGTCTTGGTCTCATCAGACCACAGGACATGGTTGCAGTAATCCATGTCCTTAGTCTGCTTGTCTCCAGCAAACTGTTTGCGGGCTTTCTTGTGCATAATCTTTAGAAGAGGCTTCCTTCTGGGACAACAGCCATGCAGACCAATTTGATGCAGGGTGCAGCATATGGTCTGAGAACTGATAGGCTGACCCCCCAACCCCTTCAACCTCTGTAGCAATGCTGGCAGCACTCATACATCTATTTCCCAAAGACAACCTCTGTATATGACACTGAGCATGTGCACTCAACTGTTTTGGTCGACCATGACAAGGCCTGTTCTGAGTGGGACCTGTCCTGTTAAACCACTGTATGGTTTTGGCCATCGTGCTGCAGATCAGTTTCAGGGTCTTGGCAATCTTCGTATAGCCTAGGCCATCTTTATGTAGAGCAGCTATTCTTTTTTTCAGATCCTCAGAGAGTTCTTTGCCATGAGGTGCCATGTTGAACTTCCAGTGACCAGTATGAGAGAGTGAGAGCAATAACACCAAATTTAACACACCTGCTCCCCATTCACCCCTGAGACCTTGTAACATTAATGAGTCACATGACACCGGTGAGGGAAAATGGCTAATTGGGCCTAATTTGGACATTTTCACTTAGGGGTGTACTCCCTTTTGTTGCCAGCAGTTTAGACATTAAAGCGGGGGTTCACCCACACCGCCAAAAAAAAAAAATATTAAAAGCCAGCAGCTACAAATACTGCAGCTGCTGACTTTTAATACATGGCTACTTACCTGTCCCAGGGTCCAGCAATGTCGGCAGGGGACGCCGAGAACCCGCTCGGTTCTCGGCAGCTGCCGCCGCCATCCTAGGTGAGGGAATCAGGAAGGGAAGCGTTGCGGCTTCACTTCCCGGTTCCCTACTGCGCATGAGCGAGTCGCGCTGCGCGTCCCAAGTGCTCCCCGCTCTCTCCTGGGAGCTGTGTGTTCCCAGGAGACAGCGCGGTGGGGACGGGAAGAGGCATAGACTCCCATGGGAGTCTATGCCGGAAGTGGGTGCAAATACCTGTCTTAGACAGGTATCTGCACCCCCCTCCCCCCTAAAAGGTGCCAAATGTGACACCGGAGGGGGGGAGGGTTCCGAAAAGCGGAAGTTCCATTTTTGTGTGGAACTCCGCTTTAATAGCTGTGTGTTGAGTTATTTTGTGAGATACTGTATATTCATGTTGGCTTACCTATGAAAGATGTATATATTCCTCCTTATTTATCCTAAAGAGAACCAGCCATAATTGGGCTTATGCTGGAATTAGAACATTTAGTATTACATTATTATACTTCTGCAGGCTCACCTATAAAAGATTTGGATTTACACCTTTATTCAGCATTACACATGTGCCTGTGGATGATTCCGGGACCTAATAGTCATAAGTGAAAGGCAACCTGAGATGACAGAAAAAAAACACAGTATTATTCATGGAGTCCTATAGTTGTATACACTCCCTTTTAACTACAAAGCTCTGTTAGGGGTACTTTTATCTACAGTACCCTCAGCAGACAGTGTCCTTAGAAGAATGAGGTCATGCACTTAGAAGAACAGCAGCTTTAGAACATCAGGTGACCTATAACCTCTAGTTCTACTGTAATCTCAGACAGAAAAAACATCTAAATTTTTTAGAAATGTAAATATTCAATCTTGAATCTCTTCAATTAATAAATGGATATTTTTAATTATTTATTTTTCCCCTTTATTTAGCATCAGGGGTCACATACATTATGACAGTTGCTCTTTTCAACTACCTGACACACTGCATACTGAGAAGATAAGAAGCAGTAAGTATGGTCAACAAACCTTGGGTGGCCTGCCAAGATCCCTGTTCTTAACCCTACTGAATTGGAATGTTTAATCCAAACTTTAGGTCTTTATGTCCAACTACAATAAATTACTTCAACAATATCTAAGTTCTCTTAGCTGAATGAGCACAATGACGCACTCAAAAATCATGTGGAAGGAGGAGATCTCCACATTAGCATCCATTGTTTTAGGATGGGATGTCTAACAAATTCATCTATGTGTATGGTCAAGTGCTCACAAACATCTGGCCACATTATATACCTTCATTGCATACTGGTTAAACATTTATGTTGTACTTTATAAGGACTTGTGAGATATTAAAGATGTTATGCACCATTTCCCCATTTACAAATTTCTACCTTTAAAAAGGATATTCAATGGTGATATTAACAATACCAATACAAATTCTGGTTTTGTTTTCAAAGTTACACTGGAAGAATATGGAATGAAAATTGAGCATTTTAATTTTTGTAAGGTGGATGCATTTATAAAAATGTGTACACTACTCCAGAATTACAGATTTTATGTTGTAAACTCAAAAGCTGGGAATCCCCTGTAAAGTGATGCCATGGACTGCAATAGCGCTCCTACAGACATTCTTTTAGAGCCGCGATCGGACATTGTTGGCACACTTCGTATTGCTGAGTAATAGCTTGACATCTTCCTAAGATAGACAAGTTAACACTTCTAAAAAGGTCATAAATCAGTTGTGTGCATGCCAGTATTGTAAAAAAGGTTTTAAAGGTAATATCAGGGTGTATTGCCTTTTTATAAATAATGTGATGCTCCCAAAGTAAGGTCATTATGTGTAGTAGGTGATGCAATATGCATTATGGCAGATTGGTAGAACACTTTTTAGGTGTTTCGACCTAGATTTCTTTGCACCCACAACAGACCTGTACTTTCATATTGAATTGATGATGAAAAAATGCATAAGCAAAAGTTGCCTTCATGGAAATCCACACATCAACATGGGCAGTACATCAAGATATATAGACAGATGAAGTCAAGCTTGGCCAGCCTCCCACTACCCCCACTCTTATTGGACAATATGGCAGCTGACCACATTAAAGGACTAAAAGAGAAGTTATACATTTTTTACAAATGAGTGCCAATAGGGGTCCACATCCCACTGAAAAATGAATAGAAGTGTAGGTAAACCCTAACAATGATCTCACTCATTTGCTCTCTTTGGTCTGTTGAAAATAACCATTGAAACTTGTATTATATCTGTTCAATTAAATAAAAAAAAATAGTGTTATCAGTCCTGGCCAATTCACCTCTGAACTGCAGAACACCTTCATCTGTATTATGGAGAAAAGAAGGCTTTTTATAGTCCTGTTCTATGGGGACAACACTGTTCCTCTACCAATACAGTACAGTGAGTAAATGTTGTCATCCTATGACAGGAAGTGAACTACTGGCAAGATCACCAAGTAGAAATAATTAAACTGCTAAAGAAAAAGAAAACCAATGCAGCCACCACATCTATGGTCTGAAAAGCTGCAATGCATTACATTCTTGTTTGTGGATTTAGATGCATTTTAACCACTTCAATACAGGGCACTTATACACCTTCCTGCCCAGAACAATTTTCAGCTTTCAGCGCTATCACATTTTGAATGACAATTGTGCGGTCATGACGATGTACCCAAACAAAATTTTTATCATTTTTTCCCACAAATAGAACTTTCTTTTGGTGTTTTTTTTTTTTTTTTTTTTTGCGCTACAAATAAAAAAAGACCGAAAATTTGGAAGAAAAACGTTTTTCTTCGTTCCTGTTACAAAATGTTGTAAATAAAAAAGTTTTCTCTTTCACTGATGAGCACTGATGAGGCTGCACTGATGGCACTGATGAGGCAGTACTAATGATGGACACTGATGATGAGGCACTTATTTGCAGCACTGATGGGCACTGATAGGCAGCACTGATAAGCAGCACTGATAGGTAGCACTGATGGGCACTTATAGGAGGCACTGATAGGTAGCACTGGGCACTGATAGGTGGCACTGATGGGCACTTATAGGTGGCACTAATAGGTGGCACTGATGGGCACTGATGGGCGGCACTGATAGGCACTGATAAATAGCACTGTTAAGCAGCACCGATCAGGGGGCACTGGCAGGCATCACTGATGGTCCTGGGTGGGCATCCCTGGTGGTCCTGGGTGGGCATCCTCATGGGGGGGCTGCACTGATAATCAATCAGTGCAGACCCCCCCTGTCAGGAGAGCAGCCGATCGGCTCTCCTCTACTCACGTCTATCAACGCGAGTGGAGGAAAAGCCGATATATGGCTCTTCCTGTTTACAGTGTGATCAGCTGTGATTGGACACAGCTGAGCACGTGGTAAAGAGCCTATGCCATGTAGAAGTCAGAAGTTCAGTTGTGACTTTGCTTATCCTTTTAAATTTGTATTCCCCCTACTGTCTAGAACAGCTTTTTTCAACCAGGGTGCCTTGAGATTTCTTCAGGGGTGCCTTGGCAAAATGCCTACAAATTGCCCAAAACTTGTATACAAGCTGGCGTGGGGATGAAGCCTGCCTTTTAATTACACTAAGTCACAGGTTTTCATTGTGCACCATTACAACCTCCTAGCTGCCAGCGTCATAATGACCAATGGCATCATCAGTTGATAAGGAGGATGTCAGTCGCCTGCATAGCATCCTTGTTTGACCCTCCCATGCCTCTCTTCATCAGTGGTGGGGTCACATTAGCTGAGTAATGGAGAAATATTGGAATACTAGTCAGTACCAGTTTGCAAAAGTGTATTTGCTTTGGAAGAATAAATCGCCTCTAACATTGGTTTTGCCTTCCTCTGGATCAACTGTGGGTATAGTATTGGGTATATTGGATTGTACGTTTTTTT
This sequence comes from Lithobates clamitans, assembly GCA_037952925.1. Taxonomy (NCBI): domain Eukaryota; kingdom Metazoa; phylum Chordata; class Amphibia; order Anura; family Ranidae; genus Lithobates; species Lithobates clamitans. The sequence goes on from JBBGZY010000560.1 coordinate 4,742,063, forward strand.
TGTTTTTGTTTTTTTTTGTTATTTTTTTATGGTTGGACTGGATGGACTTGTGTCTTTTTTCAACCTGACTAACTATGTAACTATGTAACTATGTTGGGTGTCCTACTTGGACGTGTGGATGTTGCTGCATTATGTAAAACTATTAGAATAGTTTCTACATTTTAGAATGGGGTGCCTCGAGACTGTCCAGAAATTTTAAAGGGTGCCTCGAGATTGTCCATCATTTTTAAAGGGTGCCTTGACTGAAAAAAGGTTGACATCACAAGGCCAACAGAGGCTATGTTGTATTTTCCAGTATACACAAGGAACAAATGTTTAGAAAGGAATCCTGTCATGAGGGGTATAGAGACATCTGTAAGGAGCTCCCTTTCTGAAAATATTAATTGCTCAGCTATTATGCCAACAGTCTTCTTCCAACTCAATTGTAGAGAATGAAGCTTGTAAATTGTGACTTCCACACTTTTTCCAAGCCAGTGAAATATAGTGCTAAAAGTTTAAAGGCAAAACATGTTTCTTTAATTTGTGTCTTGTGTCTTGAGTAGGGAAGAATCAAAAGCCCTAGCAGGTTCTTATACCAGTCCATGTTCCGGTCACCATTTTCACAAGGAAATTCAAAATGTTATAGTTGGAACAGGAAGTTAGAGAGATACCTTCCAGAAAAGAATAGAATAGAAAAAAACTTTAGAATAGAAAGAATAGAGGAGAATAAAAAAAGATGTTGTCATTAATGTGGGCATTAATGTCTTCTTCTCCTAATGCCCCGTACACACGATCGGACTTTCCAACAACAAAGGATGTTCGAAAGGATGTTGGCTCAAACTTGTCTTGCATACACACGGTCACACAAATGTTGGCCAACAATTACGAACGTGGGATCGTGGTAACGTACAAGACGTACAAGGAGACGAGAAGAAGGAAGTTCAATAGCCAGTGCGGCTCCTTCTGCTTGATTCCGAGCCTGCGTGAACTTTTGTGCGTCGGACTTGTGTACACATGATCGGAAATTATGACAACAAAGTTTAGTTGGTGGAAAATTTGAGAACCTGCTAGCCAACATTTGTTGGCAGAAAGTCCGACAGCAAATGTTCGATGGAGCATACACACGGTCGGACTTTCAGCCAACAAGCTCACATCCAACATTTGTTGTCGGAAAATCCAATCGTGTGTACGGGGCATTGGTCTCCAACACCCCAAATCTTTCCTGGAGACAGTTATAGTTGATGTAAAGATTCAAATATACTATCTGTTTTTTTTTTCACTATGTGGTCCAGCATTTTATGGACAACAATGGTAAAAAAGTGCTATCATTTGGTGGAATTTCTTACAGATTATACAGTATCTCACAAAAGTGAGTATACCCCTCACGTTTTACTAAATATTTTTTATTCTATCTTTTCATGTGACAACACTGAAGAAATTACACTTTGCTACAATGTAAAGTAGTGAGTGTACAGCTTGTATAACAGTGTAAATTTGCTGTCCCCCCAAAATAACTCAACACACAGCCATTAATGTCTAAAGCGCTGGCAATAAAAGTCAGTGCACCCCTAAGTGAAAATGTCCAAATTGGGCCCAAAGTGTCAATATTTTGTGTGGTCACCATTATTTTCCAGCACTGCCTTAATCCTCTTGGGCATGGAGTTCACCAGAGCTTTACAGGTTGCCACTGAAGTCCTCTTCCACTCCTCCATGATTACATCCTGAATTTTTTGCCCCTGCTGTAGCAAATTGGATAATGCTTTTCTGGGGGGGGGGGGGGGGGGTTGGTTCGCCTTCCTCTAGATCAACTGTGGGTACAGGATTGGGTATATGGGATTGTATAATATTTTTTTATTTTATTTATTTATTTTATGGTTGAACTAGATGAACTTGTGTCTTTTTTCAACCTGACTATGTAACATAACATAGCTGGTGGATGTTAGACCCCTTTCACACAGGGGCGCTTTGCAGGCGCTACAGCGCTAAAAATAGCTACTGCAAAGCGCCCTGAAAGTGCTGCTGCTTTGTCTCCAATGTGAAAGCCCTGAGGGCTTTCACACTGGAGCGGTGCGCTGGCAGGACAGGAAAAAAAGTCCTGCTAGCAGCATCTTTGGAGCGGTGAAGGAACGGTGTGTATATACCCTCAGCTTCTTTAGCAAGGCAGTGGTCGTCTCTGAGATGTGTTTGGGGTCGTTATCATGTTGGAATACTGCCCTGCAACCCAGTATCCGAAGGGAGGGGATCATGCTCTGCTTCAGTATGTCACAGTACATGTTGGCACTCATGGTTCCCTCAATGAACTGTAGCTCCCCAGTGCCGGCAGCACTCATGCAGCCCCAGACCATGACACTCCTACCACCATGCTTGACTGTAGGCAAGACACACTTGTCTTTGAACTCCTCAACTGGTTGCCGCCACACACGCTTGACACCATCTGAACCAAATAAGTTTATCTTGGTCTCATCAGACCACAGGACATGGTTCCAGGAACCCATGTCCTTAGTCTGCTTGTCTTCAGCAAACGTTCTTGTGAATCATCTTTAGAAGAGGATTCCTTCGGGGACGACAGCCATGCAGACCAATTTGATGCAGTGTAATGCGTATTGTCTGAGCACTGACGGGCTGACCCCGCCCCACCCCTTAAACCTCTGCAGCAATGCTGGCAGCACTCATACGTCTATTTCCCAAAGACAACCTCTGGATATGATGCTGAGCACGTGCACTCAACTCCTTAGGCCGACCATGGTGAGGCCTGTTCTGAGTGGAACCTGTCCTGTTAAACAACTGTATGGTCTTGGCCACCATGCTGCAGCTCAGTTTCAGGGTCTTGGCAATCTTCTTATAGTCTAGGCCATCTTTATGTAGAGCAACAATTCTTTTTTTCAGATCCTCAGAGAGTTCTTTGCTATGTGTTATGTTGAACTTCCAGTGACCAGTATGAGAGTGTAAGAGTGATAACACCAAATTTACCACACCTGCTCCCCATTCACACCTGAGACCTTGTAACACTAACGAGTCACATGACACTGGGGAAGGAAATTGGTTAATTGGGCCCAATTTGGACATTTTCACTTAGGGGTGTACTTACTGTTGATGCCAGCGGTTTAGAAATGAATGGCTGTGTCTTGAGTTATTTTGAGGGGACAGCAAATTTACACTGTTATACAAGCTGTACACTCACTACTTTACATTGTAGCAAAGTGTAATTTCTTCAGTGTTGTCACATGAAAAGATATAATAAAATATTTACAAAAATGTGAGGGGTCTACTCACTTCTGTGAGATACTGTATATATGTTTTACTATTTTGGACCAAATGATGAATGATACATCTTCTTAATAAAAATGTATTGAACAAAAAAAAAAATCCCCTTGAAACCTGCAATTCTACCCAAACAAAAATTCCCCCTCTCCCCAGTACAAATTCCACAATGCAATCCTTAACCCAGCATAAATCTTTGCCACCCCCCCTCCCCCATCCAGTTCAAATCCTCTCAATCCCCAAATTTCCTCCTCCTAGCACAAATCCTCTACCCCTCAAATTTCCCCTCTCACCACATATCTCCCCTTCCAGCTCTGCGCCCCAAATCTCCCCACAGCATATATCCCCCCACCCCCCAAAAAAATTTCTGTCTAAAACAAATAATTTCCCCTGGCACCCCCAAATTCCTCCTCCCAGCATAAATCCTCTCCCCTCATCTTCCATCCTAGCACAAATACCCCCCCCCCATTCCAGCAAAAATCCCCCTATAGCGCCGCTCCTAGCACATCATCTATAAAAAAGAACAAGCACAAATCATCTTCCGTCCCCCAAATTTCCCCTCCTAGAACAAATCTTACCCCCGGCATCCCACAAATTCCTAGTACATCCCTAGTACAATTCCTCCCTCCCTCACTCACCTCAGACTCAGATACAGCGCGGCAGATAACTGTGGGATGTTCTTGTTCCCAGGCTCCTCATCTGACACCTCACAGTTGAGGAGGAGCTTAGGGGAAGCTGCTTTGCACAGTTTTGACAGGCAGCTGGCAGGGAGGGGTGCAGGGTTATGGTATCGCTGCCTCTGGGACCCACACTACAGATGCAACTGGTTGTCTGATCAGGACTAAGCAGGGTTTGCTTACCCGCTGGGTGGGTAAGCAAACCCTGCTCAGTCCTCAACTGACAGTCCCAATCAAGGAGTGTGGCACTGACAGGAGGGAGAACCTGGAGGGGAGAGTGAACACAGCCTGAACCTCCTCCCAGCTCTCTCCTCCTCTTCAGCTCAATTCTGACAGTAGTAGTAACGCTGCTGTCAATACTTGTCAGATTGTAGTGGCAGGAAGACTCCACGTGGCATCCCCCACCTCACATGAAACCACCATGCCCAGGGCAGCCGTCCCTTCTGCCCATGCCTAATCCTGGCCCTGGGAGTATCAGTGGGTTGGGGAGGGGAAGGGTACTGAATAGACAAAGCATCTGTGCCTCTTTAATGTGTATTGGTAGATTATTTCCACTACAGTGCACTAAAAAACTTGAATCTTTTTTCAACGCAGCACATTATACAGATAGACCTCATCAGTTAATTGTTGTGCACTGAAACACACAGATTGAGGTGAATTAGGGTGCCATTTAATAAATAAAGTGTACCTGTCACCACCTATTACTGTCACAAGGGATGTTTACATTTCTTGTGACAGCAATAAAAGTCATCAAAGAAATTTTTTTTAAACACAATTTATAAATATAAAAAAAAATAAAAAAAATAAGAAAAAAAATTTTTTTTTTAAAGTGCCCCTGTCCCCGCGAGCTCATGCAGCAAAGAAAACGCATACGGAAGTCACGCCCGCATATGTAAACGGTGTTCAAATCACACATGTGAGGTATCACCGCGATCGTCAGAGCGAGAGCAATAATTCTAGTACTAGACCCCCTCTGTAACTCTAACCTGGTAACCGTAAAAAAAATTTAAAGCGTCGCCTATGGAAATTCTTAGGTACTGTAGTTTGTCGCCATTCCACGAGTGCGTGCAATTATAAAGCGTGACATGTTTGGTATCTATTTACTCTGCGTAACATCATCTTTCACATTATAAAAAAAAATTGGGGTAACTTTACTGTTTGGATTTTTTAAAATCCATGAAAGTGTCCCTTTTCCCAAAAATTTGTGTTTAAAACACAGCTGCACAAATACCGTGTGATAAAAAATATTGCAACAATCTCCATTTTATTCTCTAGATTCTCTGCTAAAAAAATATATATCATGTTTGGGGGTTCTAAGTAATTTTCTAGCAAAAAATACGGATTTTAACTTGTAAACACCAAATTTCAAAAATAGGCTTAGTCATGAATGGAATAATAATCACAAAACTACAAATATTTAGTTAGGTAAAATATTTCACATATAGGCCTCATGCACACTGGGCGTTTAGCTGTGGCTGGAGGGCACAAGCGCAATGTCCATTAAACTACGAGAGTCTGACAGCTACTGTGGCTAGACAGTGCATCTAGCAATAAGTACATTTAGGGCAGTATGCGCCCAGGTACAAATGCCTGAAGTAAAAAGGAGGACAACATCCAAAATTTATAGCAAAATGGAGAGTAAACTGCACTAGTTTCTCAAAACAGCGGACTTTGTAGGCACAGCATGAGGCTATTTGTATATAAAAGTTAACAAATTTTATTGGATATACATTAAAATACAACAAACATAAAAAGGGGATAAAAAACACCCTCCATCTACAAGGAGTCAACAGATACCCAATCCAATAGTATGAAGAAAACAGGAGCCACAATATATCATAGAATGTATTGAAGTCCACCAGTGGGATCAAAGGTCAATGTGGATTGCGGTATCACAGCATGTGTGTTACTCCATACTGTGAATGTCAACGCGTTTTGCAAGGTATACTTGCTTCTTCAGGACCGATTGGGTTGGTGCTGGTCAACTTCAGATGCAGAGAAGAGAACGATATACTATCAGGGGGCCGACATAGGGGACATCCCAGAGGAGGAAGGCGCAGAGGATCAAAACTCCCCTAAAATGGGAGAAACCCACTACTAACGGCAACAGGAGCCAGCCAGATATGGTAAACGTAGGTTACATGGAGATTATCAAAGTACTCCCATAGAGTATACCTAGTGTATTGCAAAACTGACTCTAGTAGATGGCTGAGGGTGGATCGGATATGCTTAGCAAGGGAGGAAGATATGCTGAAAATGTGTGGGATCACTTGGTAGCATACAAAACAATCCTACCGCAAATGAACCAGAGTAACTGCCTATTATACTCTGTATAATGACTTCCAGTAACTAATATATAGATTGTCTCTCATCAAAACCATACATCACAAAAATAGGCTACCATGTCCCCTTAAGGCAGGATAAGCCTTACAGCCAAGTGGTAGGAAACACCCTCGCTAGCTACTGAGCCTGAAATACAAGCAGTCTGTGTTCTGGGCATTCAGGCTTGGGTGCACACTGCAATAAAGTACCACTGAATGCACTACCCAGGCGCGGCAGCTGCTATCAGACTCTCAGCTTGATAGGCTGCCAGTAGAAGGTCTAGACGATGCACCTGTGCCCTCCAGCCACAGCCTCATGTACCAGAGCTAAACACCGAGTGTGCATGAGGTCATATGAATTTCAACTGTGGATTTAGCCATTTGACTAGAGTACTGCTTTAAGGACCCCTCCCCCCCCCCATCAGAACACTCTGATCATTGGCTGAGAGCACTGACCGGGAGCCAATCGTCAGACCTTTTTTGGGCATGCCCCTTGTCAGACCGGCTGCCGTACACAGGGGCCGAATGTCAGCCGGTTTCTATTTAACCGGCCGATGCTGCCTGACATTCGGCCCATGTGTATGGGGCTTAATAGTGAGAAAGACAATTACCTATACAGTGTGTTGCTGTCTGAATACAATCTGTTATACAAAAAAAAAGACAACACAACTTAAAAGGTGTTAGTTATGTTAAATTTCAAGGCTGAAAACACTGCCTTAAGTGCAAATGCTAATATGCAAGTTGCTTTTCTGGTTTACCTCTTGCTGTAATGTTCCCCAACAAACATTGTCATTAAGTTTATCTTTAAGAGTATATGTGGCATACAGTATATGGCATTGCCATACCATTTACAGTGCCTTGAAAAAGTATTCATACCCCTTGTAATTTTCCATATTTTTTCATGTTACAACCAAAAGCATATATTTATTTTATTGGGATTTTATGTGATAGACCAACACAAAGTGGCACATAATTGTGAAGTGAAAGGAAAATTATAAATGATTTTCAACATTTTTTACAAATAAATATCTGAAAAGTGTGGCGTGCATTTGTATTCAGCCCCCTTTACTTTGATACCCCTAACTAAAATCTAGTGTAACCAATTGCCTTCAGAAGTCACCTAATTATTTAATATAGTCCAACTGTGTGTAATTTAATCTCAGTATAAATACAGCTGTTCTGTGAATCCCTCAGAGGTCTGTTAGAGAACTTCTTTTTTTTTTTTTTACAAAAACAGGGGTGCTTTATTTTACAATACCATTATACAGAGGGGACATAGTCAAAATATCCACAATGCATTACATCATCAACTAGGAACAATACAAAAAATAAATTTGTCTTCAGGGAAAGTGTTCAACGTCACACAGAGCATGTACACATAACCACCAAGGCACATTCATGTAGGAACATATCAAGTCCCGAAACCTATAACCAGGCCACCTGCCCCCACCCCTTCTACCAATGTTGGCCAGCTAATCTAATCAGATGTCCAGGAGGACCATACCTTGTCAAACTTTCATAAGCAACCCCGGTTAATATACATCATTTTATACATAGGGAGGGCAGCGTTCCCCATAGCCTCCCAGGAAGAACGTACAGGTGATGGGGACAGCCATTTCATGGAGATTTCTTTTTTTTTTGATCATAAAGGAGATAGGCTATCAATACCTTAGTTTGGTGTGATCTCTGTTCATCATCTGTGATATCCAATAATGCGAGAGATGGGGTAATCGGGAATGCCAACTGTAATTTCACATTCAGTACTTCAAATACCTCCTCCCAGAACTTTGCAACATAGGAGCATTCCCAGAACATGTGAAGATGAGAACCAGGGGATTCTTTACAGCGAGGACATGCAGGATCTCTATTGGGAAAGATTCTATGCAACCTAGCAGCAGTGTAATATACTCAGTGCAGAAATTTAACTTGTATAAGCTTGTCTTTGTAGGAAATCACCAGTTTGGGACCCTGTTCTAAACAATCCTCCCAGTCCTCTCTGCCTAAAGATGGAATATCCTTCTGCCAATAGTCAAACAACTTGTCAACCATAGGTGAATCTACCGTAAGCAGAGCACTATATAGAGTGGAGAGTGGTTTTTCCAGTTCTCCTGAGGTCAGTAACTCCTCAATGGGGCTAGCTTGGAGGCTAGGGGACTGCGGGAATTGTGCCCTATAGGCATGTCTGAGCTGAAAATACATGAACCCCATCCAACCAGGTAGAATCCTTAGAGACAGTTGAGAATATGACATTAGGGAGCCCGCTTGAACAATATCTTGTAGGGTTTTAATTCCGAAGCGTGCCCACACCTGCGGGTCAGGGACAGTGCGCAGGTGAGTCAACGTCGGGTTGCCCCAAGGGGGTTGAGACGGTGACAGCTGATTTGGTAGACTAAAGCGGCAAATAGTGGCTCCCCACACCCTCCAAGTGGCACTTGTTGGTGACGGAACATGGCTATAGGCCCTCGGTCCCCGGTAGATAAAGTTCCTGAGATCGGACAAGGAACCCAGGAATGCCATCTCCAGACACGTAGCCGCATTAGCTCTGGAACCCTGAAGCCACCAGTATAGCGACACCAACATTGCCGCCCAGAAATAGACTTGAAAATTGGGTAGCGCCAACCCTCCCAACCTGGTAGGAAGACACAAAGTGGATTTGGCTAGACGGGGGGCAGCGCCATTGAAAATAAATGAGTCCACACAGTGCTCTATTGTAAGAATGAAGGACTTAGGGACCCAAAGCGGACAGTTCTGGAATATGTAGTTAAATTTAGGAAGGAGCATCATTTTCACAAGGTTTATCCTACCTAACAGATTCAGGGGAAGGTTAGACCAAGATTTGCATTTCTCCTTAAGCATAGATAACAGGGGGAGGATATTACGGTCATGGAAACCCACAGTATCTCGAGTAATCTGTATCCCCAAGTATCTAAATTCTTCCACCCAACCCAGATAAGAAGGGGATTCCGGTCGCACTGCCTGCGCATCTATAGGAAAAAGGATGGATCTGGTCCAGTTAATCCTGTTGCCCATGTCAAAGATCCGCAGGGCTGCCAGGAGAGACGGGCCCGCATCTTTAAGGTATAGCAGGACATCATCCACGTATAAGGATAATTTCTCCTCCAGCGTCCCCACCCTCAAGCCCAGTACCTGAGTTGACCCCCTGATCAAATTGGCTAGGGGTTCCAGAGACAGAGCAAAAAGAGATGGGGACAGAGGACATCCCTGCCCTATACTCCTAAAGAGGGGAAAGGCCTCAGAGAGCCAATCATTGGTGCGGACCCATGTACTAGGCGCCCTATACAACAGCTGGAGCCAATGCAGGAACTTTAGACCAAACTCATATTTCTTCAGGTCTTCCCACAGATATTCCCATTCGACTGAGTCAAATGCCTTTTCTGTTTCTAGGGATGCGATAACCCTAGTGCCGAGGTTGTCATGCGGCACGGATAGATTTAGAAAGAGGCGACGGACATTGATATTCCTTCCCTTGCCCGTCTTAAATCCAGTCTGGTCCACATGGATTAAATCCTCAATCACTGAGGGGAGATGGTTAGCCAGGACCTTCGCAAAGATTTTCGCATCGACATTTTAATAGAGATAAGAGATCGATAGGACGCACACTCTAACAGGTCCTTGCCAGGTTTGAGAATCAGAACAATGACGCCTCCTCCATAGAGTCCGACAGGGAGGCCAACGTATTAGACTCAATAAAGAGGGCTGTGAGTTTTGGGGCCAATACCTTTTCAAATCGGGAATAGAATTCCATTGGGAGACCTTCCGCCCTGGGAGTTTTCCCCCCCTGTAACTTCCTAATCGCTAATTGGACCTCCTCAAGCGAGATATCCACCTCCAACCTTTCTTTATCTGTATCAGTCACTGTGAAACATGGTGGTGGCAGCATCGTGTTGTGGGGATCCAATCTGACAGAGCTTTAGCTATTTTGCATATCACTCTCTAAATGTGCAAAGCTGGTAGACATTCCCAAAAGGACTTGCAGCTGTAATTGCAGTGAAAGGTGGTTTTACAATTTGAATACAAATGCACGCCACACTTTTCAGATATTTACTTGTAAAAAAATGTGAAAACCATTTCCTTCCACTTCACAATTATGTGCTACTTTGCATTGGTCTATCACATAAAATCCCAATAAAGTAAATTTACATTTTTGGTTGTAACATGACAAAATGTGGAAAATTTTAAGGGGTATGAAAAAATCTGCACGTGATACCAGTGTTGTGGTGTGAACAGGGCACATACAGAACAATCGTTTTTTGTGCCCTTGCAAAATGCATGCAGAAAAAGTGACATCTCTGCACCATGGTGTGAACGAGGCCTTAATCTACCACATCTTCAGTTTAAAGCTGAACTCCAGGCAGACATAAAAAAACGAATGAGTGCAGATCTGTATTTATTATTCCATCATTAAATTATTTTCTTCAGAAAGGGGTATGGCCTGACCACGATAGTGTGAGGACGTTCTGCTACCCCTGGGCTCTAACAATTCGCAGTGGCTTTCCCCTGCACATTTCCAGGAACACAGCTATGCCCACAAAGTGCCACACATGCAGGGGCGGACTGACCATTCGGGCACTCGGGCACTGCCCTAGGGCCCCATGCCCTAAGGGGCCCCATCAGGGTTGCCAGCCAGTATGTAAAAATCTGTGTTTTTAAAAAAATCCTAAGATTATAGCTGCCCCGCCTCTCCAGTACCATTTCAGTGTGTGTGTATGTGTATTCTGTGTGTGTATACTGTGTGTGTATATTGTGTGTCTGTGTGTGTATACTGTATGTGTGTGTGTGTATACTGTGTGGCCCCATAATCTATTGCCTGGGGGCCCCATAATCCTCCAATTGCCTAGGGGCCCCATAATCTCCTATTGCCCTAGGGCCCCATAATTTTCTCCTATTGCCCCGGGGCCCCATAATCTCTTACTTACTTTCCGTGACATCGGCGCGCCGCTGCTGTCGATTCAATCTAGCATCCTACACGAGATGACGACCGTCGGACAGCGAGCAACTGACGCTGCTCAGCTGTTTGGCGCCATCGCCTCCTATTGGCTGCCAGCGTGCCGTTGGTGGACACTCACGATCACATTGGAGTACATATACTCCCTCCGTTGCATTCCCAGCCCCCACACGCTGCCCATCCCCATGGCTTCTATGCACTTCCGGATTAACATGGCCTACACCTCTTTTTCTAGGTTATCCTCTCGGCTTCTTCCACCATTTTTTGCCCTTCTCTTACTTCCTTTTTCTCCCCCTTGGTGTCAATCCTCCTATGACTTTACACTGTTTCCACTTTCTGTCATTCTTCCCTGTTCCTGACCGACACCTGCACTTACATACTTTTCTCACCACTCACACTAGTTGTTTCTCCACGTACATATAGACACATATTTATATCTAGCTTATATCCCTTTTTCTTTTTAGATGGTTATCACGTGGATCACACCTAGTTCCATATGCATGGGGATTCATCTTTGGGGACTAGTGTCTTACCGGACCTCCATCTGTGTGCTCTGGGCTAGTCCACCTCAGCTCCCAACAGGCTGATGTTTTGCCGGTTGGCCCCCGGCCTTCCATGACTATGCCCAACCTCATAAGAGTACCTGTAAGTAGCTTTGAGAATCGGGCTCTACCTCCCCTTTTCTCCTCCCCGCTCCTCCCCATTTACACAGACTGACTATACAATTCTCTTTAATATAGATGTTTTTTAATATTTATAGACACCTACCTCATACTTGCTCCTGAAGAGTGGCGGTCGCCACGAAACGCGTCAAGCCAATATATGCCCTTCCATTTATACCATACTATTATCACCCTACTACTACATATATACCAATTGGACTATACCAATCAACTATGACTATAATTATCTACCATGGAGACACACTTCAGTGAATTTGGCTATCTACAATATGTATGGCATGAACCAATTAGGTTGTTTTACTACGGGATTGTGAGCCAACATTTACCCCCCTATGTCTATAATTGCATCATTTTTTATTTTTATCTTTATTTTACATTTAATTGGATTTTACCTACCAACTTAGATTACAATGGATTGTTATGGAGACCTGCTTTTTATGAAACTGTTTTCTACAATGTTTACAGTATAAACCAATTATGTTATTACACTGTATTTCTGCTACATTTTATGTATAATGTAAGACTTGTCTTTCATAGATCTGGGTTTCTATAGTACCAGCATGGATCATGTTACGATTTGTACTTTTGTCATAATTTTACACTATTAAACCATTTAATGCCAATTGATGTCATGTGATGCTTCCACTCAACATTTTTGGTTCTGCTCTATTCCTGGGTACCTGCCATGTTCATGGTTGTTGTGTTGTCTCCTGGAGTGCATGTTTCACTCAAAGTCCCACTTTTTTGCTCTTTTTTCTTGTCCTATTGCCCGGGGGCCCCATGAGTTGTCAGTCCTCCCCTGCACACATCCTTTCAGTACCCCAGAGGCAGTGATTTCGCTCCTTTGCCCTTGTCTCCTTCTCTACTCCTGCAGACAGGCCAGGTGCTGTAGCCAAGATGGCCCCTGCTATTCTGCGGACACAGCCTTCTTCCACTGATGGATGGGACTCAGGGCTGGACTGGGACAAAAATTTGGCCCTGGACTTCATCCAGCCTGGCCCACTTTAATTGTGAGTGTCCCCATCAGCACCTCTCTTACATCAGAGTGTCCCCATCAGCACCCCCCTTACATCAGAGTGTCCCCATCAGCACCCCCCTTACATCAGAGTGTCCCCATCAGCAGTCCACTTACATCATTGTCCCCTTACATCAGAGTGTCCCCATCAGCAGTCCCCTTGCATCAGAGTGTCCCCATCAGCAGCCCCCTTGCATCAGTGTCCCCATCAGCAACTCCCTTGCATCAGTGTCCCCATCAGCAGCTCCCTTACATTAGTGTGTCTCCATCAGCACCCCCTTACATCAGAGTGTCCCCATCAGCACCCCCTTACATCAGAGTGTCTCCATCAGCACCGCCTTACATCAGAGTGTCCTCCCTCTCCTCCCCCTCCCATGTGTACTCACAGTTCTGAAGGCAGCATCTCGTTCCTCTCTCCAGTCATGTGATAAGTGACAAGTGATAAGAGGAGAGAGGGGGGAAAATCTGCTGGCTGTCTATCTCCCCCTGCAGGCTGAAGGGAGCAGAAATCCTAATCCTCTCTCCAGCATGTGTCGGCAGCTGCTCCTTGGTGACAGGAGTGAAATCGCGATCACTCACTGTCAGAGAGGAGCTGTTCCAGGACTGCACCTGACCGGCCCACTGAGCCATCGGCCCACCGAAACTCCCGGTAGTCCCATTGGCCAGTACATACCTGATGGGACTCCTCTACATGCTCGCCGGCCAAACATATACAATAGCCCACATCTCTGCTCGTTCTGCCATTCAGTCTGCCACACCATCTGATTTTGGGGCATGGATAAGGACTGGGACTTGCGGGAACATCTTAGGATGCTCCCCACTAAGGCTGATATACAGCAGCTGATCTCCGCAGTGGAACACTCATTTAAACCAGCTATAGAGGAACGACATGCTGATATAGTGTCTTTGGGGCATAGAGTGGAAACGCATGAGACTGGGCAGGATGATCTTCTGCAAAGTGTCTTACAGGAGACTGCCAAACACCATGAGGATACTTTGAACTCCCTGTTAGACCAACTAGATGAATCTGAAAACGGACCGGAGGCAAAATAATCTCATCCGGTGGCTTCCTTAAGCCACGTGCCCTCCAGATTTATTGCCCACTGTCCAGGGGTTGTTCTGCCAGATCTTGGGGACTGATGCACCAGACACTATTGAGATTGATAGGGTCCATAGGGCTCTCCCTCCAGTTCCCCAAGATGCTGACAAGCCTGGAGATGCCACTTGCAAAGGCAAATCTGTTCTTTTGCATACAAAGGATGACCTTCTGCAGTTTTGTGCAACTTTGGATCTTCCTGAGGTGGACTCTCCTGATTGGTGGCTCCAAGGCATATTCTGTTACCTTAATGTCCCGAAAGATGGCACGAGGCAACTTCTAGATGCCGCTAGAAGCACTGCAATGGCCTTAGGGGTCCCAGGGATTCACCTCCCTCCACCACCTAATTTTCCCTTTCTGCTGGTGTTTTTGGGATAGTTGTGAAGTCCACTGGACACTTACGTTTTTCTTTACACCTAGGTTTATTTTGTTGGGCTAGGTTGTATTGCATTATGATTCTGCAGTAGCATGGTACCGCCTTGATAGGAGTACCTGTGGGAGGGCCCATTTTTCATTTTGAGCTGCAAATATTGTTCCAGGAATGTTACTTTGCTATGTTACTATTTGGCCACTTTTATCATGTTGTCTTCTTATGTTTTGATGCTTATGTTTGTGCCCAGGGGATGCGTGACCCATTCTCCTCTCATGCTTAGTCTCTTCCCCTACATAGGTTAGTCCTCTTATGCCCTGTACACACGGTAGGATTTTCCAACGGAAAATGTGTGATAGGACCTTGTTGTCAGAAATTCCAACCGTGTGTGGGCTCCATCACACATTTTCCATCGGAATTTCCGACACACAAAGTTTGAGAGCTTGCTATAAAATTTTCCGACAACAAAATCCGTTGTTGGAAATTCCGATCGTGTGTACACAAATCCGACGCACAAAGTGCCACGCATGCTCAGAATGAATTAAGAGACGAAAGCTATTGGCTACTGCCCTGTTTATAGTCCCGACATACGTGTTTTACGTCACCGCGTTCAGAATGATCGGATTTTCTGACAACATTGTGTGACCGTGTGTATGCAAGACAAGTTTGAGCCAACATCCGTCGGAAAAAATCTATGGATTTTGATGTCGGAATGTCCGATCAATGTCCGACCGTGTGTACAGGGCATTACAGAGGATTTTTGTCTGCTTATTCAGCAGTGTGGGTGATATTTTCAATGGTATTTTTCTTTTGTTTTTCTGCTTTTACCCATTGATACTTCTCCCACTTAGCATTGGCAAATACGCCTGTTTTTTCTGATTTTTTACTTTTTCTTTCCAGTATGCGGTTATATATTACCATGGGGTATGCTGAGGAAGTGTATCATGCACCAACTAGGCATGATTTATGTTAAAAAAGGTGGGGTGTATATCATATGGTATACCGTATATACTCGAGTATAAGTCGTTCCGAGTATAAGTCGAGGCCCTAATTTACCACAAAAAATGGGAAAAACTTATTGACCCGAGTATAAGACGAGGGTGAGAAATGCACAGCTACTGTAAGTGGAAAAGAGGGTCAACAATGCCCATTTGCAGCCTCACTGTGCCCATTTGCATGCCTCACTGTGCCCATTTGCAGCCATAGGTCCCCCGAACTTCAAACTCGGTAGTTAAGTGTTCCTAGATGCCCCCTAGCTGCAGCCAAAATTTGGGGTCTCTGAACCCAAAGTGTCCCGAAATGACATTGCTACAGATGGACACAGTTGACCGAATTTGGGGCCCCGTATATCGGGGCCACTTA
The DNA here is from genome assembly GCA_037952925.1 of Lithobates clamitans. Classification (NCBI taxonomy): domain Eukaryota; kingdom Metazoa; phylum Chordata; class Amphibia; order Anura; family Ranidae; genus Lithobates; species Lithobates clamitans. Next base: position 4,757,793 of record JBBGZY010000560.1, read on the forward strand.
GTGCTAGGGATCCCAAATTTGGTGTGCAAACCCAGTGGAACTAGCACCATAAAATATCCAAAGCTGGGATTTCTAGAACCAAGTGGCCCTGAGATACAGGACCCCAAATATTGGTTCAGAAAATGTCAAGCACTTTTCTGCAGCAGAGAATTACATTTTCTGAACCTATTTTGGGGCCCCATATCTCAGGGCCACTTGGTGCTAGGAACCCCAGCTTTGAATATGTTATGGTACCAGGCCTACTTGGTTTGCACACCAAATTTGGGGTTCCTAGCACTAAGTGATCCTGAGATACAGGGCTCCAAATTCGGTTCAGAAAATGTCAAGCACTTTTCTGCAGCAGAGAATGACATTTTCCAAACCGATTTTGGGGCCCCGTATCTCGGGGCCACTTAGGGCTAGGAACTCCAGCTGGATATGTTGGATATGTTGTGGTACAAGGTCCACTGGGTTTGCACACCAAATTTGGGGTTTCTAGCACCAAGTGGCCCTGAGATACGGGGCCCCAAATTCGGTTTGGAAAATGAAATTTTTTGCTGCAGAAAAGTGCTTGACTCCAGTATAAGTCGAGGGGGGCACTTTCAGCACAAAAAAAGGTGCTGAAAAATTCGACTTATACTCGAGTATATACGGTATGTTGTTTTTTGATTTTCTATTTTGTTACTACGGCTTGTAAATTGAAATTGCTGTCCTATAACGTGAAAGGGCTTTGCTCTCCTCTAAAGAGAGGTTCATTCTGGCAGGAATTGCGCCACCTAGCTCCCGAGATTTTTTTATTTTTATTTAGGAGACGCATTTCATAGCCACATCCACCCTCGCTTGCCTTTGCTGCTGGTGTCTAGCGTATCCCTAAAGCTAGAGGATTCTCTATTGCCTTACGTAGAACCTGCTTGTATCTCTTATTATCTATTAATACTGACCCTGAGAGTAGGTTTCTGTTTCTCAAAGGGATGATTCATGGTCAGAAATTTACAATTGCTGCTATATATGTCCCGAACAGGTGGACAGTCGATTTTTTTATCTGTCACTCTGAAAATAACTTTTAGATTTCTGAAAAAGCATGACTTTGCTAGGGGGTGACTTTAATGTGACGTTGGACCCTAGTTTGGATTCCTACACTGGTAAAACCCCCCTTTCTTATAGAGCATTAAAACATGTTAAGAAGTTGCTCCGTGACTTACACCTTGCTGATAGTTGGAGCATGATGAATGCAAAGGTGAAGGATTTCAGTTATTATAAAACCCATGATACCTACTCTCGCCTCGATCTTATCTTTATAGACCAGTTCTTTCTGAGCAAAATTATCTTCTCCACCACTGAGTCCATTACTATCTCAGATCAATCCCCTGTGATGCTACCCTTCTCCCCTCCCAATGTGCAACAGAGGGAAAGAACTTGGAGGCTTAATGTGACTCTCTTGGATAACCCTGCCATCATGGAATCAGTTTTCTGTTCCTTGCAGTATTACTTTGAAACAAACTCCTCTGAGGAAGTGAGGACTTGGCTATGCAAGTGCTTTGGGAGGGTCATAAGGCGGTAATTAGGGGGGAGTTAATCGCTCACGGGGCTATTGTGAAGAAAGAGAAACAAAATGAGGTTCTAGATTTGCTTGAGAAAATACATGTCCTCGAGCTTAAACACAAACAACGCTTTAACCCGGCTGATGCCAAGGCCCTAGACACCCTTTGGCACTCCTTATCCCAAAGCTTTGGTTTTATGCTCACTGTTGTTATGAGCATGGCAAAAAATGTGGTTGTTTGTTGGCTTGCATGTTGAAGAAACAACATGTTCATGCCATGTTCATTCTCGGTGCAAGATAAAAGGACCCTGGATACCACTTCCATTCCGTGGGAGTTCCAACGTTTTTATGAGGTGCTTTACAACATAATCCCTCACTGAATGGGTGGAGGCATATTTTCAGGAATCCGCTCTACCCCGCTTGCCCTTGGCTGTGTTGACAGACTTATAACGTCCGATAACTCCTGAGGAGTTGCGTACTGTTGTCTTGGGTCTTCCCCATGGTAAGAGTCCTGGTTCAGATGGGTTCACCAACTAATATTCTAAAAAACTGTTCTCTACCTTGGTAGATCCACTGCAAAGTTACTTTAATTCTGTTACACGTGACAATTATCTGCCCACAGGAGCCCTCCTAGCCCCCATTACTGTTTTACCTAAGCCTTGAAAAGGCCCCCAGTACTGTGCTAATTTCTTTTATTTCTTTATTGAATTTGGACACTAAGATCCTGGCCAGGCTTCTTGCTATTCGCTTTCAAGACCATAATATGGCATATAATGGCACTTGTCCATCCTGATCACACAGGTTTTATGGTGGGCTGTGAAGCCTGAAATAACACCATACGCTCCTTACATATCCTACATTGGACCCAACATGGCCCTGATAGAGGTCCTTGTGTAGTACATAGTTACATAGTTACATAGTAGGTGATGTTGAAAAAAGACACAAGTCCATCAAGTCCAATCCATGTCTGTGATTATATGTCAGTATTTCAATATCAGTATATACCTGTATGTTGCAGTAATTCAGGTGCTTATCTAATAGTTTCTTGAAACTATCAATGCCCCCCGCTGAGACCACCGCCGAGACCACCGCCTGTGGAAGGGAATTCCACAGGAATAAATTCCTTATTTAATAAGCAAACCCATCTCTCCTCCGTGTTCTTTGTTCCTAAGATTTTATCCCAATTTATGCCTTCTAGCAAGGCTCGTAGTTTAGGGAAGTTTGCTCTTTTGAAATTCAGTGTCTTTGTATTCCCCTTATGTTTCCTATTTGTGTGATTTATACTGAAGCCAATTGACCTGTGATTGCTGTTACCTAAATCTCCCTGTATTTCCACATCTGTGATCAGGTCTGTATTGTTGGTAATCAGTAGATCCAGTAACGCTTTATTTCTAGTTGGTGCGTCTACCATCTGACCCATAAAATTGTCCTGCAAGACATTTAGGAACTGGCGAGCCTTAAAAGAATGCGCAGTTCCCTCTGCCCAGTCTATGTCTGGATAGTTAAAAGCCCCCATTATGATAACACTTCCCATCCTTGCTGCTAATCGAATTGTGATAGAAGATCTGTCTCCCCTTCATCCCTCAGGTTAGGGGGCCTATAGCATACTCCCAGTATTATTTTCCCCTTAGCTTCATCCCCTTGGAACTCTACCCATAAGGATTCCACCTCCTCCCTAGCTCCCTTAGTGATGTCATCTCTCACATTCACTTGTACATTATTCTTAATATATAGGCATACCCCTCCCCCTTTTTTACCCTCTCTATCCTTGCGATAAAGGGTATACCCTTGAATGGTTGCCAGCCAATCATGTGAACTGTTGAACCAGGTCTCTGGAATTCCCACAAAATCGAAATCCTCCTCGTACAACAGTATCTCTAGTTCACCCATCTTGTCCGCCAGGCTCCTGGCATTGGTGAACATGCCACGAAGTTTAGACCGGTCGCATATTATCCTGTTATTGGGTGTTCTGAGATTGCAACTAGGACTTGCTACTATACTTACCTTGGGTTTATGTACTTTGGTCAACCTACCAGTAATGCCCCCAATACTACCCTCTACAATATGTTCTGTGCTGACTATCTCTACCTCTGGACCCTCCCCCCCATCGCCCTTAAAAACCCCTCTAACTTTTTGGCCATCTTCATTCCCAGCTGATCTGCACCCTCCTCATTTTGGTGCAGTCAGTCCCTTCTATAGTACTGGTTATCGACTGAGAAGTCGGCCCAGTCCTCCAGGAACCCAAACCCCTCCTTGCTACACCAGCTCTTCAGCAACTTCTTTACTTCCTAATCTCCCTCTGCCTTTCTGGTGTGGCTCGATGTACTGGTAGTATTCCTGAGAATACTACCTTGGAGGTCCTTTTCCTAAATTTAGCTCCTAAGTCCCTAAAATCGTTCTTTAGGACACTCCATCTGCCTCTGACTTTGTCATTGGTGCCAACGTGCACCATGACAGCTGGGTCTTCCCCAGCCCCTCCCAGAAATCTGTCCACCAGATCCGTGATGTGCCGAACCCGAGCGCTCGGTAGACAACATACTGTTTGGCTCTTCAGGTCTTTATTGCAGATTGGCCTCTCTAGTACTATTGATTAGTGATGAGCTTCGTGTTCGAGTCGAACCCATGTTCGACTCGAACATCGGCTGTTCGATCATTCGCCGAATTGCGAACGATATGGGCCGTTCGCGCCAAATTCGTGTGGCGCGTCACGGCCCACAATTCACTGAGGCATCGCAGTGCATTGCTGGCTGATGATTGGCCAAGCATGCACTATGACCCACATGCTTGGCCAATCACAGCGCCGTCTGTAGAGAGAGCTATAATTGGCCAAAGCCAGGGTGGCTTTGGCCAATTATGGCGCAGGGGGGTTTAGAACACGCCCCACACTATGTAAGGCCGCCTGCACGGTGGCCCTGTGTAGTGTGTTCCAGCTTGAGAGAGAGATAGACAGAGAGAGAGACAGTGTCATTTGATTTAAGTTAGATAGATTAGGCAGGACAGTCAGTCAGTTAGATGCACTTACAGTGTATTGTGTATATATATGCATCCCAGGTGTTGTGTATATATATATATATATATATATATATATATATATACACTCTATTCAGTTTAGCTAGATCCGTTCCTGTTATCTTCCTACTGACAGGCAGGCTTGTGTTGTTACAATATTTCCAGCTACCTGAAGAAAATTGCTGATGTTCTTTTGATCCTATTAGTACCACAGTCAGGCAGCTAGACTATTTACAGTTAGTGTAGTGCATCCTTCTCACAGTGTTCAGCTAAAGCTACAAGTTAGTTTAGTGTGACCTCTGCACAGTGTTCAGCTAAAGCTACAAGTTATTGTAGTGTGACCTCTACACAGTGTTCAGCTAAAGCTACAAGTTAGTGTAGTGCGCCCTCTGAACAGTGTTCAGCTAAAGCTACAAGTTAGTGTAGTGCACAGTGTTCTGCTAAAGCTACAAGTTAGTGTAGTGCGTCCTCCTCACAGTGTTCAGCTAAAGCTACAAGTTAGTGTACTGCGTCCTCCTCACAGTGTTCAGCTAAAACTACAAGTTAGTGTAGTGCGTCCTCCTCACAGTGTTCGGCTAAAGCTACAAGTTAGTGTAGTGCGTCCTCCTCACAGTGTTCAGCTAAAGCTACAAGTTAGTGTACTGCGTCCTCCTCACAGTGTTCAGCTAAAACTACAAGTTAGTGTAGTGCGTCCTCCTCACAGTGTTCAGCTAAAGCTACAAGTTAGTGTAGTGCGTCCTCCTCACAGTGTTCAGCTAAAGCTACAAGTTAGTGTAGTGCGTCCTCTGAACAGTGTTCAGCTAAAGCTACAAGTTAGTTTAGTGTGACCTCTGCACAGTGTTCAACTAAAGCTACAAGTTAGTGTAGTGCGTCCTCCTCACAGTGTTTAGCTAAAGCTACAAGTTAGTGTAGTGCGTCCTCCTCACAGTGTTCAGCTAAAGCTACAAGTTAGTGTAGTGCACAGTGTTCAGCTAAAGCTACAAGTTAGTGTAGTGCGTCCTCCTCACAGCGTTTAGCTAAAGCTACAAGTTAGTGTAGTGTGTCCTCCTCACAGTGTTCAGCTAAAACTACAAGTTAGTGTAGTGCGTCCTCTGAACAGTGTTCAGCTAAAACTACAAGTTAGTGTAGTGCGTCCTCTGAACAGTGTTCAGCTAAAGCTACAGATTAGTGTAGTGCATCCTCCTCACAGTGTTCAGCTAAAGCTACAAGTTAGTGTAGTGCGTCCTCTAAACAGTGTACAGCTAAAGCTACAAGTTAATTTAGTGTGACCTCTGTACAGTGTTCAGCTAAAGCTACAAGTTAGTGTAGTGCGTCCTTCTCACAGTGTTCAGCTAAAGCTACAAGTTAGTGTAGTGTGTCCTCTGAACAGTGTTCAGCTAAAGCTATAAGTTAGTTTAGTGTGACCTCTGTACAGTGTTCAGCTAAAGCTACAAGTTAGTGTAGTGCGTCCTCTGAACAGTGTTCAGCTAAAGCTACAAGTTAGTGTAGTGCGTCCTCCTCACAGTGTTCAGCTAAAGCTATAAGTTAGTGTAGTGCGTCCTCTGAACAGTGTTCAGCTAAAGCTACAAGTTAGTGTAGTGCACAGTGTTCAGCTAAAGCTACAAGTTAGTGTAGTGCGTCCTCCTCACAGTGTTCAGCTAAAGCTACAAGTTAGTGTAGTGCATCCTCCTCACAGTGTTCAGCTAAAACTACAAGTTAATGTAGTGCGTCCTCTGAACAGTGTTCAGCTAAAGCCACAAATTAGTGTAGTGACACCTCTGCACAGAGTTAAGCTAAAGCTACAAGTTAGTGTAGTGCGTCCTCCTCACAGTGTTCAGCTAAAGCTACAAGTTAGTGTAGTGCGTCCTCCTCACAGTGCTCAGCTAAAGCTACAAGTTAGTGTAGTGCGTCCTCTGAACAGTGTTCAGCTAAAGCTACAAGATAGTTTAGTGTGACCTCTGCACAGTGTCCAGCTAAAGCTACTAGTTAGTGTAGTGCGTCCTCCTCACAGTGTTCAGCTAAAGCTACAAGTTAGTGTAGTGCGTCCTCTGAATAGTGTTCAGCTAAAGCTACAAGTTAGTTTAGTGTGACCTCTGCACAGTGTTCAGCTAAAGCTACATGTAGAAGGTTGGTGGTGTTTTCCTGATCCTATCACTACCACAGGCAGCTAAATTATTTACACGTTAGTGTAGTGCGACCTCTGCACAGTGTTCAGCTAAAGCTACCTGTAGAAGGTTGGACTCCGGACCCAATACCTCAGCAAACCTACGCTGCATGGCCTCCCTGATCCTGCAAAGCCTGCGTAAGGATCCTCCTATTCGTGGTATCAAGGAGAAGGACCAATACTGGCTGGCAACCCTCCTTGATCCATGTTACAAGGGTAAGGTTGCGGACCTTATCTTGCCGTCGCAGAGGGAACAGAGGATGAAACATCTTCGGGAGGCCTTGCAGAAAGGTCTGTGAGGTTACAGACTCCTGTTTCTGGACAACGTGTTGCTGAGGCTTCAGTCAGTCAAAGAAGGAGCGGTGAAGAAGGTGGCCGTCTGACCGATGCGTTCAGACAATTTATTAGTCCGCAGCCCCAAGGTATGATCGGTTCCAGCAACCATCTCCAGCGTCTGTTTTACATGGTGCAGGAATACCTAGGGGCAAGATCTGACTTAAACACCTTTCCCACCGAAAATCCTCTGGGTTACTGGGTCTTGAGGGTGGATCACTGGCCAGAGCTTGCACAGTATGCAATTGAGCTACTGGCCTGTCCTGCATCCAGCGTTCTTTCAGAACGCACATTCAGTGCTGCTGGAGGCTTTGTAACCGATCACAGGGTGCGTCTGTCCACCGACTCGGTCCATCGACTGACCTTCATAAAAATGAATCAATCTTGGATCACCACCAGCTACCACCAGCTACCAAGCATCGATGCTGATGTAACCGAATAATTTTTTTTGAAATGTCAGATCCCTTCAAAGACTGCCTGTGCTGATGCTGAGTGACTATCCTGTTATGCTGAGTAATTATCCTCTTCCTCCTCAATGATCATGCTGATAGCTTGTAAGAACATTTTCAGTTCTGGGCGCCGCCACCAGTGCCTAAGGCCCAATTTTTAAGGCCCTGTTTAACAGGGGCATGTAATTACAATTTGTGATGCAATTCTTTGCAGCAGGGCTAGTTTCTGCGCTCCAACTAGAGTATCTGTGAGGGGTTGCAGTGTTGTGGCACCAGCACCAGTGACTAAGGCCCAATTTTTCAGCCCCTGTTTAACAGGGGCGTGCAATTACAATTTTTGATGCAATACTTTGCAGCAGGGCTCGTTCCTGCGTTCCAACTAGAGCAGGGATCTTCAAACTATGGCCCTCCAGCTGTTGCAGAACTACACATCCCATGAGGTATTGTAAAACTCTGACATTCACTGACATGACTAGGCATCATGGGAAATGTAGTTCCTGAACAACTAGAGGGCCATAGTTTGAAGACCCCTGAACTAGAGTATCTGTGAGGGGTTGCAGTGTTGTGGCACCAGCACCAGTGCCTAAGGCCCAATTTTTCAGCCCCTGTTTAACAGGGGCATGTAATTACAATTTGTGATGCAATACGTTGCAGCAGGGCTTGTTCCTGCGTTCCAACTAGAGTATCTGTGAGGGGTTGCAGTGTTGTGGCACCAGCACCAGTGCCTAAGGCCCAATTTTTTAGCCCCTGTTTAACAGGGGAGTGTAATTACAATTTTTGATGCAATACTTTGCAGCAGGGCTCGTTCCTGCATTCCAACTAGAGTATCTGTGAGGGTTTGCAGTGTTGTGGCAACAGCACCAGTGCCTAAGGCCCAATTTTTCAGCCCCTGTTTAACAGGGGAGTGTAATTACAATTTTTGATGCAATACTTTGCAGGCGGGCTCGTTCCTGCGTTCCAACTAGAGCAGGGATCTTCAAACTACGGCCCTCCAGCTGTTGCGGAACTACACATCCCATGAGGCATTGTAAAACTCTGACATTCACTGACATGACTAGGCATCATGGGAACTGTAGTTCCTGAACAACTGGAGGGCCATAGTTTGAAGACCCCTGAACTAGAGTATCTGTGAGGGGTTGCAGTGTTGTGGCACCAGCACCAGTGCCTAAGGCCCAATTTTTTAGCCCCTGTTTAACAGGGGAGTGTAATTACAATTTTTGATGCAATACTTTGCAGCAGGGCTCGTTCCTGCGTTCCAACTAGAGTATCTGTGAGGGGTTGCAGTGTTGTGGCACCAGCACCAGTGCCTAAGGCCCAATCTTCAGCCCCTGTTTAACATGTGCGTGTAATTACAATTTTTGATGCAATACTTTGCAGCAGGGCTCGTTCCTGCGTTCCAACTAGAGTACCTGTGAGGGGTTGCAGTGTTGTCCCACCAGCACCACCACCACCACCACCAAAGGCCCAATTTTTCTGCCCCTGTTCAACAGGGGCATGTAATTACAATTCTTGATATAATATTTCACAGCAGGGCCCGTTCCAGCGCCCACCAAGAGTAACTGTGAGGACTTACAGTGTTGTGCCACCAGCACCACCACCACCACCAAAGGCCCAATTTTTCTGGCCCTGTTCAACAGGGGCATGTAATTACAATTCTTGATCTAATATTTCTCAGCAGGGCCCTGTGAGGGCTTACAGTATTGAGGCCACAACAACACCTAAGGACCAAATTTCTGCTGAGTATATAGGGCAGGCCCCTACTTTCAAACATCCAACTTACAAACGACTCCTACTTGCAAACGGAAGGAGACAACAGGACGTGAGATGAAATCTACCCCATAGGAAGGGAAATTCTCTCCTGTAAGACTTAATATGGGAAAAACTTTTCTCCTTTCCACTGATGCTTTATCGCCAATCCTTGTTTCACTAAAAACCCCAAATTTTCAAAAAACATTTGTCAATGGGACAAAAAGTGGGGTTAAATCTTCTGAAGAGGAGCACAGACAGCAAAACAAATGTCACAGAGGTGATAACCCTTCCCTATGTTTTCCAAAAAGCTTAAAAACAGATTTTTTTGGCTGGAACTTCACTTTAAAAATGTACCAGTTCAAAATTACAAACAGATTCTACTTAACAACAAACCTACAGTCCCTGTCTTGTTTGCACCGCCTGTATACTGCTGTTCAGAGTATATAGGGCCTGGGGACCCCACGCCTTTCCTTTTTTTAATTTGGGTGCGGGGTTCCCCTTGATATCCATACAGGACCCAAAGGGCCTGGTAATAGACAGGAGGGTACCCATGCTGTTGTCTCACTGATTTTTATCCATATTGCCAGGACCCGACATTACATTAAAGCCACAAGCAGTTTTAAATGACTTTTTTTCCTTTAAAAATGTCATTTTGTGCAGGGACTGTTCTAAGCACGGGAAACACGCGCCGCTTTAAAGGCATACTATAGACACCCCCCAGGTGCGATATTTAAAGGAATATTTCACTTTTTTTTTTTTTTTTACTTTAAGCATCATTAAAATCACTGCTCCCGAAAAAACATACGTTTTTAAAAGTTTTTTTGGAATTGATACATGTCCCCTGGGGCAGGACCTGGGTCCCCAAACCCTTTTTAGGACAATACCATGAAAATGAGCACTTTTGATTTCGAACGTTCGAGTCCCATAGACGTCAATGGGGTTCTAACGTTCGTGCGAATTTTAGGTCTGTTCGCAGGTTCTGGTGCAAACCGAATCGGGGGGTGTTCGGCTCATCCCTACTATTGATGGATGTGGAAAAGGCCTTTGAAAGGGTCAATTGAACTTATATGACGGAATTGCTGCGTATGCTAGGTTTGGGTGACAGGATGTTTGGCTGGATTTTGGCCCTATACAATGGCCCTTTTTACATAAACAACTGACAGGGGTGTCTGCTGTCCCTGTTGCTATTCCATGGTTCTCTCCAGGGGAGGATGTTCCTTTCCTCCTCTCTTGGAGAGCGGAGGGAGATGCGTCCTACAATCCAATTATGGGGACTTACCGATGTCATCCTGAAGATATCGACTACTTGATTTTTTTTTTTTTTGTTACAGCCCAAACTTCACTTGTTGGGTAGTAATACCCTTTCATCTTTTAAAACCCGATGCGTACACCCCTCAGTAAACTCCACTCCGTTTTCTTTTTCATGATGTCTAGCCATCGGTTGTGCTATATAAAGTGTGACCCCTCACCTATTAAACGCAGCCAAGAGTCTGATCTCCTGGTACTGGAAACAGGCCATTTGTCCAGCGTTATCTGATTGGAAACGGGAAATGAACATAATCATAGAAGCAGAGCGGTGGGTACATACTGTTAAGAACCAACTTGATCACTTCCGTGATATATGGTCGGGTTGAATGTATTATTCTTAAGAGATTCTGGATGACTGAACTTACAATTTTTTGGATACGTAGTTGCTCTTTCCTGCCTAATGGCACCGGTCCCTAACTCAGTGTCTCTTAATCACCTATGTCACTATCATACCCATGATACAAACCAACCCCACTCTATTATCCCAGCTCTGTTTTATGGCTACTTTACAGTACCCATCATCCCCATAATTTCATTAGATTGACACTCTCAGACTGGTAATTTATAGCAATATCTCCATAATGGTAATATACTGGTGTAAAAAAATGTCTTTCCTTTGATTTTGTTTATTTGATTTAGTTCTGTGCAATTTTTTTTCTTTATGGTTACCTGTGGTTCTGTAGGAACTGCTATGTATTGATACATGAAATGTGGACAGTCTAAATGATCATTCTTCATCGGTTACCTTTCCTATTTGCTGGTCAACAATTACCCATTGTACCACATGCTCTACATTGCCTATTGTTACAGAAGCAGCGTTTTATTGTTATTATGATGAATGGTCCATCTGTCTTTCTACATTCTGGTGAAATTCCCTATGTACCACTGCTTTTTTAAATTTTTTTGCCTTTTGTAATTTTTGTATTTCTGTTCTGTACAAAATTCTAAAAAAAAAAAGTGATTATAAAAAAAATGATTTTTTTTAAGTGCAAGCAGTTTAGGTACCTGAATTTTATCAGCTTCTTGCAATCCTGTGCACAGCAGAGTTTAGATTGGCTCCTATCCTATCCTAAGCAGCAGAGGAGATGTGGCCACCTCTTCACCCAAAAGCAGTGTAGTTATCTCCTCTTCCACAATATTTCTCAGCCCCACTGCAGTGCTTTAAGAAGTCTCTCTGCACTGTGAAGATAATAATGCCGCGTACACACGAGCGGACTTTGTGGCATACTTTGCCCGGCGGACTTTTCGACGGACTTTACGATGGACTTTCTGAATGAACGGACTTGCCTACACACAATCAACCAAAGTCCAACGAATTCGTACGTGATGACGTACGACCGGACTAAAACAAGGAAGTTCATAGCCAGTAGCCAATAGCTGCCCTAGCGTGGCTTTTTGTCCGTCGAACTAGCATACAGACGAGTGGACTTTTCGACCGGACTCGAGTCCGTCGGATAGATTTGAAACATGTTTCAAATCTAAGTCCGGCAAACTTTTGAGAAAAAAAAGTCCGCTGGAGCCCACACACGATCTAATTGTCCGACGAACTCCGGTACGCTGGAAAAGTTTGCCGGAAAGTCCGCTCGTGTGTATGCGGCATAAGGGTTTTCCTTTCTTTCAAAGCAAAGTGCTATGCATATTTGTAAAGAATAGGGCTGTTCTTACAGTATATGATATAGATGTATTTTTTAACATCGGTATGGCCATACTAGTGTTTTACTAATGGGCCTCTAAGCTTTATGCCGCGTACACACGGTCGGACTTTTCAGCTACAAAAGTCCGACAGCCCGTCCGACAGACTTTTGACAGACTTTCGACGGACTTTTGGCGGACTTTCAACAGACTTTCTAACGACCGGACTTGCCTACACACGATCACACAAAAGTCCAACGAATTCGTACGTAATGACGTACGACCGGACTAAAACAAGGAAGTTCATAGCCAGTAGCCAATAGCTGCCCTAGCGTGGCTTTTTGTCCGTCGAACTAGCATACAGACGAGTGGACTTTTCGACCGGACTCGAGTCCGTCGGATAGATTTGAAACATGTTTCAAATCTAAGTCCGGCAAACTTTTGAGAAAAAAAAGTCCGCTGGAGCCCACACACGATCGAATTGTCCGACGAACTCCGGTACGCTGGAAAAGTTTGCCGGAAAGTCCGCTCGTGTGTATGCGGCATAAGGGTTTTCCTTTCTTTCAAAGCAAAGTGCTATGCATATTTGTAAAGAATAGGGCTGTTCTTACAGTATATGATATAGATGTATTTTTTAACATCGGTATGGCCATACTAGTGTTTTACTAATGGGCCTCTAAGCTTTATGCCGCGTACACACGGTCGGACTTTTCAGCTACAAAAGTCCGACAGCCCGTCCGACAGACTTTTGACAGACTTTCGACGGACTTTTGGCGGACTTTCAACAGACTTTCTAACGACCGGACTTGCCTACACACGATCACACAAAAGTCAGACGGATTCGTACGTGATGACTAAAATAAGGAAGTTGATAGCCAGTAGTCAATAGTTGCCCTAGCGTGGGTTTTTGTCCGTCAGACTAGCATACAGACCAGCGGATTTCTGGGTCCGGCGGAGTTACGACATAAAGATTTGAAGCATGTTCCAAATCTATAGTGCGTCAGATTTGCGTCTGGAAAAGTCCGCTGAAGGCCCGGTGAAGCCAACACATGATCAGATTGTCCGCCAGATTTGGCGTCTGCCGGACAGGTCCGGTCGAAAAGTCCGACCGTGTGTACGCGGCATTAGAATGCTCCTGTGAAATCAGTCTTACCCCAACAGTACCCAATTACCATTAATACTTGAATTAACCTCACTGCAAGTGAAAAGGGGTAAAATACAACACAAAGCCACCACTGTTATGAATAAAATATGATCCATAAAATAGTAAATTGCTTCTAAAGCCCAGGTAACAGCTTCAATTTCCAATTTCTAAAGCTTGCAGGGCCAAATTTTAAAATTTGTACAGTTTTAAAAGAAACTTGGAAAGCAGGGCCTGTTTACACCAGGATCGCACAGGAAAGTGGCATGCATTCTTGTACATTCCAGTGCATGTAGATTTGCAGCCAAATCATTTGAATGGGCTGTAAATTGCACCGGAATGCAGGAAAAAGTAGTATATGCTCTACTTTTAAAAATACGCCTCACCAAATTGCATGGTGCTAGAATACCATGCGCTTTCTTGCCTGCAAATGCACTGCGTTTGTAATCTGTAGTTAGGGTGCCGTTAATACACTGGGCACCCACAGCAGATCGCAAACGCACCTTTCCCACACCGCATTCTGGTGTAAATCGGCCCTTAAAGTGACTCTGTCAAAGAAGGTATAAGGCTGTCATTTCTGGCTTTATTTTCAAATTGCTAGTTACAGACCTGGAACAAGCATGCTGTAAATGACTTTCAGAAGTCCTTCTCTCCATATATGTTCCAGGTTAGACTCTGAATTCAATAAAGCCAAAGCATCAGCATGACAGTGAGGAAACCAATTTTCTCAAAGGAGTGGTCGGCTGTGGTAGACTTCTCTTATGAAAGAATCAATTCAATGATAAGGTTATGGCTGCTTGGTAGAGGGCCACATTCTCCAGGATCCCTCTAGGTCAGTGGTAGGCAAACTTATAGGGATGGAGATCTACTTGAACAACACTTATGAAGTCAAAGCTCACCGGGCACAGTGTCCTGTTGTTAGGGCCGGTTCACACCAGAACGCGGTGCCCGAAAGGCATGTTCCATGTGTGTTTCCTGCACCGTGTTCGAAACGCACTGCATTTGTGCTCTACTGCGGGTGATGATACATTGCTAACCCCAAACGTAGATTGCAAACGCATTTTAATACTAAAATATGTATACTAAAATGGTTTAGGAGTGTGTTACCCTCAGAATGCAGGGAGCAGTAGTGCGTTACCCTCAGAATGCAGGGAGCAGTAGTGCGTTACCCTCAGAATGCAGGGAGCAGGAGTACATTACCCTCAGAATGCAGCGATCGGGAATGCGTAATGCTCAGAATGCAGGGTTCGGTTTTGGTACACAGATTTTGGGCCTCAACTTAAAAACATTTTTATTCACAAATACGTACAGTGAGGGAAAAAAAATATTTGATCCCCTGCTAATTTTATATGTTTGCCCACTGACAAAGAAATGATCAGTCTATATTTTTAATGGTAGGTTTATTTTAACAGAGAGACAGAATAACAACAAAAATATCCAGAAAAACGCATTTCAAAAATGTATAAATTGATTTGCATTTTAATGAGTGAAATAAGTATTTGAACCCCTATCAATCAGCAAGATTTCTGGCTCCCAGGTGTCTTCTCTACAGACAACAAGCTGAGATTAGGAGCACTCTCAAAGGGAGTGCTCCTAATCTCAGCTTGTTACCTGTATAAAAGACACCTGTCCACAGAAGCAATCAGATTCCAATCTCTCCACCATGGCCAAGACCAAAGAACTGTCCAAGGATGTCAGGGACAAGATTGTAGACCTACACAAGGCTGGAATGGCCTACAAGACCATCACCAAGGAGCTTGGTGAGAGGGTGACAACAGTCGGTGCGATTATTCGCAAATGGAAGAAATGCAAAATAACTGTCACTCGCCCTCGGTTTGGGGCTCCATGCAAGATCTCACCTTGTGGAGTTTCAATGATCACGAGAACGGTGAGGAATCAGCCCAGAACTACACGGGAGAATCTTGTCAATGATCTCAAGGCAGCTGGGACCATAGTCACCAAGAAAACAATTGGTAACACACTACACCGTGAAGGACTGAAATCCTGTAACGCCCGCAAGGTCCCCCTGCTCAAAAAAGCACATGTACAGGCCTGTCTGAAGCTTGCTAATGAACATCTGAATGATTCCGAGAAAAACTGGGTGAAAGTGTTGCGGTCAGCTGAGACCAAAATCAAGCTCTTTGGTATCAACTCAACTCCCTGTGTTTGGAGGAAGAGGAATGTTGCCTATGACCCAAAGAACACCATCCCCACCATCAAACATAGAGGTGGAAACATTATGCTTTGGGGGTGTTTTCCTGCTAAGGGGACAGGACAACTTCACCGCATCAAAGGGACGATGGACAGGGCCATGTACCATCAAATCTTGGGTGAGAACCTCCTTCCCTTAGCCAGGTTATTGAAAATGGGTTGTGGATGGGTATTCCAGCTTGACAATGACCCAAAACACACGGCCAAGGCAACAAAGGAGTGGCTCAAGAAGAAGCACATTAGGGTCCTGGAGTGTCCTAGCGAGTCTCCAGACCTTAATCCCATAGAAAATATGTGGAGGGAGCTGAAGGTTCGAGTTAGCAAACGTCAGCCTTAAAACCATAATGACTTGGAGAGGATCTGCAAAGGAGTGGGACAAAATCCCTCCCATAGGAGTGCGCAAGGGGTGTGCCAGGTGTGCCTGGGCGCACCCTAATCCTGAAGTTGGCAACCCATCAATTGTGAGCAGGTGACAGGTAAGCAGCTATCCTTACTTACGACCCCCAGAATCTGGACAGGATAGGCGACTGGAGTGAAAATTAAGGGACGGATCTGTATCTTCTTCTGCAGCAGCTGAAAGTAGGCTTCTCCTCCTCTCGCCGATATTCAGAAAAATACAGGGGATTGGTACCAATGTATGCCACCCCTCTTGTCCCAGTTCCTTTTCTTTCTGCTGCCCAGGTCCCCCTGTGTGCTCACCTGCTTCCCCCATTGTTTTAGGATGACAAGTGGGGAAGAGGCCGGTAATATATCACAAAGGCATATGTGTTGGAGCTTTGAGGTGCACACCCTAATACAATAAGCTGCGCACACCTATGATCCCTCCCAAGATGTGTGCAAACGTGGTGGCCAACTACAAGAAACGTCTGACCTCTGTGATTGCCAACAAGGGTTTTGCCACCAAGTACTGAGCCATGTTTTGTGAAGGGGTCAAATACTTATTTCATTCATTAAAATGCAAATTAATTTATAACTTTTTTTAAATGTGTTTTTCTGGATTTTTATGTTGTCATTCTGTCTCTCACTGTTAAAATAAAAATAATTAAAATTATAAAATAATTAAAATTATAGACTGATCCTTTCAATGGGCAAACATACAAAATCTGCAGAGGATCAAATACTTTTTTTCCTCTCACTGTACTTGTATCCTTTTTTGGTGTTGTTCTCGGTTGCACCGATACCAAGCATTTGCACGAGTATCAGTACACGTGAAAATGCTCCAATTCCTAATCCGATAGCTGTTGTATTGGGCCAGGCATCCTCAGCGTAGCGGGGGGGGGGGGGGCGACCAACCTCACAGGTGATCAGTGCAGCGGTGGGGGGAGGTACAGGCAACAATCTCCCTTATAGCTTTCAATAAAGCATCTGACAGCCGCTTCTCCTCCTCTCCCTCCCGCAGCTGTCAGATGCTTTATTGAAAGCTATACAGGTATACAGTCTTTGTTCTGTCCCGGTCCTCCTCCGGGCCCCCCCACCCCGTCCCGGATCTGTCAGGATGGAGAGCGGAGGAAAGAGCTGGTAAATATGTAATTCACTGACTGTGTCCATTCATACCTGATCATCTTAAACTATGTTTATGATGCTTCAGTTTATGAATGAACAGGAGTCGCTGTCTCCTGTTCATACATCTTCAGTGCAGCTAAGGCTGCAGAGAGAGGGACTGGGGATTCTGTGTCCTCAGTCCCTTTCCTTGTCCCAAAGGGGAGATGTCAGGGGTCCGATATCTCACCAAAGCCCCCCCCACACAGGGCTGATATAAAAAAAAAAAGAATTCTAATAAAAATGTGAAAGGTTAAAATTGTAAAAAAACAAAACAAAAAAACACTGACACCGTCCACTACCCCCCCCCCCCCCCAAAAAAAAGCATTGTAAAAAAATAACAAAAAATATATATATAGAATTGTAAAAAAAATAAAAATAAAAAACTACTGACACAGTCCACGCCTCATCAGTGCTGCATATTACTGCCACTGTCACACAACATTAAAAAAAAAAAAAAAGTATCGATAATTAGTATCCTTGAGTACTTGAAATAAAAAGTATTGGTACTTGTACTCGGTCTTAAAAAAGTGGTATCCCCAAAAATCTACAAAACTATGGGAAAGATTTATGGCATTTTCATTTATTTATTTTTTACTTTTTACTAGTAATGGTGGTGATCTGCAGTTTTTAGCAGTACTGTGACATTGCGGCGGACAAATCGGACACTTTTGACACATTTTTTAGACCACTGACAAGTATACAGCTATAAAAATGCACTGATTACTGTGTAAATGTCACTGGTAGGGAAGGGGGTTGACACTAGGGGGCTGTGTTCCCTAGTTAGTGCTTCTAACTGTATGGGGATGGGACTGACTGGGGGAGGAGACACATCACTGTTCCTACTTAGTAGGAACAAAGGATATGTCTCCTCTCCCCTGACAGAACAAGAATTTGTGTGTTTACACACACAAATCCCTGTGCTGGCTCTCTTACTAGCGATAGCCGACGACGATCGCACCCGCTGGCCACGCGCATCGGGTCCCCTGCCGCGCAGTGGGCGCGCACCCCCCGGTTGGCAAGTGGTTAAAGCCAAAACTTTTTGTGCTTTATTCACAGGGGTGGCAGGCTCTACCGCCCATCTAAAAAGTGATTAGCTGTGGATCGCTTTTTCCAAGGCGATTTAGAGCCGGTTTACAGGTGTTCAAGTGTAAGGCCTTGTTCACACAGGCATACTAAAAACGTACACCCATGTGAGGGCTGTGTTTGGTCTTCACAGGTATTCGGTGCATCTGCGTGCAGCCAGTCCTATTTACATCAATTCAGGCACAGCAGCAGCATGGACAGACCCGACCGCTGCTCCTAGTTTTACCTTTGTGTGGGTGCAGGTGTGTGTTCCCAAACACAGATAGCTCAATTTCAGGGTCATGCACCTGCACTGATGCCAAAACTGGCAGCAGCCGCATCCATGACTGTGCAGCCGCTGCTTCTGAATTGGCATCAATGGGGCTGTCTGCATGCAAATCGAATGCAGAGAATACCTTTACATCCCATGCAGGTAAAACAGCCCTCAGAGAGGCATAGACTCGGGTGAACAAGGTCTAATACTGCCACCTCCTGAATGTGTGTTTTCTTTCCCAATCCCAACAGAAGATTTTACATTATAATACTGTCCCACAACAGGTTAAATATTTAGCAGGTGATTACAGTGCAGTCACATTGAGTTCAATGGGCAAGTGAAAATTGCTGCACCACCGTAATTTGTACAGACCCGAGCAGCCATATTACACTGTAGATTGGCGGTAAAAACACAGATCAACCACCTGTCTTTAGTGGTCCCTGCATGCACTTAGCCTAAAGCCTCGTACACACGGTACGATTGTTGGCCAACCGAATGTCTGATTTTTGTCAAAAGGGCGTGTACCAGGATCTTGTCTTGCATACTGACATTACACAAATGTCGCACCACAAACATAGTGACGTACTACGAGGAATTTCAGCTCTTGAGCGGCACCCTTTGGGCCCCTTCTGCTAATTTTGTGTTTGGTGAGCATTGATTCTGATCATGCGTGTTTGTACTTTCCACTTTTGTGTGACGAATGTGTGTACTGACCATACGAAAATCTGACGTCAAACCGTTGTCCGCTGAAAATTTACTAGCCTGCTATCCAACATTTGTTGGCCGAAAGCTGGACAATTGTCAAAAGGAGCGTACTAACGGTCAGATTTTAGAACAGTCTGTCAACAGATAATCCCCTGACAACAATCGTACCATGTGGACGAGGCTGTAGAGTTTAATAAGACAGCGTTTCACTTATTTTGGAGACATTTCCTCCAACTTCCTGTTGTGTCTGTGGGTGAGGAAGTAAAAGGTTGTCTCTCCAATGTGCGGGGGGGGGTATGAGCGCTCCTGTGCGGTCACGTGATCTCCCCAGTGGCGGCTTCAGGGGACAGAAGAGAGCAGCGACAAGGGATGGAATGCCTGGGCAGTCTTGTCACCCATAGGCTTACTATGGGGCATCCGTTGTCGGCTGTCCCTCCTGTACAGAAGTCGGCCGCTGGAAGCCGATCACAAGACTGGACCGGAGCGCTCTGGGATTAGGCAAGTATAGGCACCTTCCTTGTATTATTTCTTTCTGAAAAGACTAGCAGTGATATCTTAAAGATAGATCAACAAGGAAACATTGGATTTGATACTAGGGATGCACCGATACCAGTTTTATTAAGACCGAGTAAGAGGACTGATACTTTTTCGCCAGCGCTTTGCGGTGGTTTTAACCCTTTCTCGCCCACTAGCCGGGGGGTAATAGCTCCCCGCTAGCAGCCGAGAAAGGGCTAAAACCACCACAAAGCTAAGCTGCAGAGCGCTATAGCCGTGCTGCCCCATTGATTTCAGTGGGCAGGGCCGATGTAAAACTGGGCGGTGGGCAGGACCGGTGTGTAACACCGCTCCATTACCGCTCCAAAGATGCTGCTAGCAGGACTGCCAGCGCACCACTCCAGTGTGAAAGCCCTCGGGGCCTTTACATTGGAGAGACAGCAAAGGCTCTTTGAGGGCACTTTGCATGCGCTATTTTTAGAGCTGTAGCGCCTACAAAGCGCCCCATTGTGAAAGGGGTCTTACCGATACCCATTTTTAGTCATGAGACAGTGGGGTTGATTTACAAAAGGCAAATCCACTGTGCACTACAAGCGCACTTGGAAGTGCAGTCGCTGTTGATCTGAGGGGGACATGCAAGGAGAATAAAAAATAGCATTTTAGCTTGCACATGATTGGATGATAAAATCAGCAGAACTTTTCCTCATTTCAGATCTACCCTTTAGATTTAAAGCGACTGCACTTCCATGTGCACTTGCAGTGCAAAGCGGATTTGCCTTTAGTAAATAACCCCCATTTTTTTTTAAGGCTCGTTCACACCGTGCACATTGCACTTGCAGAGACATCAGTTTTCAAGTGCGTTTCAATGAGTTTTTACAGCCTGTTCACATACACTATATTACCAAACGTATTGTGACACCTGCCTTTACACACACATGAACTTTAATGACATCCCAGTCTTCGTCTGTAGGGTTCAATATTGAGTTGGCCCACTCTTTGCAGCTATAACAGCTTCAACTCTTCTGGGAAGGCTGTCCACAAGGTTTAGGAGTGTGTCTATGGGAATGTTTGACCATTCTTCCAGAAGTGCATTTGTGAGGTCAGCCACTGATGTGGATGATAGGGAAAAATAGCAACCTCCGCGCCAGTAGTGACAAATTAAAAAAACATATGTGATTTGCTTAAAATCATAAACAGAATTATCGAAAAAATAAAAGATGTAGAATTTAACCACACATATATCAAGCTGCTCCCCAAATTGAAACAAAAGAATCAAAAGTGAACAATCGCATCATGTTCGCATCATGTTCAGCGTGCGTTCCACCCTGTATGCAGATACAACCAGAAGATCCGGTTGTTTGGAAGGCAAAAAAAAATGTAAGCGGCCATTCAGCTATTTCTATGATATTTTAATTTTTAATAAATGGTTTTACGCTATGGAGACTTTGTTTCCCATATATCCTTACCTTGAACGAGTGGGACGGGAGGGATCCATGCCTAAAGCATCATCCAGTTGTTCAGCCTTCCATGTGAGCAGGCACAATCCTGCATAAGCGCTAGTGACTCATTGGTATCTGGTAAGCAGATATCTATTACTTCATGGTGTATTTCATTTTTTTCAGCTTATTTACCTATTATGATTGCCAATTTTTTCATATTAGGCACATCTTTTTTGGGGTTTTCCTTTTTATTTTACCCAAACCAATCTTTTTGTATTATCTTTTTGTAGTTTTAGCGCCCCCTATGTATATTATTGTTCACTGATGTGGATGAGAAGGCCTGGCTCACAGTCTCTGCTCTAATTCATCCCAAAGGTGTTCTATTGGGTTGAGGTCAGGACAGTCAAGTTCCTCCACCCCAAACTCGCTCATCTATGTCTTTATGGACCTTGCTAAAAAAAAGTCCTGTGCGATTTCAGTCTGGTTCAGGTGCGATTTCTAATCTCATACAATTCACATTGGAATCACATCTGAACCACTAAACAAAATCACAGTGGCCCACACATGTGTGAATAGAGTCGGTATCGGTGTTAGTATTAAGCCTGATTCACACTTATGCATATTTAGTGCTTTTTGCATTTTACAGATTTGCACTACAGTCCATTTAACATGGTTTCCTATGGAACACATTCTGTAGTGCAAATCTGCAAAAAGCACTAAAAATGCATAGGTGTGAATCAGGCCTTAAAGGTGCACTGAATGGAAATTTTGGTGCCTGAAAATGCAAGATGCACTTGGTCGAAAACCAAAAGTTTAATTATATATATACATTTTATTCAACTTTTTAATTAATATCAATTTAAATGAATATGAATTTATCGTCAGCCATTATTGGCACCTTTAGCACAAGAAAAGCTAAAGAAAAATGTATCCCTTTCAATTCTATGTATGCCTGCACACTGGTCCACTGCGCTTCCATTGTGGTGTTAAAAATCCTGCTTGCCGCATTTTTGGTCAGAAGAAAAAAAACAAAAAAAAGTATATATATATATATATATAATAAAATAAAACACACCACACACACACCTCCCAGTTCAAATGCATTGAAAACGCAGCAAGAACATATTACAGCAGCCATGTTACTTTTTATCAGGTATTTTCAGCACCCTTTTCTCTTATCGGCCAAATTCCGATAACACCATTTTGGTGCATCTCTAGTTAGTATCGTAGCATTTGTACAAATACTGGTGCAAATGTTTAGTATTGGCGGTGATACCGGTATCGGTGCAACACTATTGGCATGATTATAATATATATATATATATATATACATACATATATACATACACACACACACACGGTGTGCTCATAACTTTACATACCCTGGCAGAATTTATGATTTATTGGTCATTTTTCAGAGACAATGAATGATAGCACAAAAACATTTTCTTTCACGCCATGTATTATCAAACAACTGTGTTTACTTTTTTAAGTCATAATCACAACAGAAACTACCCAAATAAAAGCTGACATACCCTGGTGATTTTGGCCTGATAACATGCACACAAGCTGACACAAAGGGGCTTGAATGGCTATTAAAAAGGTAACCATCCTCACCTGTGATCTGTTTGCTTGTAATTAGTGTGTGTATAAAAGGTCAATGAGTTGCTGGACTCCTGACAGACCCTTGCATCTTTCATCCAGTGCTGCACTGACGTTTCTGGATTCTGAGTCATGGGGAAAGCAAAAGAATTGTCAAAGGATCTGCAGGAAAAGGTAGTTGAATTGTATAAAAACAGGAAAGAGATATAAAAAGATATCCAAAGGAATTGAGAATGCCAATCAGCAGTGTTCAAACTCTATTCAAGAAGTGGAAAATGAGGGGTTCTGTTGAAACCAAATCACGCTCAGGTAGACCAACTAAAATTTCAGCCACAACTGCCAGGAAAATTGTGCGGGATGCAAAGAAAAACCCACATATTACTTCAGGTGAAATCCAGGACTCTCTGAAAACATGTGGTGTGGCTGTTTCAAGGTGCACAATGAAGAGCCATTTGAAGAAAGATGGGCTGCATGGTCGAGTAGCCAGAAGAAAGCCATTACTACGCAAATGCCACAAAGTATCCCGCTTACAATATGCCAAACACCACAGAGACAAGCCCCAAACCTTCTGGCACAGATATTTGGAGTGATGAGACCAAAATTTTGCTTTTTGGCCACAACCATAAAAGCTACATTTGGAGAGGAGTAAACAAGGCCTATGATGAAAGGTACACCATTCCTACTGTGAAACACGGAGGTGGATCGCTGATGTTTTGGAGATTTGTGAGCTACAAAGACACAGGAAATTTGATCAAAATTGATGGCAAGATGAATGCAGTATGTTATAAAAAAATACTGGAGGAATATTTTCAGTCAGCAGCCAGGAAGCTGCGCATGGGACGTACTTGGACAATCCAACATGACAATGATCCAAAACACAAGGCCAAGTCGACCTGTTATTGGCTACAGCAGAATAAAGTGAAGGTTGTGGGAATGGCCATCTCAGTCTCCTGACCTCAATATCATTGAGCCACTCTAGGGAGATCTCAAACGTGCAGTTCATGCAAGACAGCCCAAGAATTTACAGGAACTGGAGGCTTTTTTACCAAGAGGAATGGACAGCTTTACCATCTGAGAAGATAAAGAGCCCCATCCACAAAAGACTGTCAAGCTGTCATTGATGTTAAAGGGGGCCATACACGGTATTAAGAACTGGGGTATGTAAACTTTTGATCAGGGTCACTTGGGTAGTTTCTGTTGTGATTATGATTTAAAAAGAGTAAGCACAGTTAAATAATAATAAATGGCTTCAGCCAAACACTAACCATGAGTGAAAGAATTTTTTTGTGTTATTCATATACTCTGATAAATGGCCAAGAAATCATAAATTCTGCCAGGGTATAAACCTATAAGCACAACTCTAAATATATATATATTATTTATTTTTCTTTTTTAGGCTACAGCAAAAAGGCTTTTAGTAGCCATGAAATTTGTTTTAATTTGGCAGAACGCCTAAAAATTCCAAGATCTGGTGACAACAGGGACACATCAGGATTTCTTTTTTTTTTAAACTTGCTTGCTGGGTCAATATACAGAGCCTGAGGAAGGAGCATGCATGCTCCGAACGCACGCACCTCCCCGCTGACCCTGTAACAGGAAGTGACATCACCTTGCTGTGTTCCTGTGCATAGCTGATCTCTGTCCCAGCCTTCCGGGAGTGCTGGGCTCCACCAGTGCAACCGGATAACTTACAAAAGCATTCCAGCCAGCAACACCAGGCAGCCCACGGGACAGGGTGGCTGACCCCAATATCTATGCTGTTTGTTTGTGAGTGTTTACTATATGATTTTAACTCATTAAATGTCTGAATTGCTACACTTAGAAGGCGCTGCTTTGTTCCTGTTTTTCTCTTCCAGACTTTCTTCTATCTGTAAGCTGGCAGCCTTTTTGGGACAAGCACATCTAATAGTGTATAGCCTTACCCAGAGTGTGCCAAATTAACCCATTGTTTGTATATTAAGACTGCTAGGGTGTCTTTAAATTTGCACTTATTCTTTAACGAGTATCTACATTGCTCTATAGACAAAAAAGGCTCCAATAGTTTTTGCAGAAAAAATACATTTATACATAGTTCGTGAAATATAGTAACAGAATAGAAATCAATAGGTGTTTAAGTTACATCGAAGCATGGAAGAATACTGTTGCAGTTCTTAAAAAAAAAGAAAAAAAAAAAAGTCCACTTACAAACCAAAATGTAATATACCTAAAGATTTAACAAGCAGATTAAAACAATATGCAGCTTTAAGTCGTGTTTGTGTAGCTAATGAAAGAAGTCAAAAATTCAATTTTTATTCTTATGATACTCCAGCCAAAAAAAACAAAACTTACTACTGGTTATATACTGTATGTAATATGATAGAGATAGAACTTCTGTTGGCATTTCTTGCTGTCTGATTTCCTCTCCCCATTCATGACGACATTGGATAAAGCTGGCCATACATGGCTTACATTTCAGTTTTCTGTGAATTGGTAGAAAACTCAAGCCATGGGTGACCCAGCCAACAACAAACTTCCATTGAGATAGTAAAGGTGCGGGGCAGAGGAAAAGTCCACCCAGCTGCAGTCACTGTTCAGGTATTCAGACAGCCGAGGGTGCCGACTATCAAAATACAATAGCTGTCAATAAGCCCAGATGGATGGACTTCTCTTGGTCGGCCCAAAAATCTTTACATGTATGCCTAGCTTAACCGGACCCCCACCGGCTCACTCAGATATACTGCTGCAAAATGGCTCTTCAGGGCGAAATCCCGTATGGGTACGTCCTTGCCCTTTTCAGCCACAAGAGGGCGTGCACGCAGCATGGCGGGGGACGCAATGTGCGTGGCCGCGATCGCATGCACGAGTGCCAGCACAGGGATGTGTGTGTAAACACACACATCCCTGTGCTGTCAGAGGAGAGGAGACTAGTTCCTAGTAAGTAGGAACAGAGATATGTCTCCTTTCCTACTCAGTCCTATCCCCATACAGTTTTAACACACATTTAACCCCTTGATCGCTCCCCTAGTGTTAACCCCTTCCCTGCCAGTGACATTTACACAGTAAGCAGTGCATTTTTATAGCACTCATCGCTGTATAAACGTCAATGGTCCCAAAAATGTGTCAAAAGTGTTTGTCACAAAACCACAAAAAAAAAAAAAAAAAAAAAAAAAAAAAACCATTCGCACCATCACATGGACTGTGCTGACCAATCATAATCCATCTAGCCTGTCCTGTCAGTGCTGAGAGGATAGAAAGCCAGGAGGATTTCAAATCCCCAGACCAGTGAAGCGGCATTCCAGTACCTGACGGAGCGGGAACATGGGACTACAGAAAAACGGGACTGGGAGGGCTGGGGAGAAGGTCTAGTATAAGGTCACCTTACAGTTTTCATTCAGGCTCAGTTCACACTGGTGCAATGAGGGAAACCCTGCGAATCCAGTCTGGGTTCCCACATCGCACCTGACTAGCAGGCAATTCACACTGCCCTCTGGGAACCACTGCGGGTGTCAAAACAAAGTTAATGACACCCCCAGATCGGTTTGCAGTGCGAACTGTGAAATGGTACAGGAATCGAATCGTATGGGCACGGGAAAAAAAAAAAAAAAAAAAAAAAAAAAGGGAGGTGGGGTCCTGTACAAGTTTAGTACGAATGTGATGCAAATTCAGCCATGCACTGTGGCTGAATTCACATCGCATGTGATCTGCACAGCAATGTCATGTCTGGCATTGCACCAGTGTAAACCGAGCCTAAAAGGTGAACTTACACTTTAAGACACCTTGCACACCGAGCCGCGGCAGCGCTAAAGCGTTGCTCGTTTTAGCGCTGTTTAAGCAACGCTTTTAACTCCAAAGGAGGGGTTAAAAGTGCCCATGTTGCGGTGTTTCGAAAGCGCTGTCCATTCATTTAAATGGGCAGGACATTTTGGGAGCGCTGTATACAGCGTTCCGAAACCACCCCAAAGATGCTGCTTGCAGGACTTTTCCTAACGTCCCGCAAGCACACTGCCCCAGTGTGAAAAGTCACACTGAAATGAATGGGAGGCAGATTTCAGGCGCTATGTAGAGGCTGGTTCTAGCGCTAAAACCCCTCAGTGTGAAAGGGGTCTATGGCTCATGCACATAGGTGGTATGGCCTGTGGTATAAAAACCTGGCATTTCTGTGCAGAAGGAAGGAACAGGTGCCATGAACCTGTCAAAATGAATGATAGCTGTATGTGGCTGAACACTGTTCTGCGCAATACTTTGGTTTAAGGCCGTGTGCCATGAAAGCAAATTCCTGCGTTCAGGGTATATTTCCCTGAATGCATATGGCCCTAAACGCGAGTACAATCTGGAACAGCATCCAGCCGCCGTTTATTTTTTATCATGTCATTGATCTCGACAGGCTGCTGGCAGCAATCTGTGCCTCCCTTGCACCCCAATAAAGCTAAAATTTGCTGTACGAGCCAAATTGCTGTGTGCATGAGCAAATGCATCTTCCAAAAACAAAGAAAGCAAGCCCCAGGTTCATTTTTTAATTTTCCAACGTCTCTTTTCCCAGTGGGGTGCATCACCCCTGACATCCTGCCACCAACACAAACTTGAAATGTTCTAACCATTCTTTATAAAAAAAACAAAAAAAAAAAAACAAAACAAAAAAAACACACAAAAAACAAAACACAACACCCCAACACACATTTTGAATGGAGTATCAAATCTAATTTACCATAACTTCATAAATACTATACAACGGGAAAGATAAATGCATGTTAACATCATTAAATAGAAAAAAGACAAATTACAGGATTCCAATATTTTTCACTGAAATAATAAAAAAAAAAAAAAAAAAAAAATTTATATTATAATATATATATATATATATATATATATATATATATATATATATATATATATATATATATATATATATATATATATATACACACACATACATACATACATACATACATATATATATATATATATATATATATATATATTATATATTTATTTATATTAATATATGGTTCAACCGATTGGAGATATACTTCATAAAATTTAAGGAGGAACGAATCTGGAAATGGAAGGTTTGGTGGTAAGCGGTCAGGCCGTTGCAGAATACACGTACACAACCCATTACACAGCATAAACAGTGGACTTAATGAATAACAATACAAAGGAAACTTAGGCGGAATGTCACTTCTTAAAAGGATATTGTCAGTCAATGGATCTTTAGAGTTAAAAATCTCTCCCCCCTAGAGAGAAAAGTCAACCTGAGACACTATATACTGAGAAATGAGCGAACGTTGTTTTTGATTTTTAAACCAAAACACCCATTTTAAACAATCGTACAATACAGGAAAATGGCAGGAAGCAAGAGGCCGCATTTCATACAAAAGCAGAGAGACTACCGCAATGCTATTTATAGTGGCCTATACATCACAGTTCTAAATCTGAACTAAAAAGATATGAGGAACCTAGTATTTCAAGTGCAAGAACACGTCCCGTTCTAATAAACAACCATATGTGTATAGAACTATGATGGCCATCCCAGAACTACGGAATTAGCAGGAGCACAGCGCAATGTACACAGAATCAGAGATTAGTGTCACCTACAACAGATGTAAACTATTCAGTCAAAGTTTCAAATAAATTAACAGTGAGGAATTGTTGCTCTGTAGATCTGCTCACATACTTGGGAGAGAGAGAAAAAAAAAAAAAGTTAAAAAGCAGTCAGTATGGCTTTGAAATATGACAGCCTGCTGTGCAAAGTCTAGTGACAGGAGAAGTGGCAGCCTTTAGGGTGTAGGGAAGCAGCCCACAGCAACAAATGTCCCTCAAACGTTCAGACTTTGGCAGCACTGGCACACAGAAAAAAAAAAGTAAAGCCTGTAGATGAAGGCAGTGTTTGCATTAAATGTTACTGTCCAGCCTGTGGTCACAGAAAGCCATGGTAATGATGGGCCAAGACACAAGGAGGCTCAGCAGCATCTGTGGGAGGTGACATGGTATAGTGCAGGTCAGGTGCTGGAGGCTCTGCAGCATCTGGATAATCTGTAGGATCAAACATTCAGGAGTTATGGATTGGGTTTGAAGAACAAGGACCCCAACTTGACTTTCAAAGAGGTTCCGCTGTATCTTTCGGGCTTTCTCCTCTAACAGCTATCAACCACACAGATTACACAGGAGCCTTGTGGTGGAGGGGGAGCATACTTGACCTTGGCAGCAAGGGTAAGACTGGAGGGTCAGGCCTGTCCCTTCTGATGAATGACCAGTAAGCTAAGTATTAGGTGGTCTTCCCAGTCCTTGCTGTGATTTGTGGTGAGGGTGGTGTGAGGGGCCAACCCTGGGGGCAGTGGTAGAGAGCTGAGAAGGGGGGGCAATTATAACCTTAGACCCTTCTTTGCCTATAACTGATCAGGTTTGACCTCAGACTAGCTGGCAGCAGTCTCAGCTATGATTGGTGGAAGAGATGGGAAGATCTTGAGCCTAGCAGTAGGGGGTCAGTCCCTGGGGGCAGTGGGTCCATTTCTATGGATGACTAGTTTTACCCATTTAGTAGGCTAGCTGTCATCAGTCTCTGCAATCCCAGCTATGACTGGTGAGAGAAGCGAGGTAATCTTGAGCCTAGCAGTAGGGGGTCCAGCCCTGATTCCATCTCTATGGCTGGCTAATGTTACCCTTGTTTAGTAGGCCAGCTATCAAGTCTCTATGGTACCTGTTGCGATTCCTGGGGCAATCTTGACCCTTGTAGTAGGAGTCAGGGACTGGGAGCAGTGGGCCCCATCTCTACTACTAACCGTCTCACTTGGCCCTCGTTTAGTAGGCTAGCTGTCAGGGGACTCTGCCGTTTCAGCTGTGATTGATGGGGGATGAACATGACTCTAGTGGCAGTGGTGATGACTGACCAGTTTTGCCTTTGGTGGGTATGCTAGCTTGTCAGTGGTCTCTGCAGTTCCAGCTGTGAAGGTGAAGAGGATTGTGACTCTGATGGCAAATATCAGCCCGTGAGAATAACAGGCCCAATCTTTTCTGATCAGGCTTGCCCCCGATCGGTAGGCTGCCAGGGATCTCTATAATTTAAGCGGTAACTGGTGTATTGGGGGGGGGGGTTATGATCTTAGGGGCAGGAGTCAAACCCCAGGGCAGTGAGGCCAGCTCTACAGAGGACTGACCAGTGTTCTGTCAAGGCTCTCTGCACCCCCAGCTGTGATTTGTAAAAGAGGTGGAGGATAATCATTACCCTAGTGGGAGGGGTCAGTGGGCCCATTTCTTGATCACTAACTGGTTTTTCCCTTGGTTGGTAGGCTAGTTGTCAGGGATTTCTAAAGTTCCAGCTGTGACTGGTTGAATAGGTGGGAGGGGCATTGTGACCCTAGTGGCAGTGGAAGAGACCCTAGTGGCAGTGGGCGCCATCTCTCCCAAAGACTGACCAGCTATCAGAGGTCTCTGCAGTCCCATCTGTGATTGGTGGAAATAGGGGTGGTGACGGTGCCCCTAGTGGCAGGAGTCAGACCCTGTGACCAATGGGCCCATCTCGCATGATAATGGGCCTATTTTCTATCAGCGGTCTCTGCAGTCCCTGCTGAGATTGGTGGAAGAGGTGGGGCACTGGAAACCCTAGTATCAGTAGGAGCCAGTGGGCCCCGTCTATCCTGATGACAGGCCAGTGTTTTGACAGGAGTCTCAGCTGTGACTGGTGGAAGAGGTGTGGGCGATGGTGACCTTACTGGTGGCAGGAGTTAGTGGGTCCATAGCTCCCAATTGCTGTCCAGGGGTTTGTGATTGGTGGTGGGGGGCGATGGTTACCTTTGCACTGGCAGGAGTCAGTGGGCCCCATCTCTCCTGATGACCATTATCGGTCACTGATCTCTGCAGTCCCAGATGTGATTGGTGGAGGATGTGGGTACCATGGTGACGTTTGTAGTGAAAGGGGTTGGGGGAGCCCCACCTATCCCAATGTCAGAGCAGTGTTCTGTAGGGGGTATCTGCAGTCCTAGTTGAGATTGGTGGAGGATGTGGGTACAATGGTGACGTTTGTAGTGAAAGGGGTTGGGGGAGCCCCACCTATCCCAATATCAGAGCAGTCTTCTGTAGGGGGTCTCTGCAGTCCTAGCTGTGGTTGGTTGAAGAGTCAGGGATGATCATGACCCCAGTGACCCTATCACTGCTAAGAATAGGCCAGTATTCTGTCAGGATTCATTGCAATTCCAGCTGTGAATGGCGAAGCGGAGGCGAGCATTAATGACCCTATTAGCGACAGGGGCCCCACCGCCTCCACGGCAAACCTTTCTCTAGGGGGTCCCTGCAGTCCCAGCTAGCTGTGTTTGGTGGAAAAGCGAGGGGGCGGGGGGTTGGGGGGCGGCAATGGTGATCCCATTAGCAGCAGGGGGTTCACCTCTCCACTTGGCAGATCAGTGTTCTGTAGGGGGTCCCTGCAGCCCCAGCTGTGTTTGGTGGAAAAGTTGAGGGGGCAGGGGGGTGGACAATGGTGACTCCATTAGTTGCAGGGGCTTCACCTCTCCTGATGACAGAGCAGTGTTCTGTTGGGGGTCTCTGCTGTCCCAGCTGTGATTGGGGGGGAGAATGGTGACCCCACAAGCGGCAGGGGCACCCCCATCTCCTTGGATGGCAGGCCTGTGTTGTATAGAGGGGGGGGGGGGGGGTCTCTGCAAATCCAGCTATGATTGGTGGTGAAGGAGTGACCCCAGTAAAGGCGGGGCAGTGAGCCCCCCATGACTGTCCAGGCTCTGTGATTGGTGGGGGATAATGGCGACCCCACAAGTGGCAGGGGTCGGGGGAACCCCCATCTACCTGGATGGCAGACCTGTGTTGTATAGAGGGGGGGGGTCTCTGCAAATCCAGCTATGATTGGTGGTGAAGGAGTGACCCCAGTAGAGGCGGGGCAGTGAGCCCCCCATGACTGTCCAGGCTCTGTGATTGGTGGGGGATAATGGCGACCCCACAAGTGGCAGGGGTCGGGGGAACCCCCATCTACCTGGATGGCAGACCTGTGTTGTATAGAGGGGGGGTCTCTGCAAATCCAGCTATGATTGGAGGGGTGACCCCAGTAGAGGCGGGGTCAGTGAGCCCCCCCATGACTGTCCAGGCTCTGTGATTGGTGGAGATGAGGGGGTGTGGAGGTAGAGGGGTCACATAGAGACTTTAGGCCCCGGGTAGGGCTCTCCACCACACCAGAACTCATCGGGTTGGGGGATCTCCAGCAGCCACACCTCCCGGGGGTGCACTCCGTCCTCAGCCGCCTGCTGGGCTCCCTCCTCCCCGGGCTCGGCGTGCTCCGGCAGCAGCTTGTAGTAGTGACAGTCCCGGCCATCGTCCGGGTCGTAGGGGGGAGCCAGGATGTCCAGGAAGGCGGCGGGCCCGTCCACAGCGCTGATCTGGTGCAGGTTATCCCGGTGCGGGCTGAGCAGGCAGGGCGGGCTGCCGTCCCCGTAGTCCCCGCTGGAGCGCAGGGCGGCCCGGAGCAGCGAGCTCCTCTGGTAGGGTTGCGGCGGGGGCGGCAGGTCTGCGGGCGCCTCCATTTTGTCGAAGCCCATGATGCGCACCTTGCCGTACAACACCTTGAGCATGCCGTGCATCCCCGGGTGGTCGTGTAGTGGGATGCTGGTGCCGCCTTTGAGTAGGAACACCCCCATACTGAAGGCGTCCGTCTCGCAGATGTGCATGTAGGTGACGGGCGGGTTGTGCGGGACGGAGATCGGTGGGGTGGCCGCCTTGTTCTTCCGCGGTCGGATCTTCAGGTCCTCGGCTTGGATCTCACTCATCAGCTTCCGGAGCTGCGCCTGGTTCTCTGAGAAGCCCTTCCCGGGATCAGCCGAGCCCAGGCCGCGGAAAGTCAGCAAAGCCTGGCGGGCGATCCTCTGGATGAGCGGGGAGGTCATATCGTCCCGAGGCATCTCCGTCCTGCCGAGCGGCGTCTATCGGCTCCCCGTACTGCCCGGCTCCCGGGGCAAGGAGCGCCTGATGGCGGATGGATCTTCCCCTACACTCCGCTCCTTCATTCACTCCGGGAACATCCTCCGACACCCATTCATGCAAATAGCGAGCGTACGTCTCCCCGACCTGCGTTTTACCCGCCGCGCTGCACTCTGGGACTTGTAGTCCACGCCAGGCTCTCTATATGGCCGGCCCCCTCTAGAAGCGCGTTCAGTCCTCTTCCCGGCACTCCCCACTAGGAATTCTGTCTTTGTACCCGCTACAGATGGACAGCACGTCCCCGGGGGGAGTTCTGTCCGACTAATGTGGGGGGGAGAGAAGGAAGAGGACTACAACTCCCAGCATGCCCCGCAGCTGCCTGTGCGTGCGAGCCCAAATAGGAGGGGCCGCACTGGGAGGGCCGTTCAAATGATTTGTGCTAAAGTCCATTGACTTTGACATTGGTCTGTGTTTTTTCAGGAGTTGAATGGCAATGTCATGCTGTAATCGCTGCCTGTGTAATGTTACATAGCCGGTGTCTTGTCGAATTCAGTCCCCTATCATATAGTGTCCTCCCTGTACTGCGCAGGCGCAGTACAGGGAGGACAAGGAGACGCCGAAAGTCTCCGAAGTTCAACAGCTGATCGTCAGCTGTACACGGCGCCTGCGCATTTATTCTTACCCTATGTCCAGGATCATTCCCCACTATCCAAGTGGACATAGAGTTAGAATAAATATTTGCCGAGCGCAGCGAGGCCGTGCCCGAAGCGTGGCGAGCGAAGCGAGCCCGCGAGGGGCCCTCTTACACTGCCATCGCTAACAGGTGCCCGAGCGCCGTGTACAGCTGATGGTCAGCTGATCAACTTCGGGCATTTTCGGCATCTCCTGCTCCTCCATACTGCGCAGGCGCTGCGCCTGCGCAGTACGAGGCGGACACTATTTGATAGGAGGACTCTATATGGCAGAACACCGGCCCTGTACACACACCCCCCTCACATATATATATTTCCATACACATAGTATACAGTCTGCCCTGTACACACCCCTCACATATATATATTTCCATATACACAGTATATAGTCTGCCCTGTACACACCCCCTTATATATATATATATATATATATATATATATATATATATATATATATATATAAAATTCCATATACACAGTATATAGTCTGCCCTGTACACCCCCCCCTCACATATATATATTTCCATATACACAGTATATAGTCTGCCCTGTACACACCCCTCACATATATATATATATAATTCCATATACACAGTATATAGTCTGCTCTGTACACACCCCTCACATATATATATATAATTCCATATACACAGTATATAGTCTGCCCTGTACACACCCCTCACATATATATATATATAATTCCATATACACAGTATATAGTCTGCTCTGTACACACACACACACACACATATATATATATATATATATATATATATATATATATACATACACACACACACACACAGTGGTGGCTGGTGCTCAAAATTTTTTGGGGGGCTCAGACAAACTGAAAAATTATGAATAAAAACCCATCAATTGCAACCTCACTGTACCATCAATCGCAGCCACTGTGCCATATCAAATGCTACCACTTTGCCATATCTAATGCTACCACTGTGCCATCAAATACTGCCACTAAGCTGTCAAATACAGCTACTGTGCCCATCTTATGCAGCCACTGTGCCCATCTTATGCAGCCACTGTGCCCATCAAATGCAGCCTCACTGTGCCCCATCAAATGCAGCCTCACTATGCCCCATCAGATGCAGCCTCACTATGCCCCATCAGATGCAGCCTCACTGGTGCTCAAATTTTTTTGGGGGGCGCAAACTGAAAAATTAAGAAAAATAAAACATTAATTGCAGCCTCACTGTACCATCAATCGCAGCCCCTGTGCTATCAAACGCATCCACTCCACTGTGCCCATCAATTGCCGCCACTGTACCCTCAAATGCAGCCAC
Organism: Lithobates clamitans; assembly: GCA_037952925.1. Taxonomy (NCBI): domain Eukaryota; kingdom Metazoa; phylum Chordata; class Amphibia; order Anura; family Ranidae; genus Lithobates; species Lithobates clamitans. The sequence continues at coordinate 4,792,293 of JBBGZY010000560.1, forward strand.
TGTGCCCATCAATTGCCGCCACTGTACCATATCAAATGCTACCACTGTGCCATCAAATGCTGCCACTAAGCCGTCAAATACAGCTACTGTGCCCATCTTATACAGCCACTGTGCCCATATGCAGCCTCACTGTGCCCCATCAAATGCAGCCTCACTGTGCCCCATCAATGCAGCCTCACTGTGCCCCATCATATGGAGCCTCACTATGCCCCATCAAATGCAGTCTCTCTGTGTCCCATCATATGCAGTCTCACTGTGCCTCATCATATGCAGCCTCACTGTGCCCCATCAAATGCAGTCTCTCTGTGTCCCATCATATGCAGTCTCACTGTGCCTCATCATATGCAGCTTCACTGTGCCCCATCATATGCAGCCCCACTGTGCCCCATCATATGCAGCCCCACTGTGCCCCATCATATGCAGCCCCACTGTGTCCCATCATATGCAGCCCCACTGTGCCCCATCATATGCAGCCTCGCTGTACCCCATCAAATGCAGCCTCACTGTGCCCCATCAAATGCAGCCCCACTGTGCCCCATCATATGCAGCCCCACTGTGCCCCATCATATGCAGCCCCACTGTGCCCCATCATATGCAGCCCCACTGTGCCCCATCATATGCAGCCCCGCTGTGCCCCATCATATGCAGCCTCGCTGTACCCCATCAAATGCAGCCTCACTGTGCCCCATCAAATGCAGCCTCACTGTGCCCCATCAAATGAAGCCTCACTGTGCCCCATCAAATGCAGCCTCACTGTGCCCCATCAAATGAAGCCTCACTGTGCCCCATCAAATGCAGCCTCACTGTGCCCCATCAAATGCAGCCTCACTGTGCCCCATCAAATGCAGCCTCACTGTGCCCCATCAAATGCAGCCTCACTGTGCCCCATCAAATGCAGCCTCACTGTGCCCCATCAAATGCAGCCTCACTGTGCCCCATCAAATGCAGCCTCACATAACTTTTGCACAAACCAATCAATATACACTTATTACGATTTTTATCACCACATATATGTAGAAGAATACATATTGGCCTAAACTGATGAAGAAGTTTTTTTTTTTTACATTTTTTTTGGATATTTATTATAGCAAAAAGTAAAAAATATTGTTTTTTTTTTTTTTCAAAATTGTCAGCCTTTTTTTGGTTACAGCGCAAAAAATAAAAACTGCAGAAGTGATCAAATACAACCAAAAGAAAACTCTATTTGTAGGAAAAAAAGGACATACATTTTGTTTGGATACAACGTCACACAACCGCACAATTGTCAGTTAAAGCGATGCGTTGCCTTATCGCAAAAAATGGCCCGGTCATTAAGGGGGTAAATCCTTCTGGTCCTTAAGTGGTTAAACTCTCAATAACTCCTAAAGTGTTTATAATTTCACATTTTCTTTACCAAAATCTCATTACCAAACTTCTAATTCAGCTCCCAATCCTAAGGGGATCTTTTGTAAATGTATAGGGATATTAGGCTTAATATCCAACCTTTTTTCACAAGCAATAAAGGTATTTATTTTTTCCTAGCAACATCTACTCTTAGGGTAGGAATAGAGAAAAAAACACTTACTGGTATACATTTAAGGCACACAGAGAATGCCATGTTATTAGTTGCCTAACAACAATGATTAAGATAGTAAATCTTGTGCACCCATTAAAAATAACCCAAATCTATCCCAACACTGTTGTACGTATTATTATTATGTCTTGTTCTCTTGTTTTTCTTAATACAATAAGACACCTTCTCATACTTTCATTCCTGGCCATCAGTTTACTCACTTTTTTCATCTACCTGCTCTGCAAGACCCGTGAGTGCCTCTATTCCAGTTTTGGATTTGTATATACAGTATACAGCATAAATGAGTACATCCCTTTTGAAAAGTAAGATTTTAATGAATCTCAATGAGCACAAGAATAATTTCCAACATTTTGACAAAACTGAGTTATATAGAACATTTGCGTAGCTCATTACATGAAAGTAAGGTAATAATATAACTTAGATTACAAAATCTCCAGTTTTACTCAAACTAGTTGATGCAAAAATGAATACACCCCACAACAAAAAATACTATTTTGAATGACCTCCATGTTTTGTAAGGACAACACCAAGACTTCTAGGCATGGAATGAACAAGTTGACGACATATTGCAAAGTCTATCTTTTTCCAATCTTCAAGAATGACCCCTTTAAGAGCCTGGATGCTGGATGGAGAGTGATGCTCAACTTGTCTCTTCAGAATTATCCATAGGTGTTCGATTGGGTTCAGATCAGGAGACATACTAGGCCACTCAATCACTTTCACCCTGTTCTTCTTCAGAAATGCAACAGTGGCTTTAGATGTATGTTTTGGATCATTGTTATGTTGGAAAAGTGCACAACGACCAAGGGCATGGAGAGATGGTAGCATCTTCTCTTTCAATATAGAGCAGTACATCTGTGAATTCATGATACCATCAATGAAATGCAGCTCCCCGACACCAGCAGCACTCATAAGCCTTACAGAAGGACACCACTACCACCACTATGTTTCACTGTAAGCACCATGCTCATCTCCTCACCTTTGCAACACCATGTAGTTTTGAAGCCATCAGTTCCAAAAACATTTATCTTGGTCTCATTACTCCAGAGTACAGAGTCCCAGTAGTCTTCTGCTTTTTCAGCATGGGCCCTGGCAAATTCTAGGCAGGCTTTTTTGTGCATTGGCTTTACGAGAGGCTTCCTTCATGGACAACACTCGTGCATTCCATTTCTCTGCAGTGAACGCCGTATTGTGTCATGGAAACAGTCACTCCAGTGTGGCTTTTTACTTCTTTAGCTAACTGCAGTGAACTTGCATTGCGATTTTCTTCAACCCTTCTCACCAGAAGATGCTCCTGTCAAGGTGTTAACTTCCGTGGACAGCTTGTAGGTCTCTGTGAGATGGTTGCAGATCCATCTTTGTTCAATTTTTGTATTACTTTTTGCTACAGTATTCTGACTAATAAGTAAAGCTTTGCTGATCTTCTGGTAACCGTCACCTTTCTTGTGTAAAGAAATTATTTTCTTTCTCAGGTCTTGTGATATTTCTCTTCCATGTGCTGCCATTGCTGACAGCATGAAATAGGAAGGAGTTTACTTTGTTAAGTAGCGCCCTTTTAACTGTCTGCTGGACACCTGTTTAACCGGTTCCCGACCGGCACACACCGATGTACGTTGGAAGAATGGCATGGCTGGGAAAATGGGTGTACCTGTACGACCCTTTAAATTTGCCGCCGTGCCATTGCGTGCACGCCACTGCCGACCAGGAGCTCCGTGAGTCGGGTCGTGGGTCCCGTGTATTCGATCGCGATTGCCTCACGGAGAGGGAGAACGGGGAGATGCTAATGTAAAGCATCTCCCCGTTCTGCCTAGTGACATAGTCACTGATCTCTGCTCCCTGTGATCGGGAGCAGAGATTAGTGATGTGTCACACGTAGCCACGCCTCCCCACAGTTAGAAACACTCCCCAGGACATACTTAACCCCTACACTGCCCCCTAGTGGTTAACCCCTTCACTGCCAGTGTCATTTACATAGGAATCAATGCATTTGTATAGCACTGATTGCTGTATAAATGACAATGGTCCCAAAAATGTGTCAAAAATGTCCGATCTGTCCGCCATAATGTCGCAGTCACAATAAAAATCACTGATCGCCACCATTACTAGTAAAAAAAAAAATATTAATAAAAATGCCATAAAACTATCCCCTATTTTGTAAACGCTATAACTTTTGCGCAAACCAATCAAACGCTTATTACGATTTTTTTTACCAAAACCATGTAGAAGAATACATATCGGCCTAAACTGAGGAAAAAAAATGTTTTTTAAAATATTTTTTGGGGATATTTATTATAGCAAAAAGTAAAAAATAATGTGTTTTTTTTTTCAAAATTGTCGCTATTTTCTTGTTTATAGCGCAAAAAATAAAAACCGCAGAGGTGATCAATTACCACCGAAAGAAAGCTCTATTGTGGAAAAAAAAAGGACGTAAATTTTTTTTGGGAGCCACGTCGCACGACCGCGCAATTGTCAGCTAAAGGGACGCAGTGCCGAATCGCAAAAAGTGCTCTGGTCAGGAAGGGGGTAAATTCTTCCGGGGCTGAAGTGGTTAATGAATAATTAGACTCTCCTGTAGTTAAAGTGGACCTAGTGGTGTGTACTAGGCTTAAATCCAAAGTTCTACTTTTGTTGATGGCTACCACAGGACAAAACTCTGCTGCTTCTTCCAGTTTATAAAAGGATAAGTTCACCTTTTAACAGAAAATAATAAATGCACATATTTTTGTTTCTGGAGCCTCTAAAGCATAGCACCAGAGATCAGCAGATCCCTGGTGCCATGCAGGTCTCCTGCAGACCAGTCATTGTATCTGTGTGCCCATACATTGTAAGGGCGAGCAGATACAATCTGAGAGGAAGTATGAATGAATATGGGTGTAACATGTAAAGCCGCGTACACACGGGCGGACTTTTCGACCGGACTGGTCCAACGGACTTTCAATGGACTTTTGACGGACTTCCGACGGACTTTTTAGCAAACGGACTTGCCTACACACGATCACACCAAAGTCCGACGGATTCTTACGTGATGACATACACCGGACCAAAATAAGGAAGTTGATAGCCAGTAGCCAATAGCCGCCCTAGCGTCGGTTTTTGTCCATCGGACTAGCATACAGACGAGCGGATTTCTGGGTCCGGCGGAATTACGACGTAAAGATTTGAAGCATGTTCCAGATCTAAAGTCCATCAGATTTTCGGCTGGAAAAGTCCGCTGAAGGTCCGATGAAGCCCACACACGATCGGATTGTCCGCCGGACAACATGTTACGAAAGGTGAACTTATCCTTTAAGTGTCAAAAAGCAAACAAGGGAACACAATACCTTTGAAGAAGAAAGTGGAAAAGTACGGAAAAGGGGTTTACACTGTCCATCCCACCAGGGGCAGGATAGAGTTTTATGGCCCACTGCACTCGGTGCTCTTTTGCCAAAGGTGTATGCGCTAGGAGGAGAGGGCCACAGATAAAAATGGGCAATGAGGTATATGACCTCAAATTAGCAGTGGGGAAGTTCAAAGGTATTCTACTGAAAGTGTAGTTAAAGAGGAGGTCCGCTGAAAAAAAAAATATTAAAAGTCAGCAGCTACAAATACTGCAGCTGCTGACTTTTAATATATGGACACTTACCTGTCCAGGGAGCCCGCGATGTCGGCAGCTGAAGCCGATCCGTCCTTCGGCTCTCGGCTGCTGCCGCCGCCATCCTCGGTAAGGGAATAAGGAAGTGAAGCCGTGCGGCTTCACTTCCTGGTTCCCTACTGCGCATGCGTGAGTCGCGCCGCGCGTCCTCTGAGGTCCCTGCTGTGTTCTGGGACCTGTGTGTCTCCCAGAATACAGCGGGGGAGAACGGGGTAGGCGCCGGAAGTGGCATAGGTCATCGCAAGCGCCGCGGTGATCTATGCCAGGAAGTGGGAGCAAATACCTGTATTAGACAGGTATCTGCTCCCTCCTCCCCCTGAAAGGTGCCAAATGTGACACCGGAGGGGGGGAGGAATCCAAAAAGTGGAAGTTCCATTTTTGGGTGGAACTCCACTTTAAAGCTTGAAATAGATTTAGTTTAGTAGTAAGTCAGTCAGCAGCATATGGATTCAAACATTCTTGGCACAAACATAGAACTAGGCAAAAAGTTATTTAACCCCTTCCTGCTGCCGCCTCCTGGTGGCTGTCACAGAGGTCACATGATTGGAAAGCTCCCAATCACGAGTATGCACCCTCCCGGTGCACCTTTCCAGTACACGTTCAATACTGTGCAGGAGCGCACTCTTAGCACACTCTTAGCATGGGCCAGTTGGTTTTTTTCTCTTCTATGTTTCGAACTCCAAAAATAATTCTGTAAATGCATTGGGCTATTTTTTTTCTGTGGTCATCTCCCACTGCCTGCTTCACTTGCGGCGACTGCTAATGCCAACTAATGTTTCTCTTCAGAGAAGATAAAGGAAAGTACATGAGAAGTTGCTGTGGAGGGAATTTGGGGGCACAGTCAGGGGAGTACCAATATAGGTAGCGTTATACTTTGATTTTGTATAAGTATTTTTACAAAATGTTGATATTTCGCTCCCTCTTGAAAATGACTCATAATTTGCTCAGATTTACTTCCACCTGGTGTTCCTACAAGATAAATTGGTTTACCCTTTTCACGAACCACCGATTCTATTGTATTTTCTCACATTATTCCCACTAGAGATAGCATAAAATAATATAAAATACATAAATGCGTTGAGTACGTTGTGCTACAAAATCTCTGTATTTTTTCCCACATAGAAACCCACTGATTGCAGTCTAAGTTTAAGGGTATTTCTTTTGTTTTTTACGATGTAAACATTAAAGTAAAACTTAAGCACTTGACAACTGGGCACTTAAACCCCCCCCGTGACCAGATCAATTTTCAGCTTTCGGTGCTCTCACACTTTGAATGACAATTACTCAGTCATGTAATACTGTACCCAAATGATTTTTTTGTCCTTTTTTTCATACAAATAGAGCTTTCTTTTGGTGATATTTGATCACCTCTGGGTTCTTTTTTTTTTTTGCGCTATAAATGAAAAAAGACCGAAAATTTTGAAAAAAACCCCCACATTTTTCTTAGTTTCTGTGATAAAATTTTGCAAATTATTAATTTTTCTTAATAAATTTTGGCCACAATTTATACTGCTACATATCTTTGGTAAAAATAACCCAAATTAGTGGATATTATTTGGTCTTTGTGAAAGTTAGAGAGTCTAAAAGCTGTGGTGCAAATCATAAAAAATTGATCACACCTGATGTGCTGAAGGCCTATCTCATTTCTTGCGACCCGAATAAGCCAGGAAAGTACAAATACCCCTCAAATGACCCCTTTTTTGAAAGTAGATATTCCAAGTTATATAGTAAAATGCATGGTGAGGTTTTTGATGTTGTCATTTTTTTCCCACAATTCTTTGCAAAATGAAGATTTTTTTCCCCCACAAAATTGTCATTGTAATAGGTTATTTCTCTCACATGGCATGTGTATACCACAAATGACGCCCCAAAATACATTCTGCTACTCCTCCTGAGTTTTACGATACCACGTGTGTGGGACTTTTTCACAGCCTAGCCACTTAGAGAGGCCCAACATGCAGGGAGCATCTTCAGGTGTTCTAGGAGCATACAGTGGGGACGGAAAGTATTCAGACCCTCTTAAATTTTTCACTCTTTGTTATATTGCAGCCATTTGCTAAAATCATTTAAGTTCGTTTTTTCCTCATTAATGTACACACAGCACCCCATATTGACAGAAAAACACGGAATTGTTGACATTTTTGCAGATTTATTAAAAGAAAAACTCAAATATCACATGGTCCTAAGTATTCATACACCCTTTGCTGTGACACTCATATATTTAACTCAGGTGCTGTCCATTTCTTCTGATCATCCTTGAGATGGTTCTACACCTTCATTTGAGTCCAGCTGTGTTTGATTATACTGATTGGTCTTGATTAGGAAAGCCACACACCTGTCTATATAAGACCTTACAGCTCACAGTGCATGTCAGAGCAAATGAGAATCATGAGGTCTAAGGAACTGCCTGAAGAACTCAGAGACAGAATGGTGGCAAGGCACAGATCTGGCCAAGGTTACAAACAAATTTCTGCTGCACTTAAGGTTTCTAAGAGCACAGTGGCCTCCATAATCCTTAAATGGAAGACGTTTGGGATGACCAGAACCCTTTCTAAAGCTGGCCGTCCGGCCAAACTGAGCTATTGGGGGAGAAGAGCCTTGGTGAGAGATGTAAAGAAGAACCCAAAGATCACTGTGGCTGAGCTCCAGAGATGCAGTCGGGAGATGGGAGAAAGTTGTAGAAAGTCAACCATCACTGCAGCCCTCCACCAGTCTGGGCTTTATGGCAGAGTGGCCCGATGGAAGCCTCTCCTCAGTGGAAAGATGAATGCAGCCAAGTACAGGGATATCCTAGATGAAAACCTTCTCCAGAGTGCTCAGGACCTCAGACTGGGCCGAAGGTTTACCTTCCAACAAGACAATGACCCTAAGCACACAGCTAAAATAACGAAGGAGTGACTTCACAACAACTCCGTGACTGTTCTTCAATGGCCCAGCCAGAGCACTGACTTAAACCCAATTGAGCATCTCTGGCATCTCTGGAGAGACCTGAAAATGGCTGTTCACCAACGTTTACCATCCAACCTGACAGAATTGGAGAGGATCTGCAAGAAGGAATGGCAGAGGATCCCCAAATCCAGGTGTGAAAAACTTGTTGCATCTTTCCCAAAAAGACTCATGGCTGTATTAGATCAAAAGGGTGCTTCTACTAAATACTGAGCAAAGGGTCTGAATACTTAGGACCATGTGATATTTCAGTTTTTTTTTGTTTTTTGTTTTTTTTTTAATAAATCTGCAAAAATGTCAACAATTCTGTGTTTTTCTGTCAATATGGGGTGCTGTGTGTACATTAATGAGGAAAAAAATGAACTTAAATGATTTTAGCAAATGGCTGCAATATAACAAAGAGTGAAACATTTAAGGGGGTCTGAATACTTTCCATCCCCACTGTAAATGACACATCTAACTTGTTGACTACCTATTACACTTTTGAAGGCCCTGGAGCACCAGGACAATGACATGTGGCACTGATGACAGATTGTACTGATACAAGGCACTGATGGCACGTGACACTGATGTGACACTGATGGCACGTGACACTGATGTGGCACTGATGACAGATGGCACTAATACGTGGCACTGATGACACATGACACTGATGACAGATGACACTAATATGTGGCACTGATGACAGATGGCACTAATATGTGGCACTGATGACAGATGGCACTAATATGTGGCACAGATGGCAGATGGCACTAATACGTGGCACTGATGACAGATGGCACTTATATGTGGCACTGATGACATGTGACACTGAGAGATGGCACTGATACGTGGCACTGATGACACGTGACACTGATAAAAGATGGCACTTGACACTGACAGGTGGCACTGATGACAGATGGCACTGATACGTGGCACTGATGACACGAAACACTTATGACAGATGGCACTAATATGTGGAACTGATGACATGTGACACTGATGACAGATGGCACTAATACATGGCACTGATAACAGATGGCACTAATACCTGGCACTGATGACCTATGGCACTAATACGTGGCACTGATGAGACGTGGCACTGATGACAGATGACACTGGGGACAGATGGCACTGACAGGTACTGTGGGCACTGTATTTTCTATTTTTTTTTTCACACTGCAGCTGTTCACTCCCCCTCCTCACACGCTGTCTCTGTGTGAGGGGAGAGAGTCAGCGATGAGAGATGATCTCATATGTCTACATATGAGATCATCTCACATTGGACACTCAGATCGAGTGCTAAATGGCTGCTGTGATTGGCCATTTAGCATGATCTGTGATTGGTTGTGTTCAAGGGACACGGCCAACACAGAATGTTTCTGATGCACGCCCGCGGGTGCGCGCATCGCGGAAGTAAACTAGAGGACGTCCAGGGACGTCGTCTTTCAGCTATAGCGCGGATGCCTATTGGTTAAAGCTGAACTCCATCTTTTGATATACTTTACATAGTTTGTTTGGGTCAGTTTGGTCCAAATTAACTATGTCCCATACCTGGAACACAACAGAGTCTATCACAGCGATGCTCAGTTTTTCAGAGAAAGTGATTTATATAGTTATATAGTTTATTTATATTCTATCAATGAATACAAAGCTTCCTCTGGCTGAGTCAGAGAGGCTGATGAGGTCACAACCTTTGACTTAGCCAATCAGAAGAAGCTTTGCATTCATTGATAGAATACATCGCTTACTCTGAATGGCTGAGCACCACTGTGTTCCAGTTACGAGACTGGAAGTTTCAGCTCGATCCCGGAACACAATGCAGTATGCTGTATATGTTAGTGAGGGACATAGTTCTATGTGAAGTACATTAAAAGATGGAGTTCAGCTTTAGACCCCTTTCACACTGGGGCTTTGCCGGCGTTAGTGGTAAAGTGCCACTATTTTTAGCACCGCTTTACCGCTGTTATAGCGATGCTTTTTGGCTGCTAGCGGGCACTTTTAACTCTCGCTAGTGGCTGAAGAAAGGGTTTAAAGCGCCCGTGTTGCAGGGCTGCCGAAGCGCTTTGCAGGCGCAATATATATAATGGGATTTTGATGAATGCACATTTTTTACACAAGGCTCTATTATCCTTAGAAGGTGAAGTATTTAAGCACATCCAATTCTCACACCTGATGTTAATTCACTTGAGTACACTCTCTATGAGAAGAGTGATTCACTAAGATCACTTTTTAACTTATAGGCAGTGCCACTCACCTCTAACTCACACGTACTAATTTTGCTATTGGAGTTCCTTAATTGGGGCCCCCAAGGGGAGGCTGCAGCCTAACTTAAACCTAAACGCGGAACTATTAAAATATATACATAGTTTCGGCATCACTGCCAAATCAATTTCAATGGGCAGGGCGTTTTGAAAGCGGTGTATACACCACTCCCGCACTGTCCCAAAGACGCGGCTCGCAGTGCTTTTTTTCCTGTCCTGCAAGGGCACCGCCCCAGTGTGAAAGCACTCGGACTTTCACGCTGGGGAGGCATGGTGCTTTTTTAACGCTAAAACGCCTGAAAAGCTCCCCAGTGTGAAAAGGGGTCTTAAAGTGGTTGTAAAGGCTTCTATGCATTAAGGTAAAAAGCCTTCTGCAAGTAGCTCCCCCTCAGCTTCCCCTAAATACCTACCTAAGCCCGATCTCAATCCAGCGATTTGCATGAGAATGGAGGCTCTCTTGTCTCTCCCTCTCTCTCTCATTGGCTCAGACACAGCAGTGGGAGCCATTGGCATCCACTTCTGTCAATCACAGCCAGTAAGAAGGGAGCGGGGGGCGGGGCCGAGCCTCGCTCTGTGTGTCTTATGGCTACACAAAGCCGGCTTTGGAGTGAGCACGCATCAGTGCATCCATAGCAAGCGGCTTGCTATGAGGGCTCTAGGCAAGGGGGAGGGGCCAGGAGTGCCGGTGGGGGACCTGAGAAGAGGAGGATCGGGGCTGCTTTGTGCAAAACCAGAGCAGGTAAGTATAACATGTTTGTTATTTAAAAAAAACTAAAAAAACTGTACCTTTACAATCACTTTAATGGGGACCTTCACTCCCATTTTGCAAATTCCCTAATTTTATTTTTCACACCCTCTTTTGACAAAATTGCATATCATTATTCCCCTTTTGTTAAATGCCTTTTTTAAGCTTCCCTCTCGCTACTTCCATATTTGTCATAAAACTGACATAATTGGTACTGCCCGTTGACTTTATATGCATGCGCCCCAATTCCACACATCAACACCCAGCACTCTACCCTTGGAATCTTATTATTTACATATTGCCCTTATCATGAATGTGCAGGTGCTACCAATCCTGCTCATGCCCACCCACCGTTACCTGTGGAGATTGATTATTTACATATTGCTGATGCCGTGGCAATGTGTAAACAATATGATTACCCGGCTAGAGCACTGAGGGCACAGGTGCAGAATCTCCCGGGCTGATAATTATCTGCCCTTACTGCAAATTTACAGCAGGATATGACCAAGGGAATATGAAAACTCATGAAAAAACACTAAAATGAAAGCCTGTGTTTAACAGTAAAAATCGATTTAACAACATGTTTAATGGTGTCTTTATTTTAATTTTTTACAATTCTCGTGACATTCCTCTATACATTGAGTGGGTGGTCTCTGGCAGGCTCCTGGCACAGCAACAAGATTTTACTGAACTTCATACTTGTTAACTTTAGACTGTTCTCATTTTAAGTAGAACTAGAGGCAAAACATTTTTTTTTTTTTTTCATTTTGGATAAAGCAAAGAAGGGTTACAAGTCCCACTGCGGAGATTTACCTTCACTTCCTGTCCCATAGCCAAACAGAAAGAGAGGAAATCCCTGCAAATTAGGGAAAATCCCCAAGTCGCCATAACTAGTGTCCCCATTGGAAGACTCTCCCCTCTATCACTTTTCTGGGGACAACCCAAAACTTGGGGTTTACTTTCACTTTTAGACCCCTTTCACACCAAGGCACTTCAAAAACGCCCTAAAACGGCTTAGCGTTATTACCGCGTTTTTACAGCATTTTAGGGGCGTTAGCGGTAAAATTAAGGCAACGCTGCAGGCGTTTTAACAGCGTTTTTCAAGCGTTATTGAAGCATGTGTTAGGCCCCTTTCACACTGGGGCGGTAGGGGACGTCGGCGGTAAAACAGCGCTATTTTTAGCGCTGTTTCACTACGGTATTCGGCCACTAGCGGTGCGGTTTTAACCCCCCGCTGGAGGCCAAAAAAGGGTTGAAACCACTCGTATAGCGTGGCTATAGCCGCGGTATTGCTGCGGTATAGCCGCGCTGTCCCATTGATTTCAATGGGCAGGAGCGGTTTAGGAGCGGTGAATACACCGCTCCTTCACCGCTCCAAAGATGCGGCTGACAGGAGATTTTTTCTTCTCCTGCCAGCGCACCGCTTCAGTGTGAAAGCCCTCGGGCTTTCACACTGAATAAACAGCGGAGGCTGTTTTAGGGCGGATTGCAGGCGGTATTTTTAGCGCAATAACGCCTGCAAACCGCCCCAGTGTGAAAGGGGCCTAATTGATGCTATCTTTCTGCTTGCATGTTTATCCTTTGTGATATCATGTAAAACAAGCAGTGTCTTGTTTTACTTCAAATCTTAATTTTTCTGGGATTAATTCTTTTTTCTGGCACTTTAATTTTGTTTTTTTGGCACTTTGATGGTCTGTTTAATCATTCTGACCTTCCCACAAGTTCAGTCCTGTTGTTGTAGATGTTCTCTTTTCTGCTTGCATGTTTACCTTTTTGTGAGATCATGTGAATTTTCTACAGCTCAGGGTGGGTTATAGGCGCTATTCAGGCGTTTTTACAGCGTTTTCAATTCATTTCAATGGAGAGGGGCGTTTTTGAAGCACTTTTTTCAATGCCCAAAAGCTGCTGCTTGCAGGACTTTTCTCAACGCCCCGCCAGTGCAACGCCTCACTGTGAAAGGGTCCATTGAGATGCATGGGGAGCGTTTTATGAGCGTTTTAAGAGCATTTTAATAGCATTATTTTTAGCGCTAAAACGCTGCAAAAACGCCTTGGTGTGAAAGGGGTCTTAATGAAACTGACAAGTGTTCTAATCCCTCTCCACTCTATCCAAAACTAAGAAAAAAGTTTTACCTTTAGTTATTCTTTAAAGCAGGGCTTGACAAATTTGCTTATCTAGGGGCCATATCTAGGATAAAAATGTTAGAAGCCAGTGTGTGCGCGTGTGCATTGATATGTAATGTGTATCGCAAACAACAGTTTCATGCACTTTATAAGCTTGGGTGTAACTTTAATTTTTTACAATAAAAAAAAAATGTATTACTTTTTTTTTTTATAATCACTTAGGGGACAAAAAGTCCCCTATGTGATGATTTTTTGACGACAGGTTCTTTCTAAAAGACCCTGCATGTGCTCCACTGAATGTAATGCAATGCAGATCGAGCTGCATTGCATTCTTTTCTGCCCATACTGGCTGGGAAAACTGTCAACGAGACCCGGAAGTGATTTCATACATGTCATTTCTGCATCAGCAAGCTATGCTGGTCCAATTCTTCAGAAAATTATCATGTAAAGAATGTTTGTTTATTTTTCTAGTCATTAGTGGGGGTGAAATCGACTGTTATTTTTGACCGCAGTAAGGAGAAAACTTTTTCTCAAATGAATAATTTGTAACAGTGTATATGGTTTACATTCACTCCAAAATCAAATGTTAAAAGCAACCATCAAAACAGAACTTTACCAATAACAACTTGATCAAAAGATCTTCTTTAGCAAGAAACATACATTCCACAGTAATTATGCTACCAAAATTAGTGTGTGCTGCAAATGGCATCCAGCATTGCTCCTGTTTCTTCTTACTGGAGGCTGCCATTTTGCTTAAGCCCAAAGCCCCTGAACAGCAGGAAATCATAAAGCGCAACTAAACCCATCTATTTAATAGTTTAAAAAAAGTTACATTCCTGGAATGTTGGTGGGCTTTCATGGGCACATGCCGCACATATCCTTCACAAAGAAAAAAAGACACCAATGATTTGGGGATATGCAAGACCAGTAATGGAAAAAACTGTCCTGATTCACCCATACACACATACGAGGTGGATGCAAGAATTCTCCCCGTTGTGTCATTGTATTCTTACAGCGTGACTCCCCCAGGGGCGGCCCGTCCATTAAGGGCGCATGGGCGCTGCCCCCCCTATCCATGCATTTGGCCCCTTGCAGGACGCCGAATGCATGAATTCCAATGGGGGGGGGGATTGAAGCACCTAATTAGAGGCAGAGGCTCTAATAGGCTTCAATATAGGGTGGGCTCGGGGCGCAGAGAATGTGAACCAAGCCCACCCAGGTGTGTTACAATAGCGAACGAATATTCACTATTGTAACACTGATCCACCTCCCGGCCAATCAGGGATCGGGTCTTGAGACCTGTCACCTGATTGGTTGAAAGGACAGGCGATCCTATTGGATGCCTTGGAGGAGTGGAGGAGATGCACAGCGGAAGCGAGGAGTATGAGAGGACACAGGAGACGATGCCCGCTGTCCGATGTCCGCCACCTGTCACCTGCCAGCTGGATGGGGTAAGTGCCTGATCGAGATCGGCAGACAGCGAGCAGGTGGGGGGGGGATTGAGGTGCCACTGGCCGCCGGGGGGAAAATGGGGGGGGGTGGTTGTTTGCCGCCCCCCCCAACAAAAAAACAACAGCCACCACTGGACTCCAATACTGTCAGAATACACTGATTTGGGGGCCAATCCTTCATCAGTGCTACAAAAAATATAGTAGGGGGGGATTTACTAAAACTGGAACATGCAAAATCTGGTGCAGCTTTGCATAGAAGCCAATCAGCTTCCAGGTTTTATTGTCAAAGCTTAATTGAACAAGCTGATGCTAGGAGCTGATTGACTACCATGCACAACTGCACCAGATTCTGAGTGCTCCAGTTTTGGTAAATCTCCCCCCCCGTATATTATAAATGTAGATGTGATTGGTTTAATCATAATTCTGACAAAATAAAAGGTCATGGGTAACATACATGTATACATACATGTGTATATATACGTATACTTGCATCCACAACTAAAACAAGTTTTGTTTTTCTAATATACTATTATCATTCAGTAGATCTAAACTAATCTCCTTTGAATATTCTTATAGGTATGTGAATGATGGATGTTTGGTCAGTTGTATAACTGTGCCCTGCATGCCTTCTTGATTCTCTTTTTGAAAAATATGGACCCTTTTCTATGTTATTAGTATATTTGTAACAGCAATCGGAAAGACTGTATTCTTTCAGCATGGATTTTCTTGATACGCACAACCCCTTGTAGTCCACATTACCCAATGTAAACAATTTGTTGTATAAGCCTTCCCCTTGAGAATGTTTATATGTCATTATTTATCGCTGGACCTTTTATGGGTGAAAATTAATTGCCTAGCTGCTATTTTGGAATCTGTTTAGAATATGAACCAGATGACAAATGTCACGTTTGAACAGCTTAACTTTTAACTCGAGACCAATGGTATATTTTTACAGTCCCAACAGTTAGCAGTGGAACTCTAGTTTTTGGGGCTCAAACCCATTAACGGTTATTTGATAAGTCAGTTCCACTGCAACCATTTCTCTCTAGCTGTCACTTATCTTCACACTTCCTCCCTTGAACATTAGTACTTAATCACTTGATAGTATTTCATGGTAAATATGTGGGGGTGTTACGATTATTGAACTATTGAGATAGAGACAGGGTTCTGGCAGTTGCCAGGGCTAAACAAGATATATCTTTTGAAAATATTAAGTTATTATTTTTTCCGGATTATTCTCAAGAAGTTCAGTAAGGTTGTAAATCCTACACAGAGATCCGTTAGAGACTACGAGAAAAGAGTATACAGTTCAGCCTTTTGTTTCCCAGCAGATTGTGTATTATAGACAGTGGACAGACATTTTTCTTTTATACCCCAAGCTGCTTCAGTCTGGTTGGATGGACGATAAGTCAACGATTATCCTGTATCAAGAGCTCTAACATGTGCTTCCTCTGACTTCTCTTAGTCAACCTTAGGTGTAAACCCTACAATTTTAAATGTCCAAGTCCCTCGGCATCATTAGTGCTAACAAACATTAACATCAGTCCCTGGCTGCAATGAGTTTCCAATCTAAAGTCCAAAACTTACTTTCTTATATTAGAGACTATTTCGACAGGAGACAAATAGGTTGCCAGCATGTCTTTGGATTGTGGTGAGAAACCCACACAGGGAGAACATATAAACTTTAACACAAGCATTAGCATGTTGGGGAATTGAACCAGTAACCCCAGTGCTGCTAGACAGAATTGCTACCCACCTAGCCAGTGGGCAGCCACACATGTGTAGTCTGCATCTCTGTGGTGTGAACCAGCCCTAAGTCCATAGCCATGCTCAGTGTCACAAGCAATATACAATATATTGGCCTCAGTATTGTGACGCCTGCCTTTATATGCACATGAACTGTAATGGCATCCCAGTCTTAGTCTTTACGGTTCAAAATTGATTTGGCCCACCCTTTGCAGCTATAACAGCTTCAACTCTGCTGGGAAGGCTGTCCACAAGGTTTAGGAGTGTGTCTATGGGAATGTTTGACCATTCTTCCAGAAGTGCAGTCAGGCACTGATGTTGGATGAGAAGGCCTGGCCTACAGTCTCTGCTCTAATTCATCCCCAAGGTGTTCTGTTGTGTTGAGGTCAGGACTTTGTGCAGGCCAGTCAAGTTCCTCCACCCTAAACTCACTCATCCATGTCTTTATGGACCTTGCTTTGTGCACTGGTCCAAATCATTTGTTGGAGGGGGGATAATGATGTGGGATTGTTTTTCAGGGGTTGGGCTTGGCCTCTTAGTTCCAGTGAAGGAAAATCTTAAGGCATCAGCATACCAAGACATTTTGGACAATTTCATGCTCCCAACTTTGTGGGAACAGTTTAGGGGTGGCCCCTTCCTCTTCCAACATGACTGCATACCAGTGCACAAAGCAAGGTCCATAAAGACATGGATGAGTGAGTTTGGGGTGCAGGAACTTGACTGTCCTGACCTCAACCTGATAGACATCCTTTTGGCTGAATTAGAGCAGAGACTGCGAGCCAGGCCTTCTCATCCTACATCAGTGCCTGGCCTCACAAATGCGCTTCTGGAAGAATGGTCAAACATTCCTATAGATACACTGGGGGTTATTTACTAATGGCAAATGCACTTTGCACTACAAGTGCACTTGAAAGTGCAGTTGCTGTAGATCTGAGAGGGACATGCAGGGAAAATAAAAAAAAAGCATTTTAGCTTGCACATGATTGGATGATAAAGCATAGCTTCCCCTCAGGTCAACAGCGACTGCACTTTCAGTGCAAAGTGGATTTGCCTTTAGTAAATAACCCCCACTAACCCCTGTGGACAGCCTTCCAAGCCTTCCCAGAAGCTGTTATAGCTGCAAAGGGTGGGCCAATTCAAATTTTAACCCTACGGACTAAGACTGGGCACCCATTAAAGTTCATGGGTGTGTAAAGGCAGGTGTCCCAATACTTTTGGCTAGATAGTGTATCTGGCAAGTTTTACAATGGTGGTGAAAAACCCCTTCACATAATTACTACATTTATTAGTTTTAGGACCTGAGTCTGGAGTTATGTTTAACAACATAGGTAGATGGGACAACTTCTCTACATGAAGTGGCATGCATGGAATTATGAACTGAGACCCTCAGAGATGCTAAGCTGAAGTTCAAACCTCTAAGCCACAGAGCCACCACATGTGGAAGCCTCCTACACATAAATACACATATACTGCATTTCTTTGCACAAATAGGTGGTGGAATTACATTATTCAAGAGTTATTCTTCTTGATTTATTCTGTGATATTTGGTGGGTGAGTGTAGAATAGTGATGTTACCCTCTAATTCTTGGGAATTACATTTTGATTTCTGATGTTGATACACATATCACATTTTTTGGGCTCAAATTATGATTATTTGGAAATAATAAAAAACACACAAAGTTGTGACCCATTTTAAATTTGTGTCAGCAATGGTATTGTTTGTGGTTTGTAAAGACACCTGTGTGAGTTTGGGTGAAGATTGTTGTGAGATGGATAGCAACACGTGAAAGTGACAGTGAAGAATATATTTTACCAAAACATCAAAACATTCCACATTCTAGCATTCTTAAAAACAAAATAAATGAGAGAGAAAAAATAGAAGCAGCAACATTGTTGCAAGGAACATTTATTTCAGAGAAAGATACATTTCATCTCAACATTAAAAGTTACAATTGTACCATTAGAATCAATGGCTGAAACTTGCATTAGACTATAATAGCGCAGATTTTCATTCTCAAAAATGCATTTTAGCCCAGCGCTAATTTTGGTATTCACTATAGCGCCTTGTAAAAAAGCCATGGGAGCTAAAATGAGAGCTGTTTGCAGGTCTGAGCGTGCTCAGTTGTGTTGGCATCTTTTGCACAGAGATGGGGAATTTATCTCTTTTCAGACTTTTAAAGATGTTTCAGTGTAGAAATTATTTTTTACACAGTTTAAAAGCAGATTATCATTAAACAATATACCGCATATTTCAGTGCCATTTGGGCAATTATATCATGCTGTAAACATTATTTCCATGTGCACTACTCCAGGTTTTAGCAGAGTAAGGGTTTGGGTGCTATTTGTTTTCAGGAAACTATAGCAAATTTGATTTTGGGAGTATTTTTTACCAGCTCTATAGTGAATACCGTTTTAGTGCTAATTAGTGCGATTGGCACAAATTTGCGGTAATTTGCGCCGTTACGATATAGTAAATGACCCCCATTGCATACATCTCAGCTGTCTTCTGATTTCCAACCAACAGAATTGGCAGTTTGGCTGGACTCAGTTGCACTGGCCCGGTTAACAGATATTATATATAGCGAGATGCTAGTACACCCAATAACATCGGAGGAGGTCCTTTCAGTCATCGGTTCCTTTCCATTGGGGAAGTCACCAGGGCTGGACGGCCTTCCTATTGAATTCTATAAGGCTCACGGAGAGCTCTTAGCTCCTGTACCGGCTTCTCTTTACTCTGATTGTCTGAAGGAAGGAGCCTTACTGGAATCAATGAGTCATGCTCATGTAGTTTTAATTTATATGCGCCCAAAAGATCCATCTTCTTGTGCTTCATATAGGCCTATTGCTTTTTTGAATGTAGACTTTAAGATTTTGACAAAGCTTATCTCCAGAAGATTACAACCTTTGTTGTCTAATATTATTGATTGAGATCAGGGTTCATGTCTGGTAGGGCTACCAATGTGAACTTGAAGAGATTATATACCAATATTCATGCCTGACATCTTAATACAGGTTCTAGGGTCATTGCCTCCCTAGATATAGAGAATGGTTTTGATACTTTGGAGTGGCCCTTTTTGTGGGAGGTACTCCACAGAATGAGCTTTCCAGTGGTATTAATAAAATGGTTGCAGGTCTTATATAGAAATCCAACAGCTGCAGTAAAGATGGGGGAGGGTTGTCAACTGCTTTTTCGTTGTTTAGGGGAACTCGGCAAGGCTGCCCTCTCTCCGACCCTTTTTGCCATTGCTATGGAGCCTGTGGCAGAGGCTTTATGCACCTCCCCCAACATTAAGGGATTGTGGATTGGTTGGTTGGAGGAGAGGGTAGCCTTATACGCAGATGACCTCTTATTATTTTTGAATGATGCTGGACTCTCTCCAAGGGGCTTTAAAGATATTGGACTCTTTTTCAACAGTCACAGGGCTGAAGGTAAATTGGACTAAGTCCTTGCTGTTCCCAGATATGGATATGGAGGCCTGTAGTATGGCTTTGAATGACATTTCATTGCAGTGGGTGGAGAATTTCAAATACTAGAAAGTATGGAAGTGTCTACCATTGTCTTTATTGGGACATATTAATCTTTTAAAAATGAGAATTATACCAAAATTTATGTATCTATTTAGACACCCTACCCAGTGGCTTCCTATGTCCTTTTTTACAAGATTAAACCAAATTTTTTCATCTTATTTATGGGGATCGCAGAACCCCAGGTACAAATTAACCACCCTGATGCACCCTTGTGAACAGGGAGGACTAGCCTTTCTGGATTTATATAAATACTTTTTAGCCACTCAGTTGGTTATGGCCGCATGGTGGCTGAACCCTGATATATATATATAACTCCTCTACTTGGCTGGAAGAGGCAGTAGTAGGTTCTATGGATGGCTCTTTTATTTAGGGGCCATAGGGCACCATACCAGTTGACTGCTTCAATGCTCATTATTATTCAAGCTTGGGAGGCTGTTCTTAGATGTGAGCATTATCCTAAGGGTGCGATCTCTCCAAGTGCCCCTCTATGGTTTAATCCTACTCTTCCTCAATTCCTTAAAGCACCAGAGCCTACTGCATGGACTAAATATAATATTAAACTACTTTCTCAAGTGATTACTGATCGGAAATGATCTACTTTCTCTACACTTACTTCGACTTTTAACGTTCCAAGTTCCCATCTATTTAGATATTTTCAGCTTCTCCATACTTTTCATGCACAGTTTCCACAGGATAGTTTAATGATTAGACAATCCACTTTAGAATCAGTGCTTAGGTCTGGAGTGTCTGGATAAGCCCACCTCGAGATTGTATTCTTATATTACATTAATTTCTATCTTGCCATTAGAGATTCTTAGAGCTAAGTAAGTGCGAGATATACCAGATTTGGATATGGAGGATTAGAGGGGTGTGTCGGATTTCCCTTTGCAATCTTTGGTATCTTTAAGAGACCGCATGATCCAATATAAATTTGTACATAGAGCATATATCACGCCACACAGACTTCAAAAGATAAATCCTGTGTGCTCTTCACAGTGTTGGTGATGTGGAGCAAATCAGGGGGATTTTACACACATTTTCTGGACTTGCCCATATATAGCTATTTTTTGGGTGGAAGTGGTGGATCTATTGAACTCTATCGCTTCTTGGTTTCAATGTCTGTTTGCTTACTGGGTCTGGTAGAGGCTATTTTCCCTACAGTGTCTGAGCGAGTGTTTGCTAATATAACATTATTCTATGCATGAAAAGCTATTGCGTTGGAAGAAACCTTGTCCTCCTACGCTCCTATACTGGAAACAATTGATAAATAATAATCTCCCATTGTATAGAGATACTTATATAAATAGGGGTTTGTGACAGACCTAGCCCAGAGAAAGACTTTTGGAGGGGACTGAATGCATGCCACTTGCCGATCAATTGTGGGCCCTGGCATATGGAGGAATGGTGCTCTTTGTGAGCTGTATGCCTGGGGACCCTTGAGGTGTTATTCCTGCGGATTCTGGTCCTGGTCCCCCAGGACACACAGACTCTGGGGACCCTGGATTTGCCATAGTGGAATAGTGACTGATTCATACCGTTGGGACTCCTACTGTTAAATGCTAATGTCATCAATTCCAGCTACCTGTCTGTTGTCTGCTAAAATGTGTATTGTAAATAAGTCTCTAGTCTCTAAGAGTCATTAGATCCCCATTGTTGTTTGTGTTTAATTAACTCTGCTATTGTGATAATGTTGATTGGGGGTTCTAAGCTACAAGACAGCCAGTCTGGCCTAAAGGTCATGTCTGAGTCATCTAGGCTGTCTAAAGGGATTAGTTAATTAGCCCATGTTAATTAGGTTAATTAGGTTACAGGTGTATTGTTAGAGTAATATCAGCCGGAGGTATGCACCTCCACTGTTATGCCCCATACACACGGTCGGACATTGATCGGACATTCCGACAACAAAATCCTAGGATTTTTTCCGACGGATGTTGGCTCAAACTTGTCTTGCATACACACGGTCACACAAAGTTGTCGGAAAATCCGATCATTCTGAACGCGGTGACATAAAACACGTACATCGGGACTATACATGGGGCAGAAGCCAATAGCTTTCATCTATTTATTCTGAGCATGCGTGGCACTTTGTGCATCGGATTTGTGTACACACGATCGGAAATTCCGACAACAGATTTTGTTGTCGGAAAATTTTATAGCCTGCTCTCAAACTTTGTGTGTCGGAAACTCCGATGGAAAATGTGTGATGGAGCCTACACACAGTCGGAATTTCCGACAACAAGGTCCTATCACACATTTTCCGTCGGAAAATCCGACCGTGTGTACGGGGCATTAGTGTATAAAAGAGCCTGTATTTTTGAATAAGAGGGATTCCTAGTTGAACTTACATACAGCCTGCCTGGTGTTTGCTCTGAGCTATCACAACTGGGTTAGAACGGCACATAGCTGTAGTTCTAATCCCGGAGCATTGGATGGCCGAACAATCAGATGTTGCGATCTGCAATCTGATTCTATAGCCGCAGAGGAGTGTCGGGAGAGTGGAACCGAGTGAGCAAGGGGCTCGTTACATTGGTTGGCAGCTGTGGGATTTGCTCTCCAGTTACTGGGACACTCCAAAAGAGCCTGCAGGAGAGCCACGCTGAAAGACTTACTTGAGAGCCGTGCAGGGAATGATGGGATCGTGCTTCCTTGCCGTGAACACATCCAAACCATCACCTGGATCCAAGGTAGCAGGATAGCAGGAGAAGAGAAATACCAGCCACCATGGATGAGGAATTCAGAAGGAGAATCAGGAGGAGATGCAGATACAGCACAGAGGACCAGTATCAGAGCAGGTCCGGGTAGCATGGTTTGATTCTATCCGCTGTGAACTCTGGAAGGAAGCGCTAGCCCATGAGCAGCAAAACCAGGGAAAAGTTCTCCCCTCCATCCATGTAAGGTACTGGTCGCAGTATGAAGTACGATTGCTGTTATTGGGGGAACAGCCGAACCAGGAGTGGATAGCTGAGTTAAGCAGGCTGATCCGGGCAGAAATGGGGTTGGACGAGAGCTACAGAGCCCTCCAGTGGTATGTAGCCCAAGTGTGCCCGTGGACAGCAGATGACAGCCCCACGGAAGGCTTTGACTATGATGGCCTGGGATTGTTGTACTGGAGGCTGTCCAGGGACCCTGACTTTGGGAGTGATTGGGAGTGGCGTTTGGAGGAAATAATGGAGCACAGAGAGCGGAGACTGAATGTCTCAGAAGTGCACTGGGCACAGGAAGATTTGGAGTTTCTGGCTGTTCAGGAATGGGAGCTGGAGATCGCCTACAAACAGCTGTTAGACTCTGCTCAGCAGCAGGGTGTTGCTCCCTTTGCCTGGGACTATCAAGAAATACCAGTTGACAACTCTGAAATCCTGGCTGAAGAGTTGACAATGTGGCAGAGTAACGGTGTGCTTTGCCAACCTGCACCCGCAGCTATGGAGGCGGAGGTCTTATGGCGGATGCAGCAAGTGCTGACTGACCTTGATGAACCTGTTTCTGCATTGGATATTCTTGGATGGAGGAATGTGCCTGTCCAGCAGAATGCCAGAGAATCGGCAGTGGAAAATCTGGAGATCGCTATCCCCAAAGCTGAAGTGCTGACAACGGGGCAGAGCTCTGCTAACCTCTGCCCAGCACTGATAGCATCTTCTGGGTTCCACGGAGAGGAGATGGTGAACCTTTATCCCCAGACACCAGTTGCAGAGACAGGGGATTTGATAGACTTTTCTGCTGAGGAAGAACAACCTGGTGAGCCTCCAGCAGAAGAAAAGCTGTTTTTAGGGCCAAACTTCACTGTGCTCTGCCCAGCACCAACAGAATTATCTGTGAAGTTACAAGGAACTTCCCCAGCTGAAGCGCTGGCAACCGGACAGAGGATCCAAGATCTCTGCCCTACACCTGCGGCGGTTCCGGAGGCTCAGGGTGAGAAGGAGGTGGTCACTTCCCAGCAGCAGATCAGGATACAGGGGGAGAAGGGAGAGGAGGTGTTCGTCGTCCCTCCCCAACAGTTGGCCAGGGTGGAGGAAGTGGTCTTTCCTCCCCAGCAAAGATCCGTGCACCTGGGAGACAGTACCACAGACATATCGTCCCAACATCCAGATGAGGGAATGGAAAAGGAAGCCAGCCTCCTGCCCCAACGGTTAGCTGGAGCGAAGGATGCTGAGTCCCCAGCAGAAGTGCTGGCAACAGGGCAGAGTGCTACCAACCTCTACCCAGCACCAGCAACAACTACAGAGTTCCAGGGAGGTGGGGCAGTTGGCCTCCCTCCCCAACAGTTAGCCGGAGCAGATTGTGTGGGGTTTCCAGCAGAAGGGCTGGCAACAGGTCCGAGTACTGCTGGCCTCTGCCCTCAACTAACAGAGGATGGATTTCCTGTGAAGGTGGATGGGACTTCAGTCTCCACCTATATAACCCAGGGATGCTGGGCAGTCGGCCCAGATCCCCAACAGCATGATGGAGTGAGCCCAGACACCCTGTCTTCTCTCCAGCGGCAGATAGGACTCCAAGGAAAAGGGCCAGTCTAGGCCTCTCCCCAGCGGCAGATATGTTCTCTGAGAGAGGAAGAGGTTGGCTGGGTGAGTAATGCTTTGTTTGGAACAATTTGGGGTACTATGTGGGTACAGACATTAGAGGACTGGAACTACTGACTAACTTCGGAGTCAACCCGTCTGGGGTCTCCTCCTGTGTTAGTCTTCTGCCGAAAGGGGAGAGATGTGACAGACCTAGCCCGGAGAGAGACTTTTGGAGGGGACTGAATGCTAGCCTCTTGCCGATCGATCGTGGGCCCTGGCATTTGGGGGAACGGTGCTCTTTGTGAGCTGTATGCCTGAGGACCCTTGAGGTGGTATTACTGTGGATTTGGGTCCTGGTCCCCCAGGACACACAGACTCTGGGGACCCTGGATTTGCCATATTGGAATAGTAGCTGATTCATACCGTTGGGGCTCCTACTGTTAAATGCTAATGTCATCAATTCCAGCTACCTGTCTGTTGTCTGCTAAAATGTGTATTGTAAATAAGTCTCTAGTATGGGATCTAAGAGTCATTAGATCCCCATTGTTGTTTGAGTTTAATTAACTCTGCTATTGTGATAATGTTGATTGGGGGTTCTAAGCTACAAGACGGCCAGTCTGGCCTAAAGGTCATGTCTGAGTCATCTAGGCTGTCTAAAGGGATTCGTTAATTAGCCCATGTTAATTAGGTTAATTAGGTTACAGGTGTATTGTTAGAGTAATATGAGCCGGAGGTATGCACATCCACTGTTAGTGTATAAAAGAGCCTGTATTTTTGAATAAGAGAGATTCCTGGTTGAACTTACATACAGCCTGCCTGGTGTTTGTTCTGAGCTATCACAACTGGGTTAGAACGGCACATAGCTGTAGTTCTAATCCCGGAGCATTGGATGACCGAACAATCAGATGTTGCGATCTGCAATCTGATTCTATAGCCTCAGAGGAGTGTCGGGAGAGTGGAACCGAGCGAGCAAGGGGCTCGTTACAGGGTTGTCCTAGTAAGTACAACAAAGTATGGGCAAAGTGGCTGGACAAACAGTATACAGCATCTAATATGGGTGTTCTCATATAAGGAATGGTTGGGGTCACTTGGGATAGAAGGAATTAATGTTCATTTTCTTTTTTTCTGGCTTGGTTTGGTATTTAATATATATATATTTCGATTTTGAAATCGCATTAATATATTTTAGGTTCAATGTGTATGATGTCTTGTTGTGTTTTGTTTTGTTTGTTTATTTATTAACACATTTAATAAAAAGATTTAAAAAAAATGTGTACAAATATTGTAAATATTGCATTTTTTCTATTTTTTTTTCATTTTTTTTTTTTTACTACAAAGTATTTATTAAAAACAAAAAACAAATGGGAAATAAATTTTGCTATCAAATGAATATTTTATTTGACCCAATGCATAATATGTTAGGGTAGTCTACAAACCCTAAAAGGTATAAAGTGCAGAACTGAGCCATTTCCAAAAATTAAAATAGTGCTTTTGGACTAGAGGGTGTTTAGGGAAAAAAAGACCTGGTGATTGGTTAACCTGTTCCTTAAAATGAATCTACAGTGCTTAA
This sequence comes from Lithobates clamitans, assembly GCA_037952925.1. Classification (NCBI taxonomy): domain Eukaryota; kingdom Metazoa; phylum Chordata; class Amphibia; order Anura; family Ranidae; genus Lithobates; species Lithobates clamitans. The sequence continues at coordinate 4,818,345 of JBBGZY010000560.1, forward strand.
CCTCTCACTGAAAACTGAAACTAAACATTTAAATGTTCATAACACTTAACCTTTAGGTCCATTTTTCACACCCTTTCCACCAGCAGATCCACCCATTCAGCAAGGGATCTCTCTGCTGATTCCCACTGAGCAGGCAGATGACAGGTCTGTGCCAGCTACACTGATGCAGAATGTACACAGCCCGCCTGTCCATTTCCATCCGACTGTCATCCGATCTGGTCCACCGGACAGATGGAGAATGGATCCCCATCCGTCTGTTTTTAGTGGACAGGATCAGACTGGATGTCCACAGGTGTCACATGTTTGTTGACATCTGCTGCTCCATAGAGAATAATGGATGGTCTGATCGGGTCCGCCTAAAAAACGAATCGGTCTGTTCGTGTGAAAGGGAGGGGTACAGAGAGGAAGCGTCACCTGAGTGCAGTATTAGTGGGTACCTTAATGACACAACGTATGGTAAACACTTACAGGAAAGACATGGGTAAAGAGCTCATCTGTGGGTGGGTGGTCTGTGGTGGATTCCTTGAGTCTCGGTCCAGATGGAGCTGTAGGGGTGTAGAGCTGAGGATGGATGGTTTTCAGCCAGGGGTTCTTCCTGTGGCCATCAGGGAGACGCTGGGGCCGGCGTGGAGCACATGATGGTATGGCCCCCCAATTTTTTTTACCGGCTGGGTTGCAGATATCATGGGAGGTCACAGCTATCAGAGTAGGTACATGTGGACCTGCTTGAGGGAGGACCCAGATCTATGTAAATGAGGGGGCTAGGGAGGAGGTCTGGGCAACTTTTGATATGACTTTCATATTTTTATATGACTATCGAGAACATAGGATGCACCATTTTTTGACTTAGGTAAATTCATGAGAAATAGAGAATTATGATAGCACAAGTAGGAAATTATTTAATGAGTAAATGTGTGTAGGATAAAATAGCATAGGCTGTTAACATATCCTATACAAATGCCCCATAGGCTGCCATGTTAAATGCATATGCCGTGCTACATTTATAATCTTTGCTTGTTTAGTTCCCTGACATGCAGGAAAAAATTGTGATCAAAAAAAGCTACTTCAAACAATCCAGCATGAGTCAGTACCACAAGAAAAGTACACACAGGAAATCAAAACTAGTACAAGACACAACTTACTAAACGATATATGTACAATTGGCCATATAACTAGGTCAAAGGACTTGTTTGTCCAAACAGCTTTCATGTGAAGGCCGCTGTACCTGAGAAAAAGTGGCTGCTGTTTTTTTTAGTACATCCGCAGTTTGAGCTTGGATGAAAGTGTTAAATGTCACTGTTTGTAGGGAAATTTCTATATTATTTCTATATTATTTATTCTACTGTCAAATAAAAATCCCCCTGAAAGGGTAAATACATCCTAAATAAAAATACTTTTTTTTTAAAGAGAACCAGTCATGAATGGGCCTATGCAAGAATCTGGATTCAATCTTAAAGTAATACTAAATTATATCCTTATTCTCCAAAAATAATCAATGCGCATCCACTACTTATTGGCCCTGTAATCAAATTTTCACTTTTGTTGATTTATTTTTTGGGGGGGGCGGCAGTCAACCAACCTCCCCAAGCCAGCGGACTCATCCAACGACACCCCCCGTGCCCGACGAGCGGCACGGACGCACACAGCCAACCCAACCCTCCCCCTCATCCAGCACCCGCGCCCGCTATCTGCCCAGCACTTACCCCATCTTAGTGGTGGGTCAGGCAGCGGGTGAATGGCAGCAAGATGTGTCCCGGGAGCCGCTCTGTTTCCTCTCATAAAGACGCCACGCATCTCTTCTCTCCTCGTTGCAAGGTGTCCAATAGGATTGCCTGTACCAGAGCCTCTTCCCGATTGGCCGGGAGGAGGATCAGTGTTGCAACAACGGTTATTCATTCAATGTTGCAACACACCTGGGTGGGCTCAGGACACATGCTCTGCTATTTTGAAGCTTATTCGAGCCCATGGCTCTAATCAGGTGCTTAAAAAAAAAAAAACCCTGGCTGCTGTAAATCATGTGCCCGGTGACCCGAAAGGGAACAGACACATAAATATGGGACGGCTGGGGCGGCAGTAGATTCATTCTATGCATGAATCTATCCACTGCATATATGGGTGGAGAGGAGAGAGGGGGCAGCGCCTGGGTGCCCCTGATGGACAGGCCACCATTGGCTGGACTGTAGCCAATGAAGGTAAAAAATACCCTATCATCAGTGTGAGTAGACAGTATCTCATAATTGGTGGTCAGTGCCTGTGTTCAGTAGGAGGAGGAATGGTGTCCATCATTGGTATTAGTGGGAGGTATAGAGCCCCATCATTGGTGCCAGTGGGAGGAATAGCGCCCAATGGTTTATATCAGTGGGAGGAATTATGCGCCATTGTTCGTCCCAGCGGAAGGAATATTACCTCATTGTTGGTGTCAGTCAGATGAATAGTAGCTTGTATCAATGGGAGTAATAGTGCCTTGGATCAGTGGTAGTCACATAAATATATACGTGACCATGGATAATGAACGTAGCCACCCTCTAACTGGAAGACAGATCACAGGCGGCAACATGGCTCAACTGCGCAAATCGCCGTTATGTTACGTCGGTAACATAGACGGCCACTAGGGGGCACGTGCGCACCGCTGGAGGTGCACGTGTGTGCCCCCCGCTCGCTCCCCAAGCCGATGCGAGTGCCCGGTGGTCTCAATCACCGCCGGTCTCCCGCAATCGCTCAGGGCACACGGAGAACCCGGAACTGTGTGTGTAAACACACAGTTTCCAGTTCTCTGAGCAGAGAACTGACAGATCGTCTGTTCATACAGAGTATGAACAGTGATCTGTTAGTTTCCCTGCACAGTCCCCACCCCCCTTGAGTTAGAACACAAACTAGGACACACATTAACCCCTTCACTGCCCCCTAGTTTTAACCCCTTCACTGCCAGTGACATTTTTACAGTAATCAGTGCATTTTTAATCGCACTGATTGCTGTATTAATGCCAATGGTCCCAAAAATATGTCAGAATTGTCCAATGTGTCCGTCATAATGTCGCAGTCACGATAAAAATCTCTGATCGCTGCCATTACTAGTAAAAAAAAAATTATTAATAAAAATGCCATAAAACTATCCCCTGTTTTGTAGACACTATAACTTTTGCGCAAACCAATCAATCTACACTTATTGCGATTTTTTTTACCAAAAATATAGATAAAAATATAGAAGAATACGTATTGGCCTAAACTGAGGAAATTTTTTTTTTTTAATATATTGTTTGGGGATATTTATAATAGCAAAAAGTAAAAAATAATGCGTTTTTTTTAAAAAAATTGACGCTCTTTTTTGTTTACAGCGCAAAAAATAAAAACCACAGAGGTGATCAAATACCACCAAAAGAAAGCTCTCTTTGTGGGAAAAAAAGGACGTCAATTTTGTCTGGGAGCCACTTCGCACGACCGCGCATTTGTCAGTTAAAGTGACGCAGTGCCGAATCGCAAAAAGTGCTCTGGTCTTTGGCCAGCCAAATGGTCTGGGGCTGAAGCAGTTAAAGGTAAGAATACATACTTTTTTTTAAACAAGAGTCTAGTGTCACTTTAAAGTAAACCTATTATGAGAAGAAGTTTGGGGCAGCCATTGCTGACCTCCCTCTGTAAATACTTGCTGTGTCACGGACTTCAGTCCCTTGATTTAGTAACCCCAATATGTAAGCACATCAGGGAAGTTCGGCAAATGTCTTCGGCTGGGTTTCCTTCTTTCACATTCCGCTATCATATAATTTTCCTTGTGTTTTGTTTATGTTCTATATAACAGATTTTTAATGCATTTTACATGCATTTTGACATGCGTTTTATACACATTTTGCATGCGCTTTCATGCACTTCCATAGGTTTCATTGGACCAAAAAATGCAGGTAGATGCGTAAAATATCACAACGTTGCCATCCCCAGCCGGCCAGGTAAAAAACAAAGATGTGTTAGCTGCGTCTGGAGGGAATGCATGTAGACAGAAAGTGCAAAGAGGGTGGAAGAAACTGATAGCATTGAGCTGCATAAAAAAGATGAAAAAAGGATAAAACATACTGTATTCTCCAAGCCTCATTCACACTAGCAGTAGAGTTGAATTCCCCTGTGTGAAAAGGGATCTGTGGCCTTTGAGCAGGTTTGCAGGCATTCAGGAGGAGATACTGCTGCCTCCTGAATACTTGTTTTTTTTTTTCAGGGTTTGCCATCACTGTCCTAGGATATGTTATGTAGACACCCCAGGAAGCTGTTAGAGAAGGAAAAGGTCACGGCATTCTAGCCTAAAAAAGTAAACATGAATTGAACGAGAAATTAAAAATATACAGGTTTTAAACTTTTCTGCACTTTACCCAAAATTTTACCAAAAAAGATCTGTGGGAGCCATTGGGAGACAAGCTGTCACTTGTAAACACAGAAGCCGGACTTCTGTGTTTACAAGTGATAGTGGTGAGCAGGCACCAAAGGGCCTGAGCCAGAGGTGGTGGAACTGAGTTCCACCAAGTTCCAGCTGAAAAAAAGTCCAGTGTATATGTATATATATATATGTATATATATATATATACACATATATATATATATACATATATATATATATACACATATATATATATATACATATATATATATATATACATATATATATATATATATATATATTATTATATGTGTATATATATATATATATATATATATATATATATATATATATATATATATATATATATATATATTATTATATGTGTATATATATATATATATATATATATTATTTGGGCTAAGGGATGTTTTCTTTTTTTAGCCCTTTTAACATTATTTTAGCTCTGCACATTTTTTATATTTTATTTTCTGTTGTTGTGCATTCTTAACACCCTGTGCTGGTTGGCTATTGATTCATTTTTATTGATGTGGGTTGTGCGGTGACATTTTTACCATTTTTTTTCACATTTAGGCTTAGTTGCCCTTCGCTCCAGATGACGTTGTGTTGAAGTCGTGTTCACTAGGATGTTTACCCATCCAATATATGTAGATTGCAGTGGCACAGAACAGACCCCCTAATATCGTCCACACAAATATTTGTCTACACAGCATAGAAGGCTGACGTTTACTCTATGTCACTACAGGGAAGGCTCTTATAATTGAATAAACTGTCTGGATAATCTATTTTGGTGTGAACTTTATCATGTATTTTCGCTCTGCGCTCAGAGTATAAATTAGTGTAATTGCAGGTAATATTGCAGTTACCAGACACCAGTTTATTATTGGAGCCATAGGCTTGTCTAGTATAATGTGTGTAATTCAAGTGAGTGCTCACACCTATAAAAGAGAATATGAAAGTGAAATCACACTTTGGCAGGATCAGGGCTGTAACATACAGTAAACACCTACTGTACAAACATAAATACTAGGAGCAGTACTGTACCATATACAAAGCACAGTTTCATAGCATTGGATCAGAAATCATCTGTCATTTTTACATCTTTGCAAGCCACCTATTGGTTTATTTTACTTTTTGATTAAAGAAAATGAAAGTCAAATATTACCACCGCCTTTACCCTTAGTATAACAACAACAGATAACAGAGCTGAAAACATTTTAAGAGGAACTTTCCTGGTGCCACTATATTTGAAAGTCCAGCGTGGCCTTTTTGGACTTGGCAGAGACCTGTGGCACAAACGGGCACGTGCCAAGTTTTCTGTGCATGCGCAAACACCCAGATATTTGCGGCCTCCAAAACTACGCATGCCTTTTTTACACATGCGCATGAAAAACCTGCACTTGGGCTTGAAGGCTGGGCAAAGCACATCTTCATATGCTTAGAATTGAGTGCAATGTCATTCTCACCTAAGCTGAACTGCAGAACAAATGAGAGAGGGAGAGAAAGAGGGGGGCCAGGTGGCAATATTTTTTTGTTCGGGGAGGGGTAAAGGTCAGCTTTAAAGAGAAGTTATGATTCAAACTGCGAATAGTCTAAAAGTATTATTTTAGCTCAGACAGCGGCCCTTAGGGCCTGCTCATATCCTGCAGTTTGTGATGATACACTGTAACACGCCTGTTTTATTGTACAATAATACAAACACATGGCAACCCATGTACCATAGTGCAGTGTGTTGCTATTTATTTTGAATAGCAGCGCACCCATGTGTTGTAATATTGAAAAAATATATAATCAGCGCAATATTCAATATAACAATGTGAAATAAATATATAAATTAAATAATCAATGTAATTAGCCTTCTAATAGGCTTAACATAATTGCTGCCCACACCACTTAGAGTGTATGCACATGTGACTCTCAATATATCAAACAAAACAAAATATAGTGTAGCGCAACCAAAAATAGATAAATCAAGTCCAAATATTACAAAATTCCACCGTTGTGCAACTTTCAGTGACAGTTTATAAACTCCCAGTGACTTCAGTGACCACCACCTCTAGCTAGAATGCCTGCTCACCTCCAAAAGTTGACCCCACTACAGAGTCACACACTTCTGTGATTGTGTCTCTCAGGATACCTCGGGAAAAACAACTCCTCCTGGTGTTCCTGGACAAGACAGACCCCCTCCCTATGTAGACCCCATATCAGGAACCATGAATCAGACCGAGACAGAAGTATAGTTAAATCACACTTGTTTAATAATAATAATAATAAGGTAAACAGAGTAAGCGTAGTCAAAACAAGCCGGAGTTCAGTAACTGGATTGGGTAGTCAGCCAAGCAGGATCAGGAGCCAGAAGGAACGTCAGTCGAGCAAGTCTTCAACAGGAACGCAGGAGAAAGTCTCTGTGATGTTGACAAAGGCGAAGGCAAGTGATCAAGTGAGCTGGACGACTTTAGGTAGGCAGGACTGATGAGCAGAATCAACAATAGCTGGGTGACTGTGGAGAGAAATGGAAGCTGGCAATTAGCCGACAGCTGAGCGACCAGCTCAGAAAAGGAAGGGTTGAGCCCAGCCCCGACAGTACCCCCTCCTCAATGACCCCTCCCCCTCGGAGGACCACCGGGCTTGAGGGGAAAATGTCTATGGAAATCACGGAGGAGGACAGGGGCATGTACGTCCGAGGATGAGATCCAAGAGTGTTCCTCTTCCAATGCACCAGGTACTGTATGCGCCCATGGAACCTACGGGAGTCAACAATGGATTGTACCTCATACTCCTCATGGTTCTCAACCTCTACAGGGTGGTGGTAAAGCGATTGCAGACCAAAGGTTTCAATAAGGAGACATGAAACACATTTGAGATGCGCATACTAAGAGGAAGGTCCAAGGCGTAAGCCACTGGGTTAATCCTGCGAAGGATACGGAAAGGCCCAATAAAACGAGGTGCGAACTTCAAAGAAGGAACACGAAGTGGGCAGTTGCGAGACGACAGCCAGACTCTGTCTCCAACCTGGTAGGAAGGTGCAGGCAGGCATCTGCGGTCAGCATGGAGTCTGTACCTATCGTTAGCATGTTGCAAAGCCTCCTTAACTTGTGCCCAAGTGGAACGAAGACCACGGAGATGCTCCTCTAACGCAGGAATACTCTGCGGAACAAGTCAGGCAATGGAAGGTTGGAAGCCATTATTCGCCATAAACCGGGACAATCAGGAAGCAGAATTCAAAGCACTGTTGTGAGCAAACTCTGCCCACGGTAATAGGTCTGACCAGTTGTTATGATGGTCAGAAATATAGTAACATAAGAATTGCTCCAAGGACTGATTTGCTCGTTCTGCGGCCCCATTAGACTGCAGGTAATACACAGAGGAGAAAGCAAGCTGAATTCCCAACTGTACACAAAAGGCTCGCCAGAACCGGGAGACAAACTGACTACCCCTGTCCGAAACAATCACCTTTGGTAGCCCAGCGAAAGATCTCATGAGCAAAAATGGAAGCCAGTTCCTTAGAAGTGGGCAGCTTCTTACGTGGAATACAATGGCACATCTTTAAAAAACAGTCAACCACCATAAGGATAACAGTGTTGCCTTGGGAGTTGGGTAACTCCACAATGAAATCCATAGACAGGTGGGTCCAGGGCCTCTCTTCATTGGGTATGGGTTTTAGGAGGTCCACTGGAAGGTGCCGTGGAGTCTTACTCTGAGCACACATGGAACAGGCAGCTACGAAGACAGTTACATCAGCCCGTAGACTAGGCCACCAGAATTGTTGGGAAATGGCCCAAATGAGTTGATTCTTCCCAGGATGCTGGGAGAATGGTAAGTCTGGAGCACGGCAGTACGGAGACTCTCTGGGACAAAGCAGCGGTCACAAGGTTTCTCAGGAGGATCATGGACCTGAGCAGCAAGAATTTTGTCACCCAAAGGAGTAGCAAGACTGGTGCGAACCGTAGCCAGAATATGATCAGGAGGAATCACAGGAACTGGAACTGACTCCAAATAGGAAGTGGAGGAAAATTGTCGTGACAAGGCGTCAGCCCTTACATTCTTAGTACCGGGTAAGAATGAGACAAGGTAATTAAAACTTGACAAGAAAAGAGCCCATCTCGCCCTTCTGGGAGAGGGACGCTTAGCCTCAGACAAGAATATGAGATTCTTATGGTCAGTAAGAATGAGAACCAGCACAGTGGTACCTTCAAGGAGATGTCTCCATTCCTTCAGTGCTAAAATGATCGCCAACAGCTCTCTTTCACCAATCTCGTAATTGCACTCTGCAGGTGACAATTTTTTGGAAAAGTAGCCACACGGATACATAGCGCTCTCAGAGTTAGGACGTTGAGACAGAAGGGCGCCAAGTCCAGTCTCAGAAGCATCAACTTCTAGGATAAAAGGCAACGTAGGATCAGAATGTGCCAACACAGGAGCAGAAACAAAGGCAGCCTTGAGACTCTCAAAGGCCTTAGTGGACTCCGGAGACCAACTCTGTGGGTTACCGTCCTTTCTGGTCATATCAGTCAGGGGCTTGACAAGAGATGAGAAGTTACGAATAAACTTCCGATAATAGTTGGCAAAGCCCGGGAAACGCTGCAGAGGACATAAACCCACGGGACGAGGGCACTGTAGGACTGCCGAAAGTTTCTCTGGGTCCATTGAAAAACCAACAGTGGAAAGGAAATGCCCAGGAATTTAATCTGTTCATGATGGAACTCGCACTTCTCCAGTTTACAATAGAGGTTGTTTTCTCTTAGTTTCTGAAGCACACGACAGACATCTGTGTGGTGGCTCTTCAGGGACTTGGAAAATATGAGGATATCATCGAGATAAACCACCACACATAACTGCAACAAATCTCGGAGGACATCGTTAATAAATTCCTGGAAAATTGCTGGGGCGTTACAAAGGCCAAAAGGTATTACAAGGTACTCATAATGGCCTGTTCTGGTATTAAACGCAGTTTTCCACTCGTCACCTTCCTTAATCTGCACGAGATTATATGCCCCTCTCAAATCAAGCTTCATGAAAATCGTTGCTCCCTTGAGGCGGTCAAATAACTCTGTAATTAACGGAATCGGGTAGGCATTCTTAATCGTGAAATGATTGAAACCTTTATAATCAATACAAGGTCTCAGTTCACCGCTCTTCTTCTTCACAAAGAAGAAACCAGCACCAGCAGGAGAGGAGGATTTGCAGATGAAACCTCGAGAAAGTGCATCTGCAACATACTCCTCCATGGCCTTATCCTCCAAGACCGACAAAGGGTAAACCCGGCTACAAGGGGGTATGGCACCAGGTTGAAGGTCAATTGCACAATCATAAGGCCGGTGTGGAGGCAAACTACCGGCTTGACCTTTGTCAAAGATATCGCTAAAATCGCAGTACTCCTCCGGCAGGGAGGAGAGTGAAGAGGTGCACAGGACCTTGGCTACCTTCTGGAAGCATGTCTCACTGCATTGTGGTGACCAGGAGAGAACCTCAGCATGGAGCCAATCAAAATAGGGGTTGTGCTTCTGTAACCAAGTATAACCAATAACCAGTGGAAACCTAGGTGAGAAAATAACTTGGAATTGGATTATCTCATGGTGAAGAGCCCCTATGGCCATGGACAACGGAACTGTCTCATGAGTCACATGGGCAGGCTGTAGAGGTCTCCGATCAAAAGCCTCAATGGCGAGTGGAGTGTCAGGCAGCTGTAGCGGAATAAGTGCTGTGATACAAAGGCAGCATCAATGAACAGGCCTGCAGCCCCCGAGTCGATTAGAGCCTGTATCTCGATGGACGACTCAGCCCAAGAAAGGGTGACCGAAACCAGGGGCTTATCCTTCTGGATAACTGGGGACGAAACAACGCCAACTAAGGTCTGTCCATGACAGGACCTCAAGGTTCGGGCGTTTCCTGGAAGGGTAGGATAAGACTTCAAAAAGTGACCTGCCTGGCCACAATAAAGGCACAATCTCTCCATCCTCCTAAGGGCTTTCTCATCTGCAGAGAGACGCGTGAAGCCCAAGTGCATGGGTTCATCTTCACTGACCGACTTGGTACCAGGAGGCATAGGAGGTGAGGGAGGCACGGGTGGGACTGCAAAGCTCAGAGGCAAACATACAGGAGGCTTCCGCAAGTGCTCCTTAAAAGAGAGTCTTTCTCTCAGTCTGGAGTCAATGAGGATGGCAAATGTGATCAACCTCTCCAGCTCAGTGGGTATATCTCATCCTTGATGGAATCCGAGAGACCATGAGAAAAAGCAGCCACGAGGGCCTCATTGTTCCAAGCAACCTCTGCTGCCAGAGTACGGAATTCAATGGCGTAGTCGGCAACAGTTCTTGTACCCTGTTTGATGGACATGAGGCACTTGGCAACAGAAGCGGAGCGTGCGGGAATGTAAAATACCCTTTTAAAGGAGGCCACAAAGTCAGGGTAACTCAAGACAACAGGTTTTTGCATCTCCCATAGAGGGTTTGCCCAGGCCAAGGCTCTCTCAGAAAGCAAAGATATTACGAAATCTACTTTGCTTCTGTCTGTGGGTAACGCCTGGGGCAGCATCTCAAAGTAAATCTCAACCTGGTTGAGAAACCCTCTGCATTGAGCTGGATCACCCCCAAATAGCTGGGGAAGCAGAGCAGAACCAGACATATCTCTTATAGAGGTAATACTCGAGGCGGGTGCCTGCACAGAGACTGGCGCAGCAGCAGGGACGGCCTGCAACTCAGGTTGTACCGGAGCAGCCACAGTGGGAGTTTCCAGGTGAGCCGTGCCACTCAGAAGCGTTTGTAACGCTATGGCAAACTGAACCATCCGGTGATCTTGCTCATCCAATGTGGAAAAAATATTACCAACAAGTGGATTGACTGTATCTTCTGAATTCACGGCCTTTGTCTACTATCAGAAACTATGAATCAAACCGAGACAGAAGTATAGTTAAATCACACTTGTTTAATAATAATAAGGTAAACAGAGTAAGCGTAGTCAAAACAAGCCAGAGTTCAGTAACCGGATTGGGTAGTCAGCCAAGCAAATGTCAGAGAGCCAGAGAGAAACGTAGTAAAACAGCAAGCAGGATCAGGAGCCAGAAGGAACGTCAGCGGAGCAAGTCTTCAACAGGAATGCACAAGAAAGTCTCTATGATGTTGACAAAGGCGAAGGCAGAGATCAAGTGAGCTTGACGACTTTAAGTAGGCAGGACTGACGAGCAGAATCAACAATAGCTGGGTGACTGTGGAGAGAAATGGAAGCTGGCAATTAGCCGACAGCTGAGCGGCCAGCTCAGAAAAGGAAGGGCTGAGCCCAGCCCTGACACCCCACTACAGAGTCACACACGCTTGGTGTAATATCTCTCAGGATTTATTGGGAACACGAATCCTCATCATAGTGCACCTAGACAGCTCAGACCTCCTCCCGGGATCTCATTTAGTCGTGTGTGGCCATATATAAAACAAAGGCAAACCATAGTGCTCCCTGCTAATAACATTTATTAAAACTATAACTCAGGGATAAAATACTCACATACAAATGTGAAAAACATGCATATCATCAATAATGATGTAAACCTGGAAAATGTCCTGAAGAAGCTCATCAGAGAGTGTAATGCATACAGGTGTGAGGTCCTGCCATTCACTACGATTTCTCAGTTTTAATAAATGTAATTACCAGAGAGCACTATCATTTTGTTTTATATGGCCACACATGACTGAATGAGATCCCGGCAGGAGGTCTGAGCTGTCTAGGTGCATTGCGATAAGGATTTGTGTTCCTGATAAATCCTGAGAGATCTTACACCAAGCATATGTGACTCTGCATTGGGGTCTACATGGTGAAAACCTGGGAGGAGGTCTGTCTTGTCCAGGAACTCCAGAAGGAGGAGTTGTTGTTCCCAAGGCATCCTGAGAGACACATTTACAGGTGTGTGTGACTCTGCAGTGGGGTCAACTTTTGGAGGTGAACAGGCATTCCAGCTAGATGTGGTAGTCACTGAAGTCACTGGAAATTTATGGACTGTCACTAAAAGTTGCACAGCGGTGGAATTTTGTAATATTTGGACTTGATTTTTTTATTTTTGGTTGCGCTACACTATATTTTGTTTTGTTTTATGTGCTGTAATATACCTCAGAACACAACTGTGAATGTTCTGTGCAATGTAGTCTCTATGTAAGAAATTGCATTCAGCAACTTTGGTGTGTTGCGAACCATTCAAAATAAATGGGCTTCTTATCCCAAAGCACAGTGTGACCAAGCCCTTACTCATTCATCAGTTTTACACACAGTTTGCTGTTTACACAGACGCTTAAAAAGTAGATAAGAGAGCTGAAAAGGGATATAAAGGAAATAGAAATGTTGCCTTCCTCTGTATAGCATGCAGAGTGATAACTTAACAGCTGATAACTAGGGAGGGTGGAAGTTATGACTGGGCCCTGTGACCTCATAGACACAGAATCAGTGCATGGTTACATTTCCTATAGTTAAACTTACATTAACACTCATACAGTGAGTTAGATGAAAATGTATTACATAGGCCACTTATTTGATAACTATAGGTTACAACCATAAAACAACCATATCATAAAATTATTTATTGGCTGGATTTACACTGTTGCGTAGCCGTAACACATGTTATAACCTTGGGAACCTCAGGGTATTTAAAATATAGATAATGTTCAGGTTGTGACCGTATTTTCTCTGGACTGTAACAAAACTTCATTGTCAAACAGAGATGTCATGGTGACACATATAATGTGTGTATCCATTATTCCTAAATATGGTATTGTTAAATAGATTTTAGTGCTATTACGTTGACTGGAATTTTGCTGGTCTGATGATGTGATGCTTCAGATAGCTACAATGCATCACCTGTATTGTGTTTCTTCTCGAAATCCAAACAAATATCACACAGAAGTTTCAGGTTCTTACATAAACCCAATTATGAGTGGTTCTCTTTAAACTTTAGCAATATACCCTTGAGATAAAGAAGTAATATAATAAGAATTTTAAAAGTCATTTCTTGTATTGTAGTTAAAAACTTGAACCTTGATGCAGCTTACATGTTTTTGTAGCTGCTTCAAATAACTGACATAGTTTCCTTGACACAAACTAAGAACGGTTTTGGATGATTTGTGTACAGCTACTGAACTATCCAGTGAACTACTGAACCACTTTTGCTTCTGTGATCCAGATGTGAGGGAGCAGTTGTTGATAAACAGTGCAGTTTCTGTGATATATACAAATCCCCTAACGAAACAAATGTTTGGGATCATCCTTTTATTTAATCATTCAGAACAAAGCACACCAATGATTTGTACAGGGTATAGAGACCAAACATCATTTTTTATCAGATTAGAAGAGTGAGAACAATGAAAGGTTGGTTGCTATGGATTTCTTCAGCATGTTGAGTGTCAACGTACTCTTTTCCTTGAGGCCATGTGCATGGACTCTTTCACTTCGTTTGGTAGCAAAACTGTGCTTATGGACAGCAGATACTGCATAGTAACAGGCAGGGGCGTTGCTAGGGGGTGGCTATTGGGGCTATAGCCCCGAATCTGGGGCCCATAGCCCCGAGTCTCTTTCCGCAGGGTCCCTGCCTAACCAGCGGGTTGCGGCTGCTGCGGCAAGCGGGCTGGCTGCATGAGAGAGGCGGAGGAGAGGAAAGAAGCGAGCTCTTCACAGCCGAACCTCTTCAATTTTTGAGCGAGGTGCGGCGAGCAGCAGAGAGATGACATAATCTCTCACTGTCCGCCACAAATCGGCGCTCTTCCGCCCTCACAGCACGGTCATCGTGGAGCTCCACTTTGCAGCCAGACCCCCTTGCTTCAATGTCGGAGGTGCGGCGGGGAGCAGCGAAATGACATAATCTCTCACTGCCAGCCCCGCATCACTGCTCTCCTGCTCTCACTAAAGTAAGTGACAATCTGCAAATGGAGGCAGGAGACGTGGCAAGTGACAATCCACATCTAGTGGCAGGTGACGGTGGCAAGTAAGACGCTGCATCTGGTGGCAGGAGATGTGGCAAGTGACACGCCCAGGGCTCCCACTGATTCTGCAGTATGGTGAGTTGAACCACTTCATTATATATTAGAATGTAACAATAGAAATAATGCACTTCGATCACCCTGACACCATATCAACCATTATGCCATGTTGATTGAAGCGCCAACACCAGCCATCGCCCATGAAAAATTGCTTACCACTGGTCCCCCCCCCCCCCGTGGGCATGCAAAAAGGTTGGTGACCGCTGCTATGGGCTCTAGCCCCAGATCTTTTGCAGACCTAGCAACTCCCCTGGTAACAGGTAGGACAAATAGTGAAGATCTGGAAGCATCAGTGTTATAGGTAAGTGTATACTATGTTCAAGTTCTGGAGAAGAGGACCTGGTAGAAAATGTTAAGTACACAAAAACTACTCCTATGCATCCTTAAATGTTTTTAAGGGTTCATTTTAGGAGGGGGTATTGTGCTGTCATTGCAATAAACCTTGGCTTTGGTCTTCGATGTGTGACCTACAGTGAAGCAAGAGTGGACTCCAGGGACTTGGCTTTTGCAGGGAATTGAGGAAGATTCTGGCTAGCCTGTGTACAGAGAAAGGGGTTGGGTTCATCTGCGCTAAAAGTACACTTATTCCTTAAAGAGACTCAGGGCAAAATGGCTAATCCTCTTGAAAGCCCACTCTACCCTCCCCCCCCAAAAAAACAACAACTTAGATCCACCATCACCTTGTAGGCAGGTGCGGTCTATTTTCTCCACTGCAAGTGGTGCTTATCCACAGCGGCAATGCAGGTGGAGGAGGAATCAAGAGGAATCTAGTTCCTCTATGGATTTCTCTGTCACAGAGAAGCAGCATCTGCCTGGATGCTGGCACCCCGTGTGACTTTGGCGGCCATCTTGGTCAGCCAAAGTCTATTGAAGACCCTGACTCCCAGTTTTGGCGCACACCTTTCAAGTAGCTAGAGTAAGGACAGGTCACATGTCTGTCAGGGACAGTGCTTAGCATCAGGTCCAGGAGGAGTAGGGAAAGTGCAGGGATATGCCATCCACCTCCCCATTTGGGTACGGACCAGCCAGGCCGCAGTCCCCTCCTCAAGACAGATGCTGTCGGCTTCCCTGAGACTGCCATCTTCTGTCACATCGCTGTTACATCTTGTGAGTGTTCCTGGTTGGGTTGTCTTCCCGCCGGAACTGTTGTGTATTGCTGCATTTTCAGTACAATACATTCTTGTTTTTGCACCTCAACTTTTAAATGTTTTCTGCCTGTCGCACCACACAGCACCTACCCACAACCTCACTCCCACTTTGGTTCTCATATCAAAGTCCAATTCCGGTATAAACTCCATGTCAGATAGCTTACACAGGTTTGATTATGTTGTCTTCCTACTCATGTGACAATATTCGGGCCTGGCGATTGGATGCTCAGGCTCGAGCACTGAGAAGGCCATATGATCCCCATACCCAAGAGCTTTGGTAAAGCAACAAAAAGGCAGGGTAGCATGGCATAGTATAAGTGGGTGAGAAAGAGGGTGTCATCTTTTAAGAGGCTCTGTCAAGTCCTGGAAAAATGTCCTGGAAAAATGAGATTTGGAATCTTGAAACTGAGACTTACAGTTCTGTTGATAGTTCAGTGATCACTAATATCTTTACACCCACGCAACAGACACCTTACAAATGATGATAATACAAGTGATAAAATAATCTATGACAATGAGGTAAACCAATTACAAAAAAAATAATTATAACATTCTATTAAAACCAGTGGTTCTCAACCTGGGGGTCGGGACCCCCTCGGGGGTCAAATGATGATTTGCCAGGGGTCACCGAATCCTGGGCTGTTCCTGAAGCCCACGCCGCTCTCCCAGCCTTTTCCAGAGCTGTCCCTGGAGCCTGCAGCCGCCCACTCAGCCTCTTCGCAGCCGCCCATTCAGTTAGCGGCATGGCTGGGGGGCAGAGACTAGAGGTCAGCTGACTGGTGGAGAATGTGAAATGGGAGGGGACCCTATCTTCTGATTTCGGCATAGGTGTCACTGCTGCAAGACACCACAAAGTCAGAGACACAGTGAAGCCGGAGACACAGTGAGTAACACTACCTGTGAATATAGTTGCCATTAAAAGTCCCCACTACAGTTCTCAGATCAGCAGATGACCTTGATCAAGAGCACCTAGGTTGGCTGATCAGAATTTCCCCCAGCACTGACATTGATCCCAAGCCCCACCAGCACTGCCACTCATCCCAACTCCCCGCCAACACTGCCACTCATCCCAACTCCTTGCCAGCACTGCCACTCATCCCAACTCCTCTCCAGCACTGACACTCATCCCATTCCCCCCCACCAAGGAGTAAGATAAGGAAAAAAAATAGAGAATACATGGAAGGGAGAGGAAAAGAGGGGGAGGAACAAAGAAAAAGGGAGAGAAAGAGTAAGAGAAAGAACAAGAAGGATGGCTAGAGGGAGGGATGGGAAAAAACCAAGAGATTAGGATAGAGAGAGATAAACGGGAGTGAAAGGAGAACAAAGAAAAAGAGTGGTACATCCTAAAATGTACCATAAGGGGATTTAATACTGTACGAGTGGAAGGGACTCAGGGAGCGCTAAATGTCCACAGGTTAGGAGCGCAAATTACTTGTCTTTCCTTGGGTGCTGACAACCCACGCTCCGAAAATAATTTTACTGTTAGGGGTCCCCACAACTTGGGAAATTTTATCAAGGGGTCACAGCACTAAAAGGGTTGAGAACCACTGATTAAAACAAAAAGAGCAGCTGTGGCTTGAAGGTCCAAAATATATAAACCAAATATTCCCTAGGGGATATGTGACCACACTTCTTTAACCTTAAACAATGTCCTTAATGTGCAATCAAATGAAGTGAAAACAAAATAGTAAGGGTTCTTCCACTGCATCCACATTGAACACATCACACTCACCAAAACATGTTGACTTCTTTGTTACAAGACATCAAGAAATATTTAAAAAATAATAGCCTTTCCTCCTCGAATGGTAGATGGTCATCAGGCCCTTTCCAAGTTGTCTCCTGGGTACTTGTATAGATATTGCCTCTATGCCTTTAAAGTACGTCTATGCCTTGTTTTCTCCAATTGGAGGCTACTGCATGACTTGTAATGCTAAAGCATGCAGCCTGTCACTGTCTGCTATTGTTCCAAGAAAGTGAAAATATACCTGGAACAAGGGATTTGTTCAATACCTGGACTAAGACATCCCTCTTCCAGAGTGCTTCAGCGAGCTTCCAACTCTTCAGATCCAGCTTCCAGCCCTATCATGCTTTGTGGGGTCTGCTCTACCATGATCCTGCTGTTGACTTGCAATTCTCAGTACCACAAGGTTCTTAAGGGCACAGAGGCATTTTAAAGGCATAGTGTAGTGTAGGGCTAGCTTAAGAGTTTTAACTAACGCACCTGGCACACCCATCACTATTTTCACATAGCAAATCTTCAGTTCAGCTTTAAATGAACTTTCTCTTTCACCATTTTCATAAATAAGGTCCAATAAGCATTAATTATTGATCATTACTGAAATGTTTCTAAATGATCCCTTTTTAGTAGATTTCTTGACAGTCTCTGTGATATTTTAAATATAAAGCCCTGTGCCATTTTACCATCAATCAGGACTGAGTAGCTCAAGAGAAGTCTTTAATTGGTGGTTTAACTCTCTTGAACACGTGGGAGGTGATCCTAATCCCAAATCTCATTCTCAACATGAGCTGCGACTACAAAGTGGTTCAAGTTGTCCTTTCATATCCTTCTTTGTTTCCTACGTGGATACTATGTTCTGTTGCACTGAAGGGGTATAGTCCAAAGAGTTAGGATTTCATTTGAACTCCCCCAGGCTGTGGGAGGTCCAGTGTCAATTTCAACTTGCATTAAACCTGCTGTCTATTCATGGGCCTTTACTGAGGTGAATTAAATCCTTAGACATGTATACCAACAGCTGAAAGTATTGCTTTACACTTCATAGTGTAATATCTTCACTAACAATTTCCTATTTAGAAGTGGATGTAGTACGGACTACGCTTGCTGTTTCATGGTCCGCCTGGATAAGCCTACTCAGCCAGGAGTTACACAATTTAATTTGGACTAGCATCCGGTGATGTAATCAAAGCTATTTCTATTTTAAGGAGCAAAATTTTAGAAGTATTCAAGTGTGAAGGACCAAAATATTTCACAGTTTTTATTGTGTGTGTGTGATTCTTTTTACATACCTCAGATCCCTCTTCACCTTAAACAGTCTTCTAGAGGTCCTTTTACGTTTTTTTTATTCATTTTCACTCCTTAAAGAACAAGTCTTTGAAGAAAATAGAACTTGGAAAAGTGCCATCAATAGTAGACCTGACCTTTCCCTGTGTTACATCAGCATAGCACAGTCTTCTGTAGTCTCTGTCTACGATATAACGTAGTATGTTACCAACAGTGAACTGTGAGCTTCAGTTGTAAAAACTTTACTTTTATATAGGTTAACTAAGGGAGGTTCCACTTATTTTTATCACTTAAATGTTGTACTCAGGCAAAATAGGCATAATAATAATGCAGTAATTCAAAGCCAGTGATTGGTTAGATGCAAAGGAATAAAGAAAAGATCTGTATGTCTCTACCAACAAATTGTTAATGGTAAATTAGAATGGTTTTTAATATCTTTTTCATTTTTTGGAAAGCGTATATGCCTATACATTGCTGCCTCATATCATGTTTAGTCATTTTTATTGAATCTTTGGTTTTAAAACAATCCATTTTATTATGTTTTCAGGACACTTACTTGAAAAAGCATAATGTGGCTTTCTACAAGACCAACACTGCATGCTTTTTTATAAGCTGCCAGAATTAAAGTGATTCTAAATGTTTCTAATTTAAAAAAACAAACAGGTTTATACTTACTTGCTCTGCGCAATGGAATTGCACAGAGTGGCACTGAACCTCCTCTTCTCAGGTCCCCTCTCTGGCAAGTGTCCCTATAGGAAGCTGCTTTCTATGGGGGCACTCATGCAGGCTCATTCACAAGCCTTGCTGTCTCCGTCTATAGACACAGACAGCGGGACTCGGACCCTGCCCCCCCCGCTCTGTGGTCACAGGATTTGATTGTCCCAGCAAAGCCTGTAGGACCAGGAAGTGAGGGTTGAGAAGAGCTGCAGATGGGTGCAGCGCTGGAAAAAATAAAGACTCAGGTAAGAAAAAGAGGGAGTGAAGGTGGATACTGCTGCCCAAACAATTTACCAAAAAAGATAAAAAAATGTTTTAGGCTTTATTACCACTTTAAAGTAGTATTAAAAGCCAAAAGCAAACATTTATGATATTTCAGCTTAACAATTCTTAGATGTGATGGCTGCATTAGTTTCCTTTTTTTATGCTTTCTTTCCTTTATTTTCACCTGGTGATTCACCAGTGTCTGTTGTTTTTCAAGCTGTCCTGCAAATGTAAGAGTGTTGAAACAAACCATTTACCACTGACAGGGGCACTTACAATGATCAGCTTTTATTTATTCATGTAAAACCTGTATCCCACCTCTATCTATGCTGTAACTGCTTATAAAGTATTAGCTGGAGTTCAGCTTCAATTTGTTAGTGTATCTAATTCTGCTAGTACATCTAACACTTCCTTCCTCCCAGGCTGGCAATGCTGCTGTCTAAAGGTGCCCCTGTGCTCCTTCATCCAGATTATATGCACTCCAATACAGGAGGTGTTACTGGACAGACCACCAGGTGAAAACAAAGGGAAAGAAGCCTTAAAAAGAAAAACTATTGCAGCCACCACATCTAATGATTGTTAAGCTGTAATATATTACATTTTTGTTTTTTGGCTTAATATCATTTTATTTAGTAAATAATTTAGTTTATCAGATAAGGGAGAAGGATAGTATCTGCTAGTCAGATCTAGAACAACAACTGAAAAGATGCTTATGTTATTAGTACAGTGGGTATGGAAATGAATCACCCCCTTTAAAATAATCACATTTTGTTGCTTTGCAGCCTGAAACGAAGACAGACACAGTTCTGTTTTATCCAGCTGTATTTAGGTCAAGAAAAAGATTTAATACCAACATGTCAGAAAAAAAAATTCAAAACAGAATCTCTGAGTTGGAAAAAGGATCACCCCCTCCTAGAAATGACTTGTAAACTCAATCAGATGTAGCTAATCACCTTAGCTCAGCATGAAAAAAGCTTTCCTGGAGCATTTCAGTCCCTGGAAGTGCAACTGAAGCAAACAATCAACTATGGGTGGCAAGACACTGTGAAAAGATATTTCGGATACGTTTGTGGACAGACTCAAGTCAGGAGATGGATACAAAAAAATTTCAAAGGCTTTATCATTGCCCAGAAGCACAGTGAAGTCTATTATTAAGAAGTGGAAGGTATTTGGTACAACACAGAGCCTCCCTGGATTAGGACGTCGCTCCAAACTGGATAAAAGAGCCAGGAGGAAACTGGTCAGAGAGGCTACCAAAAGGCCTACAGCAACTCTGAAGCAGTTGCAGAATTTTTTGACAAAGAGTCTTCATGTGACAACAATATCACAAATTTTCCACAAAAGTGGCTGGTAAGAGAGGATTGCAAGAAAAAAGGCCACATGCAGTCACCAATAAAACTTTGCCAAAAATGCACCTTGAAGATTCTGAGGCCACATGGAGAAATGTGTTATTGTCAGATGAGACTAAAATTGAATTATTTGGCCTCAACACCAATCAATATGTCTGGTGTAAATCCAATACAGCTCACCATCCAAATAACACAATTCCTACAATAAAGCATGGACGTGGTAATATACAGGGTGTTTCTCTGCAGCAGGGACTGGAGCACTTCTCAGGATATAAGGAAAAATGAATGGGGCAAAATACCATCAAATTCTTGAGTAAAATCTGCTACCCTCTGCCAGAAAGTTGTCAATGGGAAGAAGGTTTACCTTCCAACATGACAATGACCCAAAGCACACAGCAAACATGACCACACAGTGGTTGACGGAAAAAAAAGATGAATGTCCTTGCATGGCTTAGTCAGAGCCCAGACTTAAACCCCATTGAAAATCTGTGGAATGACTTGAAGACTGCAGTCCAAAAATGGTCATCATCAAATTTAACTGAACTTGAGCAGTTCTGCAAAGAAGAGTGGGCAAATATTGCAAAGTCTAGATGTGCAAAGTTAGTAGAGACATATCCCAACAGACCAGGGACGTACAGTGAGGTCAGTGGCTGGTGAGGCACTGGCTAGTATCAGAGTCAGATATACACAGGTTACATACGCCGCAAACATTAGCTCGAGAACAATCATTCTAGCACTAGACCTCCTCTGTAACTCTAAACATGTAACCTGTAAAATTTTTTAAAGCGCCACCTATGGAGATTTTTAAATACTGAAGTTTGGAGCCATTCCACAAGTGTGCGCAATTTTAAAGTGTGACATGTTAAGCCGCGTACACACGAGTGGAATGTCCGACAGAAAAAGTCAGACGGAAGCTTTTCATCGTATATTCCGATCATGTGTATGCCTCATCTGACTTTCTTTTTCGAAAATTCTGACGGACCTAGAAATGGAACATGTTCTAAATATTTCCAATGGAACCCATTCCTATCGGGAAAACCGCTCGTCTGTATGCTGTTCCGACGGACCAAAAACAACGCATGCTCTGAAGCAAGTACAAGATGGAAGCTATTGGCTACTGGCTACTGAACTTCCTTTTTCTAGTCCCATCATACATGTTGTACGTCACCGCGTTCTTGACGGTCGGACTTTGGTTTGACCGTGTGTAGGCAAGACCACTTGAATGGAAATCCATTGGAGTTCGTTGGAGAAACCTTCGAAGTTTATTCCAATGGCAAAACCGGTATTGTGTACGCGGCATTAGATATCTATTTACTTGGCATAACATCATCTCTCATAGTATACAAAAAAATCGGGCTAACTTTAGTGTTTTTTTCTCTCCAAAAAAAAACATAAAAAGTTGCATTGACCACCATTTTATTTCGTAGGGTGTCTGCTAAAACAATATATATAATGTTTTGGGGTTCTGAGTAATTTTCTAGCAAAAAAATTATGATTTTTACATGTAGGAGAGAAGTGTCAGAATTGGACTGGGTGGCAAGGGGTTAATTAGCATAAGTAAGTAATATACAAATAATTATTATATATTGTTTTTAAGGTAATTTACTATATTTTCAAAAACTGTACTCAAGCAGGTGTCTTAACGGACAAATTACTGAAGTTTGAAGTTACAACTTCAAACCAGTAATTTCACAGTAAATAGATAAATAATAAATGATTATCTTATAACATATAGCATAATAATATATGATTTAGCTTGTACCTTTTCAGCAGCAACAGATTCTCAATCTCCCTTTTCACTGTGTGAGAAAAACCATGGGATTATGGGTAAACCTTATAACATAAACACGTTTTTTCCTTTTAGTTAAGAGGGCTGGGCTGGAAGGGAGTATTTCTTTTAGACACATGCCCCTTCTATGGCACTGCAGTGAGAGGCGTGCCTCCACTGCAGCATTTTTATTGGACAGCTTGGGCCAATTGTTCTTTTCCATTGGTCCAAGACTCCAAGATGTGTATTGAGCTCAGTGCCTCTGACAAGAAGTGAGGAGAGGCACTGTGAGCTCATCCTCTCAGTCTGCTGCAAACAGAGTGTGCCAGCTTGTATTTAACCACTTCAATACAGGGCACTTATACACCTTCCTGCCCAGACCAATTTTCAGCTTTCAGTGCTGTCGCAGTTTTAATGACAACTGCGCGGTCATCCATCACTGTACCCAAACTAAATTTTTATAATTTTGTTCCCACAAATAAAGCTTTCTTTTGGTGGTATTTGATCACCTCTGCGGTTTTTATTTTTTGCTAAACAAATAAAAAAAGACCGAAAATTTTGAAAAAATAAAAGTTTTGCTTTTGTTTCTGTTATAAAATTTTGTAAATAAGTAAGTTTTCTCTTTCACTGATGGGCACTGAGAAGGTGGCACTGACAGGCACTGATAAGGTGGCACTGATGAGGTGGCACCAATCAGCGGGCACTGACGGGCACTGACGATGGGCACTGATATGCGGCACTGATGGGCACTGGTAGGCGGCATTGATGGGTGGCACTGATATGCAGCACTGATGGGCATTGATAGGCGGCACTGATGGGCACTCATGGGTGGCACTGGGTGGCAATGGTGGGGACTGATGGGCACTGATAGGCGACACTGATGGGCACTGAAAGGCTGCAAAGATGGGTTCTTATGGGTGGCACTGATAGGCGGCACTGCTGGGCACTGATAGGCAGCACCGCTGGGCACTGATGAGCACTGATAGGCGGCACTGATGGGCATTGATATGTGGCACTGATATGAGGCACTGATAGGCATCCCTGGTGGCACTGGCAGTGGTAAGCATTGTGAGTGGGCACTGATTGGCAGCTGCCTGGGCATCGATTGGCAACTGCATGGGCACAAATTAGTATTTCCCTGGGGGTCTAGGGGGGCATACCTGGTGGTCCAGTGTGGATGGCCATCCTGGTGGTCCTGGGTGGTATGATGGTGGTCCTGGGCGGGATCCGAGGGTGGGCTATGCTGATAAACAATCAGCACAGCCCCCCTGTCAGGAGAGCAGCCGATCGGCTCTCCTCTACTCGTGTCTGCCGATCACCGGCTCTTCCTATTTACATCATGATCAGCCGTGATTGGACACGGCTGATCACGTGGTAAAGAGTCTCCGTCAGAGACTCTTTACCTAGATCAGAGTTGCGGTGTGTCAGACTGACACACCGCAACAACGATCGCCGCGATGCGCGCCCCCGGGGGCGTGCAGCGGCTTAATATCCTGATCACATCATATGATGTCCGGTCAGGATATTGAAACCACTTTGCCATTCTGCAAATAGATGTAAACCCAATCATTAAAATTATATATACATTTTGAAATGTTAATGCGACTTCAAAGATCATTTTAAAAATTGTTTCACACCACCACTTTAATTATAGGTATTTGTTCAGGCATTTTCAGTTTTTGGGTGGCAACTCTCCCAATCTCCTGTGTTGTCACTCCGTCACAGGTGCCCCTGGGGGAAACTACAATCTCCACACTGTTACACACTACACTGGCTTGTTCATCTGTCGTCACTATTAGGAATGAGCTTGGGTTCTGTTAGAACCAGGAAGTTGGCTGTCATTTCTGAGTCAATGAGCTGCAGGCGGGAGATTTGCCGTCCCAGAGCTGCCAGTGTACAAAAGGAGGTATTGATGCTCAGGACATCATTGACCTATCTAGCCACATGGCCATATTACACCAATGACATTGACCTAATATGGTCATGTGCCCTTATTAGGTCAGTGATATCGCAAGCATCCCCACCCCTTTGTGTATGACAGCTGCGGTGCAGGGAATCTGCTGCCTGCAGTTCATTGACACAGCAAAGACAGCTAACTTCTGGGTTAGGATTGAACCCAAGGCCAAAACCAAGCACGTTACTAATCCCTATCAGGAAGCTAGTCCAGAATAATGATATGCAGCCTGGATGAAACCACAAGACCAGAAGTGTTAAATTGAAAGAAGAGGAAAATAGTATTTTATGAAAAAAAATGGCAGTTGTTTATGATGCAGAGTGCTTTATCACAATAAATGTCACCTAGGTAAGGTTTAGACCCCCATAACTACTACCCCATCTAGTTCTACCTATTATTCCTTCTAGCAAATAGAAAAATATTGCATTTATATATAAACTCAACCAAATAAAAAACACTGTCATCTGGTATTACAGTGAGCACAGATACAATGAAGCCGTATTGTCTGTCCACCAGCTAAGAGCCTGCAAAAAAAATGCAGAGAGCTGCCGGCTTCAGATAGTTTAGAATGACTCGTGGCTCTGCTTTGTAGTGTGACCCTTCAGTTCTGTATTTGTTCACAAGTGTACACTGGTGGCCTCACAAGAGAAAATAGATATGTACTGTACATCTGCGATTTGAAATAAATGATGAAAGCATGAAAACACACGTATTGTGCCTTGTATGTATTTTTAGTGCATCTGTTGTGGAGGGAACTCATACATAAAGTAGAACTATGGCTTTTCATTTCGGTATAAGGTTCAGATTCTCCACTACCAAGGGTTCAAGGTGCTTCTTGCTAGTTTATGTTTAATCAGTGTTTATTCACATTTTTTCATAAATACAGATAGAAAAAAATACATACAGTTGAAATATGCATGAACATAATCAACCAAGCCTTTTGAGACATAAACATTGAACATGACAAGCCACTTCATCAGGGCAGGCCCTATCATGGGACCTGGTGGTACCATGGGTACTGAGTGGCACTTGCAGTTGGGCAGCAAACCGATGCCCGCCAGCCAGCCCTGCATTTGAGGAGCCTGGTGCCGCTGCTGTTAGCTGCCTGTGAGGAGCCCGGCGCCACTGCTGGTGACAGGAACGGGCGGGTAGAAAACTCACTGCCCGGAGGGGGCAGTCAGCGAGTGTGCGGGCAGGGGAGCAGAGAGATGACATCATTTCTCACCAGCCACTCTGCATCACTGCAGTTCCGCCCTCAGTGTGCAGCTGCGGGTAGCAGAGAGATCACATCACCTCCCCGCTGCCTGCCTTCACTCTGGGCACAGCAAGTGACAATCCGCAACGTGTGGCAGGTGACATTGTGGCAAGTGACAATCAGTAACGTGTGGCAGGTGACGTCATGGCAAGTGACAATTCCCAATGTGTGGCAGGTGAAATTGTGGCAAGTGACATTCTGCAACGTGTGGCAGGTGACGTTGTGGCAAGTGACAATTCGCAATGTGTGGCAGGTGAAATTGTGGCAAGTGACAATCTGCAACGTGTGGCAGGTAATGTTGTGGCAAGTGACAATCCGCAACATGTGGCAGGTGACATTGTGGCAAGTGACAATCCGCAACATGTGGCAGGTGACATTGTGGCAAGTGACAATCCGCAATGTGTGGCAGGTGACATTGTGGCAAGTGACAATCTGCAACATGTCGCAAGTGACAATCCGCAACATGTGGCAAGTGACAATCCACAACGTGTGGCAAGTGACAATCCGCAACGTGCGGCAGGTGACAACCCGCAACGTGTGGCAAGTGACAATCCATAACGTGTGGCAAGTGACAATCCGCAATGTGTGGCAGGTGATAATCCACAACATGTGGCAAGTGACGTGGCAAGTGACAATCCGCAATGTGTGGCAGGTGACGTGGCAAGTGACAATCCGCAACATGTGGCAAGTGACAATCCGCAACGTGTGGCAAGTGACAATCCACAACGTGTGGCATGTGACAATCCGCAACGTGTGGCAGGTGACAACCCGCAACGTGTGGCAAGTGACAATCCACAACGTGTGGCAAGTGACAATCCACAACGTGTGGCAAGTGACAATCCGCAACGTGTGGCAGGTGACACTTGAGGACCAGAAGGATTTGCCCCCTAATGACCAGGCCATTTTTGCGATATGGCACTGCGTCGCTTTAACTGACAATTGCACGGTCGTAGACGTTATACCCAAACAAAATGGATGTCCTTTTTTCCCACAAATAGAGCTTTCTTTTGGTGGTATTTGATCACCTCTGCATTTTTTATTTTTTGCGCTGTAAACAAAAAAAGAGCGACAATTTTGAAAAAAAACATTTTTACTTTTTGCTATAATAAATATCCAAAAAAAAAATTTCTTCATCAGTTTAGGCCAATATGTAATCCTCTACATATTTTTGGTAAAAAAAAACGCAATTAGCGTACATTGATTAGTTTGTACAAAAGTTATAGTGTCTACAAAATAGGGGATAGATTTATGGCATTTTTATTATTTCTTTTTATTTTTTACTAGTAATGGTGGCGATCTGCGATTTTTAGCAGGACTGCAACAAATGTGGCAGACAGATCGCACACTTTGACGCATTTTTGGGACCTTTGACATTTATACAGCGATCAGTGCTATAAATATGCACTGATTATTGTGTAAATGTCACTGGCAGGGAAGGGGTTAACACTAGGGGGCGATCAAGGGGTTAAATGTGTTCCCTGGGAGGTGTTTCTAACTGTGGGGGGATGGGACTGACTGGAGGAGGAGAGAGATTGCTGTTCCTAATCACTAGGAAAAGCAGATCTGTCTCTCCTCCCCTCTCAGAATGGGGATGTGTCTGTTTATATTGACAGATGCCTGTTCTGGCTCTCTGTGGAGCGATCGCAGGTGGACGGTGGACATTGCAGCCGCCGGCCACGCACAGGTCCCTTTATACTCCTATGTACATGTATAGAGCCCTGACAGGTCCTTTTATACTCCTATATACATGTATAGAACCATAACATGTCCTCTTTATACTCCTATACATACTACGAGATAAAGAGGGGGTTTGGGACTTTAAATGAAGTCATGGCCTGGTAAGACCGAGTATTTCCATCCCATATCAATATGACGACAAGAAAGCAAGCGAGCAAACAAGCAGGCAAGCAAACAACAAGGGCGTGGGACTTTAATTGAAGCACGTGGTTTGCAACTCGATAAATGGCGGATTAGTAAAATATTTATTAAATCATATACAGTGGATAATGTTCATATGGCTAATGTCAGTTTAACCACTTTAGCCCCGAAAGATTTGGCTGCTCAATGACCAGGCCATTTTTTGGGATATGGCACTGCGTCATTTTAACGGACAATTGCGTGGTTGTGTGATGCTGTACCCAAACAAAATTGACGTCCTTTTTTTCCCCACAAACAGACCTTTCTTTTGGTGGTATTTGATCACATCTGCGGTTTTTATTTTTTGCGCTATAAACAAAAGAGGACAGACAATTTTGAAAAAAAACACAATATTTTTTACTTTTTGCTATAATAAATATCCCAATTTTTAAAAAAGAAAACAAATTTTTTCGTATTTCCATTACCATTTTTTCTATATTTTTTATAGTTGCTCCCTAACGACACGAACATTAAGGCCATAGGCCATGCAAGCATTACCTTATAATATATGTGTATATTCATACGTTATTGGTGGACTATGTCATTTTATCATGCAATGTTATATGTTACCAGTGTTATTACCATGTCTAATTGTTCTTTAAACTGACATTAGCAATATGAACGTTATCCACTGTATATGATTTAATAAACATTTTATTAATCCGCCATTTATCGAGTTGCAAACCATGTGCTCACTTAAAGTCCCACCCCCTTGTTGTTTGCTTGCCTGCCTGTTTGCTCGCTTGCTTTTTTGTCGTCATACTCCTATACATGTAGACCGCCATGACCGGTCCTCTTTTTATATTCCTATATACATGTATTGAGCCATGACACGTCCTTTTACACTCCAATACACATGTATAGAGCTCTGACAGGTACTTTTATACTCCTAAATACATGTATATAGCCATGACAGATCCTCTTTATACTCCTATATACATGTATATAGCCATAATATGTCCTCTTTATACTTCTATATAAATGTATAGAGCCATGACAGGTTCTCTTTCTATCGCTATATACTGTACATGTATAGAGCCATGACAGGTCCTCTTTATACTCCTACACATGTAAACAACCATGACAGGTCCTCTTTACACTCCTATATAGATATATAGAGCCATGACAGGTCCTCTTTATACTCCTACACATGTAAACAACCATGACAGGTCCTCTTTATACTCCTATATACATATATAGTGCCATGACAGGTCCACTTTATACTCCTATACATGTAAAAAAATCATGACAGTGTCAGGGCTGGGCTCAGCTTCTCAAAGCTGGGCGCTCAGCTGTTGGCTAATTGCCAGCTACATGTAGACCGCCATGACCGGTCCTATTTTTACATTCCTGTATACATGTATTGAGCCATGACACATTCTTTTACACTCCTATACATGTGTATAGAGCCCTGACAGGTCCTTTTATACTCTTATATACAGGTATAGAGCCATGACAGGTTCTCTTTCTATCCCTATATACATGTATAGAGCCATGACATGTCCTCTTTATACTCCTTTATCCACTTAAGGACCGCCTCACGCCGATGTACGTCGGCAAGGCGGCACGGGCAGGCAAAATCACGTACATGTACGTGATTTGCCTCCCGCGGGTGGGGGGTCCGATCGGACCCCCCCCCGCCGCCCGAGGCGGTCCCGTTCTGTCCCCCGGCGATCAGAGACGAGGGGGAGGCCATCCGTTCGTGGCCCCCCCCTCGCGATCGCCGCTGGCCAATGGGAACACTCCTTTGCTGCTGTATGCTAAACAGCAGCAAAGGAAATGATGTCATCTCCCCTCGGCTCGGTATTTTCCGTTCCGGCCGAGGAGAGAAGACATCTATGTGAGTGCACCAACACACACACAGTAGAACATGCCAGGCATACAAAACACCCCGATCCCCCCCCCCCCCGATTGCCCCCCGATCCCCCCCCAATCACCCCCCCCCCTGTCACAAACTGACACCAGCTTTTATTTATTTATTTTTTTATTTTTTTTTTTCTGATTACTGCTGTGTCAGTTTGTGACAGTTACTGTGTTAGCACAGTTACTGTTACCCCCCCTGTAGGTCTAGGGTACCCCCCTAACCCCCCCTAATAAAGTTTTAACCCCTTGATCACCCCCCGTCACCAGTGTCGCTAAGCGATCATTTTTCTGATCGCTGTATTAGTGTCGCTGGTGACGCTAGTTAGTGAGGTAAATATTTAGGTTCGCCGTCAGCGTTTTATAGCGTCAGGGACCCCCATATACTATGTGATAAATGTTTTAACCCCTTGATTGCCCCCTAGTTAACCCTTTCACCACTGATCACCATATAACCGTTACGGATGACGCTGGTTAGTTCGTTTATTTTTTATAGTGTCAGGGGACCCGCCGTTTATTACCGAATAAAGGTTTAGCCCCCCGATCGCCCGGCGGTGATATGCGTCGCCCCAGGCAGCGTCAGATTAGCGCCAGTACCGCTAACACCCACGCACGCAGCATACGCCTCCCTTAGTGGTATAGTATCTGATCGCATCAATATCTGATCCGATCAGATCTATACTAGCGTCCCCAGCAGTTTAGGGTTCCCAAAAACGCAGTGTTAGCGGGATCAGCCCAGATACCCGCTAGCACCTGCGTTTTGCGCCTCCGCCCAGCCCACCCAAGTGCAGTATCGATCGATCACTGTCACTTACAAAACACTAAACGCATAACTGCAGCGTTCACAGAGTCAGGCCTGATCCCTGCGATCGCTAACAGTTTTTTTGGTAGCATTTTGGTGAACTGGCAAGCACCAGCCCCAGGCAGCGTCAGGTTAGCGCCAGTACCGCTAACACCCACGCACGCAGCATACACCTCCCTTAGTGGTATAGTATTTGATCGCATCAATATCTGATCCGATCTGATCTATACTAGCGTCCCCAGCAGTTTAGGGTTCCCAAAAACGCAGTGTTAGCGGGATCAGCCCAGATACCTGCTAGCACCTGCGTTTTGCCCCTCCGCCTGGCCCAGCCCAGCCCACCCAAGTGCAGTATCGATCGATCACTGTCACTTACAAAACTCTAAACGCATAACTGCAGCGTTCGCAGAATCAGGCCTGATCCCTGCGATCGCTAACAGTTTTTTTGGTAGCGTTTTGGGGAACTGGCAAGCACCAGCGGCCTAGTACACCCCGGTCGTAGTCAAACCAGCACTGCAGTAACACTTGGTGACGTGGCGAGTCCCATAAGTGCAGTTCAAGCTGGTGAGGTGGCAAGCACAAGTAGTGTCCCGCTGCCACCAAAAAGACAAACACAGGCCCGTCGTGCCCATAGTGCCCTTCCTGCTGCATTCGCCAATCCTAATTGGGAACCCACCACTTCTGCAGCGCCCGTACTTCCCCCATTCACATCCCCAACCAAATGCAGTCGGCTGCATGAGAGGCATTTTTATGTCCTCCCGAGTACCCCTACCCAACGAACCCCCCCAAAAAAGAGGTAGTGTCTGCAGCAAGCGCGGATATAGGCGTGACACCCACTATTATTGTCCCTCCTGTCCTGACAATCCTGGTCTTTGCATTGGTGAATGTTTTGAACGCTACCATACACTAGTTGAGTATTAGCGTAGGGTACAGCATTCCACAGACTAGGCGCACTTTCATAGGGTCTCCCAAGATGCCATTGCATTTTGAGAGACCCGAACCTGGAACCGGTTACAGTTATAAAAGTTAGTTACAAAAAAAGTGTAAAAAAAAAAAAATATATGAAATAAAAAAAAATAGTTGTCGTTTTATTGTTCTCTCTCTCTCTATTCTCTCTCTCTATTGTTCTGCTCTTTTTTACTGTATTCTATTCTGCAATGTTTTATTGTTATTGTTATTGTTATTATGTTTTATCATGTTTGTTTTTCAGGTATGTAATTATTTATACTTTACTGTTTACTGTGCTTTATTGTTAACCATTGTTAACCATTTTTTTGTCTTCAGGTACGCCATTCACGACTTTGAGTGGTTATACCAGAATGATGCCTGCAGGTTTAGGTATCATCTTGGTATCATTCTTTTCAGCCAGCGGTCGGCTTTCATGTAAAAGCAATCCTAGCGGCTAATTAGCCTCTAGACTGCTTTTACAAGCCATGGGAGGGAATGCCCCCCCCCACCGTCTTCCGTGTTTTTCTCTGGCTCTCCTGTCTCAACAGGGAACCTGAGAATGCAGCCGGTGATTCAGCCAGCTGACCATAGAGCTGATCAGAGACCAGAGTGGCTCCAAACATCTCTATGGCCTAAGAAACCGGAAGCTACGAGCATTTCATGACTTAGATTTCGCCGGATGTAAATAGCGCCATTGGGAAATTGGGGAAGCATTTTATCACACCGATCTTGGTGTGGTCAGATGCTTTGAGGGCAGAGGAGAGATCTAGGGTCTAATAGACCACAATTTTTTCAAAAAAGAGTACCTGTCACTACCTATTGCTATCATAGGGGATATTTACATTCTCCGAGATAACAATGAAAATGATTAAAAAAAAAATATGAAAGGAACAGTTTAAAAGTAAGATTAAAAAAGCAAAAAAATAATAAAGAAAAAAAAAAAAAAAAAAAAAAAGCACCCCTGTCGCCCCCTGCTCTTGCACTAAGGCGAACGCAAGCGGCGGTCTGTCGTCAAACGTAAACAGCAATTGCACCATGCATGTGAGGTATCACCGCGAAGGCCAGATCGAGGGCAGTAATTTTTCCAGTAGACCTCCTCTGTAAATCTAAAGTGGTAACCTGTAAAGGCTTTTGAAGGATTTTAAACATGTATTTATTTTGTTGCCACTGCACGTTTGTGCGCAATTTTAAAGCATGTCATGTTTGGTATCCATGTACTCGGCCTAAGATCATCTTTTTTATTTCATCAAACATTTGGGCAATATAGTGTGTTTTAGTGCATTAAAATTTAAAAAAGTGTGTTTTTTCCCCAAAAAATGCGTTTGAAAAATCGCTGCGCAATTACTGTGTGAAAAAAAAAAATGAAACACCCACCATTTTAATCTGTAGGGCATTTGCTTTAAAAAAATATATAATGTTTGGGGGTTCAAAGTAATTTTTTTGCAAAAAAAAATAACTTTTTCATGTAAACAATAAGTGTCAGAAAGGGCTTTGTCTTCAAGTGGTTAGAAGAGTGGGTGATGTGTGACATAAGCTTCTAAATGTTGTGCATAAAATGCCAGGACAGTTCAAAACCCCCTCAAATGACCCCATTTTGGAAAGTAGACACCCCAAGCTATTTGCTGAGAGGCATGTCGAGTCCATGGAATATTTTATATTGCGACACAAGTTGCGGGAAAGAGACTAATTTTTTTTTTTTTTTTGCACAAAGTTGTCACTAAATGATATATTGCTCAAACATGCCATGGAAATATGTGAAATTACACCCCAAAATACATTCTGCTGCTTCTCCTGAGTACGGGGATACCACATGTGTGAGACTTTTTGGGAGCCTAGCCGCGTACGGGACCCCGAAAACCAAGCACCGCCTTCAGGCTTTCTAAGGGCGTGAATTTTTGATTTCACTCTTCACTGCCTATCACAGTTTCGGAGGCCATGGAATGCCCAGGTGGCACAAAACCCCCCCAAATGACCCCATTTTGGAAAGTAGACACCCCAAGCTATTTGCTGAGAGGTATAGTGAGTATTTTGCAGACCTCACTTTTTGTCACAAAGTTTTGAAAATTGAAAAAAGAAAAAAAAAATACGTTTTTCTTGTCTTTCTTCATTTTCAAAAACAAATGAGAGCTGCAAAATACTCACCATGCCTCTCAGCAAATAGCTTGGGGTGTCTACTTTCCAAAATGGGGTCATTTGGGGGTGTTTTGTGCCACCTGGGCATTCCATGGCCTCCGAAACTGTGATAGGCAGTAAAGAGTGAAATCAAAAATTTTCACCCTTAGAAATCCTGAAGGCAGTGATTGGTTTTCGGGGTCCCGTACGCGGCTAGGCTCCCAAAAAGTCCCACACATGTGGTATCCCCATACTCAGGAGAAGCAGCTAAATGTATTTTGGGGTGCAATTCCACATATGCCCATGGCCTGTGTGAGCAATATATCATTTAGTGACAACTTTATGAAAAAAAAAAAAAAAAGTGTCACTTTCCCGCAACTTGTGTCAAAATATAAAATATTCCATGGACTCAATATGCCTCTCAGCAAATAGCTTGGGGTGTCTACTTTCCAAAATGGGGTCATTTTGGGGGGTTTTGTGCCACCTGGGCATTCCATGGCCTCCGAAACTGTGATAGGCAGTGAAGAGTGAAATCAAAAATTTACACCCTTAGAAATCCTGAAGGCGGTGATTGGTTTTCGGGGCCCCGTACGCGGCTAGGCTCCCAAAAAGTCCCACACATGTGGTATCCCCATACTCAGGAGAAGCAGCTGAATTTATTTTGGGGTGCAATTCCACATAGGCCCATGGCCTGTGTGAGCAATATATCATTTAGTGACAACTTTTTGTAAATATTTTTTTTTTTTTTTTTTTTTCATTTTTTAATCACTTGGGACAAAAAAAATAAATATTCAATGGGTTCAACATGCCTCTCAGCAATTTCCTTGGGGTGTCTACTTTCCAAAATGGGGTCATTTGGGGGGGTTTTGTACTGCCCTGCCATTTTAGCACCTCAAGAAATGACATAGGCAGTCATAAACTAAAAGCTGTGTAAATTACAGAAAATGTACCCTAGTTTGTAGACGCTATAACTTTTGCGCAAACCAATAAATATACGCTTATTGACATTTTTTTTACCAAAGACATGTGGCCGAATACATTTTGGCCTAAATGTATGACTAAAATTTAGTTTATTGGATTTTTTTTATAACAAAAAGTAGAAAATATCATTTTTTTTCAAAATTTTCGGTCTTTTTCCATTTATAGCGCAAAAAATAAAAACTGCAGTGGTGATCAAATACCATCAAAAGAAAGCTCTATTTGTGGGAAGAAAAGGACGCAAATTTTGTTTGGGTACAGCATTGCATGACCGCGCAATTAGCAGTTAAAGCGACGCAGTGCCAAATTGGAAAAAGACCTCTGGTCCTTAGGCAGCATAATGGTCCGGGGCTCAAGTGGTTAAACATGTAATAAGCCATGACAGGTCCTCTTTATACTCCTATACATGTAAACAACCATGACAGGTCCTCTTTATACTCCTATATACATGTATAGTGCCATGGCAGGTCCTCTTTGTACTCCTATATACATGTAAAGAGCCATGACAGGTCCTCTTTATACTCCTATATACATGTATACAGCCATGACATGTCCTCTGTATACTCCTATACATGTATACAGCCATGGCAGGTCCTCTTTATACTCCTTTATACATGTACAGTGTCATGACAGGTCCTCTTTATACTCTTATACATGTAGACCTCTATGATCGATCCTCTTTTTTTGTTTTAGGAGACACCCTACGGAATAAAATGGGGGTCTTTGCAACTTTTTATGTTACACAGTATTTGCGCAGCAATTTTTCAAACACATTTTTTTTGGAAAGAAAAAAAAACACTAAAGTTAACCCGATATTTTGTATACTAGAAGTGATGATGTTACGCCGATAAATAGATATCCAACATGTCACGCTTTTGAATTGCACATACTTGTGGAAAAGATATAATAAAATATTTACAAAAATGTGAGGGGTGTATTCACTTTTGTGAAATACTGTACATGTATTGAGCCATGACACGTCCTTTTACAATCCTATACACGTGTATAGACCTGTGACAGGTCCTTTTATACTCCTTTATACATGTATAGAGCTATGACAGGTCCTCTTTATACTCCTTTATACATGTATAGAGCCATGACAGGTCCCCTTTATACTTCTATATACATGTATAGGGCCATGACAGGTCCTCTATATACTCCTATATACATGTATAGAGCCATGGCATGTCCTCCTTATACTCCTATACATGTATAGAGCCATAACAGGTCCTCTTCCTACTCCTATACATGTATAGAACCATGGCAGGTCCTCTTTTTGCTCCTATACATGTATAGAGCCATGACGGGTCCTCTTTATACTCCTATACATGTATAGAGCCATGACAGGTCCTCTTTATACTCCTATACATGTATAGAGCCATGACAGGTCCTCTGTATACTCCTATACATGTATAGAGTCATGACAGGTCCTCTTTATACTCCTATACATGTATAGAGCCATGACAGGTACTCTTATTACTCCTATACATGTATAGAGCCATGACAGGTCCTCTTTATACTCCTATACATGTATAGAGCCATGACAGGTCCTTTTTATACTCCTATACATGTAGACCGCCATGATCGGTCCCCTTTAGATATCATGATATAAAATAATGAATGTGTGGGCAGGGCCTTTTGGTGGGCGTGATTTTTTGTTTGGGGGGGGCAGCATTTCATTCTTGGTTCTAGGAAGCACAATGTCTTGGGCCGGCCCTGCACTTCATACTACTCGGTGAGCCAAAAATTTCTTGAACGTAATACTGCAGAATTTGTCATGCAGCCAAAGAAACATCAAAGGTAAAAGTATATATACAGTCTGCCATGAAATATGGTATAGCATATAGCACAGCCCCTTGAGTATAAAGATTTGGAATCTATCCACATGGCCATGGTTACATTACTGGAAATGGTATTCTTTATTTAGACCAAGATATATAACTGCCATGGAGTAGATCAACTGCCTCTTTTAGAATGGAAGGCCAATCACGTCCCAGCCCATTTACAGACTGCTTCTTAAGTATGCATGGATATGATATAAATAGAGAGCAAGAGAAGTGTAGAAAAAGAGGGAGAGAGAAAGGAAGAAATTGAAAAAAGGTTGGCAGAGAGAGAGGGAGAAAGAAAATAAAAGGGGGAGTGGATAAGGGAATAGGTGAAATAGGGAGGGGAACAAGAATGGGGCCTGACGCCACCCCCAGCACTACCTTAAATCCTGCTAGTTTCAGATTCACAGTCCCAATACATTTGTATGCAGGTTCACCTGGGAGATTTTTTTAAAAACCATAATGCACTGTATGGCCTTTGAACTGTGGCCAGAAAGCTCAGAAAGATCATAAAGTTAAAGCCCAACTCCAGTCATCTTGAAAATGATCCCGTGCGATGGGCTGTGTCCACACTGTAAGGCAGTGTTTCTCAACTCCAGTCCTCAAGGCGCACCAACAGGTCATGTTTTCAGGATTTCCCTCAGATGAAACAGCTGTGGTAATTACTAAGGCAGTGAAACTGATCAAATCACCTGTGCAAAATAGTGGAAATCCTGAAAACATGACCTGTTGGTGCGCCTTGAGGACTGGAGTTGAGAAACACTGCTGTAAGGGATAATTATTTGTTTAGTCTACGAGAGAGGAGAAGATCTTTTACTTACATGATTTTCTTTTCCCCTGGCAGATGGCACTTCCCTTGCTTCTGCGGTGGATTGTCCCTAGGGGTGATCACTTTTAATGCAGAGCTATTAACTGTGCACTGTTGTTGATGACGTCTGGACCTTAGACCACTGAAGCATAGAGGAGAAGATGCTGTATGGTCCGGTCTAGCAATGCTGAGGATTAGGTAAATAAATCTTCTTTAACAAGTCCCCTATACCTAACTGAGTAATTAAAGGGATATTAAAGTCTTTTTTTTTTAACATAACAAACATTTTATACTTACCTGTGTCCACACTGTAAGGTTTAATTATTTGTCCACACTGGGCTGTGCAATGGTTTTGCACAGAGCAGAATAAAAATGCAGCGCTAAACACCAATAACCATATTAGGTAAATCCCAAATATGTAACAATAATATGTGCAAAGTAATGGCGTGATAACCATATGTGGGGAGAAAGTGATTCTCATAAATAACAGTGGAATATTTCAGTCCAAGACCATAAGAATATCCAACTAGGTGAACACTATGGTCACATAAATGTCCTGACAATGTGAATGATGTGTGTTATAAATGGATGAAGAAATGATCATAGGTGCCATGCAGATCATAGGGGCGTTGTTCCTGTACTCAATATCCACAGATGGAGATAGAAGGAGCAAATACTCTTACCGGAACTGATGGACACGTTTGGCATACGGCTAGGTGTCATATGAGCTTGTGGATCAACCGATCCAAATGGATGCTTGATGGAGAAGCAAGTGCGGCAGATTCCACTGGATCCCTAATGGCAATCGTAGACGATCTGGAGAAATCAGATGTTCCGAGTCTGAGTGTGGAAACCTCCCCGGCAGATGTATGATGAAAAACACCTTTCACTCAGCCAGCGTGGGGACATGCAAAAGGATAAAAAGATCCCACATAGTGCTTGAATCCACAAAAACAGGTTTATTGCAAACCAGACAGAATAAAAAGTCCAAATGACAGCAACCGAAGATAAAAGTGATCACAATGAAAATAGTGTGGTACCAGAAACAAATAGTTAATCCTGACTCGACATGTTTCGGACTAGAGGTCCTTCTACTGGGGCAAACTGACTATTATCTGGTAACACGCTTATACTTATAAATACATAAATAATTAAAAACAACTACAGCTGTTGCAACAATCATCAGCTGTGAGAGATCGCTATAGAGCGGACCTCGCAGCCAATAGGAATCCTGGTGTGTGTGTGATTGGTTTGTGATTCTAAGTCATGTGGTTTAACCACCCAATCACGGGCCGTCATAGCAGATCACGTGACACCGTCATCCAGGAAGTCAACACCGAGCTCAGGCTACTGTGCTCAAGCCTCGATTCCACTGCAGGAAGAGGCGAATGTGGATACATGGTGTGGAGCGCTGATGCTCCGCCCACATGCCCCGCTGCAACGTCATTACACAGCGGAGCCGAGAGCTCGTATATCAATACCTGAGTGTGTCCCCGGAAGTGCTGAAAAAAGGCACCGAAATGCTGGTGAGACCAAACTGATGTTAGAACAATAATATGTTGCAGTAAAAAATATTATAAAACAAGAGCATTAAATATAAAACTCCCCCCGGAAGCATATAAGCTCCTCGTCAAGGCATGTACAATAAAAATTTATTTCAAACATTGAATGTACCTAGATATAGATGTCCAAACTGTGACCAAAGACCTATGGAGGTAAACCTATCACCAAGTCCAGAACTGATCTAAGATGCAATTGGTGTATATGGAAAAATTATTTTGATAGCAAAAACACCCAAAAAAGAGAGAAAAGGACTACAATAGCCGAAAGTGTGGCCATTAGAGTGTATACGAAAAAATGGGCACATGAATTATAATATACCCATTCAAACTGGCCCAATACAAGTAAATGAATGACAAAATGGAACAATATAAGTGAATCTGATATGAAAAGAGCAGCCTGGATCCTCCTCTTTCAGGGTCCCATGCCAGGACTCCTGGCCCCACCCTCCTTGCTGTGGAGGCACCCAAGCAGGCACACTCGCGACCTACTGCTCTGTGTGTCCATTCACATCACTGGATAGGGAGGGGGCTCAGGTAAGTATTAGGGGGGCTGGGGAGGTTGCTGCACACAGAAGGATTTTTACCTTTATGCATAGAATGCCTGAAGGTAAAAAACCTTGTGCCTTTACAACCACTTTAACCTTTGCAGTGCAGTCACAGCCCCACTGCAAGGGATGAGTTTCAAGTTTCCCAGAGTTGGGATTTAAGCCACCACCCTTACTATAAAAGGGGGGCACAGAGCAGCCAGGGAATCAGTGAATTGGAAGCTGTTATAGAGAAAGCTGATCTGACAAACTGCATAGGGAGAGGTTAGGGTTGCTTAGGAAATTGTACTAATTTTGCTAGCCTTTTGCCAATCAACCGCTTCTCTGTCTTTTTTCTTATTATTGAGTTTATTTTTTTAATAATAATAAATTATTTTATTCATCATTTTTATTTTGTGGTTGATTCGGGGTAGTAGTCACTTTTTTATTCTAACTTTTAACTGCTGTCCTGTTCATAGCAAAAATGATTTTGTTTCAGTGGGTTGTATTTTGGGAATTCTGTTTATTGTGGGGGTTTTTTTTTTTTTGTATCTATGGGGCCTTTATTTTAAGTTTAAACTGCTTTTATTTTGCTGCAAGGCTTCCCTATAAAAAACTTGTCTGGGCTATTTCAGGCATGTTTTTTTATTATTATTTTATGTTGATAAGCCTTATATAAAGTTTGCTGTGCTTAAAGCTTAGCATTCACTTGTTACTGACCATATGTTTTTGGAACTGCCTTTTCTTTGCAGCACGTTGCTGCATCACTGGCTGTTTCAGTGCTCACAAGCTGCTGCTGCGTACTCTGCTCAGTCCCATGAAACCAGTCAGGTGTGTAGTAGAATTTCATATTAACCAATATATTTTATATTATTGATACTATTTTGCATATGTTTTATTGATAATATAATTATTTTTCATATTATTATTATTATTATATAGTAGTTGTTTTATCAATATTATTATTCAATAGTAAAGCAATAGTTATTAGTCTTTATTAATGTATACTATGTTATCCCATAAATATAGAAAGTCTTCATTTTTAAATGTTGAACTTTAGATGACTTCATGCTGGAATTTTTATAAGACAATTAGAAGTTTACTGGGTGAAAGGTTATTAGGATAGTTCATTTTAGGTTTTTAAGTCTACTACTTAAAAGAGAAACACTTTGACAGCAGTTGAACTACAGCCTAAAAAGATAATATTCATTGAGGGTAATAAATAAACATTGTCAAGAATAAGTGATAAAACTTATTATACTGGTGGTAATTATGTGGAATATGGGAAAGGTATTGTCATTTACCTGGTGGATGAGCCCGATATGCAGAGGGAGGCCTCTCTTACGCCCCTGACTCGCGGCCCCTGGTAGAGTGAACAGGAAGCACAGGAGTACAAGGCAGCACGAGTGCCTGGCAGGATCAACAGCTGGATGGCTGGTCTGGAGCTCTGGATAGTGCTGAGGCAAACTGCAACAGCAGGCTGGGTGCAGCAGACAGGAAGCTGAAGCAGGCAGGTATCAGGAAGACACTCACAGGATACAGGAAGATGGTTCCAGGGATTAGAACACAGGAGGATCAGGCAGGCCGGGTCATATACAAACTTAGCAGTACTGGAGCAGATGCAGGAGGCTGAAGGAGAGTCACAGGACAAGCCAGGTCGGTAACAGGCAGGTACAGATGAACCAGAGGATAAGGCAGATGTGAGATCATGGTCAGGCTGAGGTCAGGTGCAGGCAGATGGCAAGGGTAGTCACGGTAGTCACAGTAGTCTGGCAAGCCGAGATATAACAGGAACAGATCAGGATACACAGATTACTCACAGGGAACACTGTAGATCTGACAGCAGGGTTTCAACATCACAGCAGAGTTTAAATAGCGTGCCTAGCACCGGTAATCTCGCTTTCACGCACTCCCATGTGCGCTTGCGCATGCGCGTGCACATAGGCACCCGCATGCGCGCACACACTTGTGTAGAACTGCTACTCCCAGCAAGCCTTTCCTGAAAGGTGAGTACATTAATTAAGTTTGATAGGGTCAAAAAGGTCTGCTTGTGCCCTCATTAAAACTGTTAAAATACACTGAATAAGAGAACACGGATGTGTTTGTATGCATTGATAATTAGACAATATTGAATCAGTTAGCTTTGTATATATATATATATATATATATATATATATATATATAATGTAAATAATACAGTACCTTTTTGTGAAGGCAAAAAATGAATAAATACATATAGGATTGTATAGTGAAAAACAATAAGACAATAAAGGTGGTGTTGTTGCAAGTTCATTTTCCCAAGGTCATAAATCTGTTATCCTGGAGTTGGTGAAGTCTTATCAGGACAAGGAAGGTTTGATTTAACATGACTGGGTGCCATACTGTCTCTACATAAGTATTTTAATTGGTAAAACCATAGACAAAACCAGTTATAACTAATTTTAATAAACATATAGGAATTCTGGGAATGAATACGTTTGTCTGGTTGTATGACAGGTGTCAGATTTATGGTTAGTTACATTGACGTAGATCTTAGCAACCAATCATGTTGTATCTAATATGCTTGCATTGTAAGAAACTGTATAAATTTGACCTGCATCTTGTAATACTTTGAACATAAACCGGTATGTTCCCTGCTGTTGTTAATAAACCTGCATCACTGAGGTCCTGCCTGGTTCAATTTGTCATTATTCTACTTCAGGTGCTGAAACCTAGGAACCTTTAGTTGTACTTTAATTTTAACTGCAAATTTGACTATATAATCTCTGAACCAAAAATGTATTGCATAACAATTTCAGATGTTTCTGGAATGCATATCTCAGCGTCTGAACAGAGCTGTGTATCAATAGTCAGACACACACATGAAATACATCTACCATACTCTCGCTAATAAAATAAACCACAACCAATAAGACACACCCTATTTATTTTAGTGAATCACCATTCATATGCTCTTCCTGTCACTGAAGCAGACGTTATCTCCACTGAGTTCTGGAACTTGTCTGGAAATGAAAGCAGAATATACGAAAGTACTTTGTGACCTTTTTTTCCGAGAAAAGGCACAATTAAAAAAATTATCAAGAATTACAAATATCCGCTGGATGTTTATTGTCTTGCTTATGTTTTATCCTAAAAACGTCTTCAAGGCTTACCATTCTGTTGCATCTTCTTTGCTTTTATATGTCAAGCCCCAAAGTAAGTTCCTGATTTAAAGACCAGTCCAATTGTAATTACAGAACCTTACTGAAGTTTATTTATTACAGGTGCTTATACAGTGCCATCAATTTACACAGCATTTTACATATATATTATACATTCACATCACTCCTCGCCCTCAAGGTCCCTAACTCACATTCATACATACATATACTAGGGCCAATTTAGACCTGAGCCAATTAACCTACCAGCATGTCTTTGGAGTGTGAGAGGAAACCAGAGTACTCAAGCAGGCACATGGAAAACAGGCAAATGCCTGGCAGGTTATGTCGCAGTTGGGATTCAATCCAATGATCCTAGTGCTGCTAGACAGAAGTGCAAACCACTTAGCCACTGTGCTTAGTGGGTGATCATTAGTATGTGTTACAATATTTTTTTTTCAGCATTTGTGTCCTCTTTATGTGGACCTTCATACTTAAAGAGCCCCTTTGTGCACGTGAACAGTGTGATTTTTGTGGTAAGACTTCATTCCTGATCACAGTTAGAAAAATAGATACATTGCCTATTTAGTGATAATAAATTCTCATGTGTTTTTTTAATTTAGTTCTTTTGGATTAAAAACCCAAAATTGGCAACTCATATTGTTAAAAGGTCGACAGGCTCACCAACAAAGAAGACCATTGTTCAGTGAGTGTTGTCTCCATTCCATGCGCTGGCTAGGTCTGTGTATCTAGATAGATGGTGGAAAGTTGAAAGATGGTGCCTCAAACTTCTGGCTTCCAGGAACCAGTATGTATCGTACTGGTTTGAGAAAGGAGTGCAGATGTTCCTAAACATGTAGCCAATTACACCCTGCTGTTGTGAAGTCACCTCTACCTGAATGTTTTCCAATGTGGTTCCTGGAAGTTTGAAGCGCCATCTATCCATCTTTAATAAACAGTCCTTATGCTACACTTAGTGGGCACTTCCCTCTCCGTTTGTTTAAATATAGAGACTATTCTGCTCTGTGGAAAACCTCCACAAGTGTTATGGACTATTGCTACAGGCTTTTATTAATTACAACTTCGGTAAAACAGATCACAAGCTACTTGTGTTTATCCTCAGAATCATAAACAGTGTCCTTCACAGTGAAGTCCAAGGGAGGTCTGGAAACACAGACAAACAGCTTTAGGGATCTGCTCTTGGAGTTGTGGGAAATTGAGTTAAACAAGCCTACACCTGCATATAAACATGGTGAGTAAATGGACACAGCTGCAGCAGTAAATACAACATAGTTATGGCAGCTAGTAGTGAAGTAACAGGCTAGTAATGAGGGTC
This sequence comes from Lithobates clamitans, assembly GCA_037952925.1. Classification (NCBI taxonomy): domain Eukaryota; kingdom Metazoa; phylum Chordata; class Amphibia; order Anura; family Ranidae; genus Lithobates; species Lithobates clamitans. Next base: position 4,862,014 of record JBBGZY010000560.1, read on the forward strand.
AGTGTTCCTGAGAGAAATTAGTAGTTATAAAGGTACAGTTTAGAATTTCCGGCCTGGTTTCCTGCTTCTCCTGAGAGTGATAGAATACAGTGATCTCAAGCACTGAAGGGTGTAGTTTCAAAATGAGTAGTCTCACCTTCTGAGACAGTAACTTTCTTGTTATTGTTGTGTGATGTATACCTATTGTGAAGTTTATATGTTTTCCAAACGTGGTGTGGGTTTTTATTTTGTCTAGAACAAACCTAGCTACCCTACACTGGATTTTCTTGCAAATTTGATAGTTTACATATGCCTTCTGTTTGTCCTCAAAGGTTAGAACCCAAGATGGGAAATTTGTTGGTTGAGACCTCTAACAGCATCCCACAAACAAATTTTGTTTGTGCCAAGGTAATGGGAAATAACCTTTATTGCACTGGATTTCTTTTTTACTGTAAATGAATAATTGGTATCCCAAAAAAGCTCACTTCTTGCTCTGATATAAAAGAGTTAAAGACCTCTGTTCTGAAGTGCATGGAGTTTAGCCATTGCTCTTGGGATCTTTGTATGATCCTCACTGATGAAAAACACAGTACCTCGTTGAACCCTAAAGAAGTCTGAGTAATACACCCATTTATAGCCTCTCAGATGGTTCTGCAGACTTTTGAATATTTTTGTATTTGCGTATTTGTTGTATTTGCGTATGGTGGCTTTATTTTAAGCTGATCCAAAAGGATGTCACAGTTACCATTATATGACTTAGTAATCTTGCAGCAAAAAAGACCCCATATTGGTACCAGGACCCAACAGATACACTCCGTCTTATGTGGATTGATTGCAGCATTCAGTATGTGACTTATGGCAGGTCTTTTTATTACTATACAATTTGGGCAATGTGCAAAGTAATATAACGTTTAGCAATTAATCAGCAGTTCATTGTTCTGACTTTTTTATAATGATGAAAGGCAATGTGTAATTGGTTGCTATATATTACTTTATTTAGTACAATGATTACTTCATTTAGCACAAATGAATCACCAATGTTGACAATACTTTTTGAATAAGCCCATACTGATTCTATGGAAAGCACAGTGACTTTGTGGTTAGCACTTCTACCTTGCAACACTAAGGTTTGTGTTGAATCCCAATCAGAACATGCATGTTCTTCCTGAGCTTGCGTGGGTTTCTTCTGGATCTTCCAATTTCCTCCCACACGTCAAAGATAAACTGGTAGATTAATTGGCTCCTGTGAAAATTTCCCTAGTATGTGAGTTAGGGACCTTGGATTGTGTGCTCCTTGAGGCAGGAAGTGATGTGAATGTACAATTTGTAAAGCGCTAGCTAAACTGTCACCCTACATAATGAGTAAATAGTGTTAACTAAGCTATTTCCATTGCATCGAAACAAACAACAACAACAAAAAAAAGATATATAGCTGCCTTACCAGACCTTAACGCCTTTTATTTAACAAGGTCACATGTTCCCTGGCTGACTTATGACAACTCCAGAAAATTACACAATTCTTGGAAGTCATTCTCATCTGTGTCTCAACAGCCACATTTTCCAACCACACCTAGCTGAATATACAGTATAAAGCTTCTAATAGTTCAGGTTGATTACCTTTACTGAAAACTATCACGTCCAAATTGTGTAGGAAATTTACAGTCAGATCATCAGACTCTGCCCTGTGGAGTAGAAATACGTAGGTGGTTTTGATAGAACAATTCTTGACTCTCAAATTCATTTTTCAAAGACTTCTGTAGCCTAAAACATGGAAAAAGTTTAGAGAAGAAAAATTAAAGAGAAAAAAAAAAAAGAACAAAGTGTTTTCTGTTTTGTTAAAAGACACAAACCAAGCTCTGTATTAACTTTTCTTAATGTCTAGCCTTAGTAACAACTTTGGTATTGCTGATGGTCCGAGGAACTGACCAAAAAAACCATGTTTTCTAAGCCATCTGTAACAGTGTGTGCAGCTGTTAACAGTTCACAGAATAAAGAACATATTATTCATCGCAGCTTAAAATGTGCATGACTTACATTGCACAGAAGTCAGAATTTCTACTTGACATGCAGCCAGGAAAATCTTTAAAATTTCTTTTCACCGTCCGAGTCAACATGCAGCGTATTGTGTTGTGATAATCACTGCTCGCTGGCCATGAACGTGTCCATTGTTTGATGAGATGTACGGCTTGTACTGTTTTGTTTTTATTTATTCGACATTCTTCATTATAAAGCTCTTTGCTTGTCTTTTATTTTTTATTTTTTTCATCCAGACCAGAAAGATTGCCATTGAGTGGCTCACAAAGCTGAACTAACGCAGTGTGTTAAAAAAATGTTCGCAATTCGAAGAAGTTATAAAAATTTATAAGTTGGCTGGATGCTGTGCAAATGTCTGCATATTTTAATACAGATAACTAATGCAAATGTTTATTCTTTACATCTTCGAAAAGGGTTCTTTGGAAAATTTTGCAAGAGACATGGATTTTCTTACATAGGTTTGAAATAATAGTTTGCTGTTTATGCCGCCTACAGAATAGGGACAGGGTTGCTTGTGACTGTCCTGGCTTACTCCTGCAGCTCAATGGAAGAAATTATTTTAATAGGAAACATTTTTTTCTATCGTCTCTTACTAATTTCAACAAAGGTGGAGAAAAAATGATCTGAAACCTTACCCATAGGTTACTACATAACATATAACATTTTGAACATGCTTACAGGAGGATAGAGCACAGTGATGGCCTCACCAGTACATTTGTTTGGTTTCATTGCTTAAAATGTAACTAAAGGCAAAACCTTTATTTAGTTTCTGATAGAGTTGAGAAGGATTAAAACACCTGTTAGGTTTTTATTGTTCTCTGTGTCCCTGCTGGGGAGATTCACCTTCTCTAGTTGTCCTATTTATCATTACCGTCAAGAATGAAAGTGTAATGCCCCGTACACACGGTCGGATTTTCCGACGGAAAATGTGTGATAGGACCTTGTTGTCGGAAATTCTGACCGTGTGTAGGCTCCATCACACATTTTCCATCGGATTTTCCGACACACAAAGTTTAAGAGCAGGATATAAAATTTTCCGACAACAAAATCCGTTGTCGGAATTTCCGATCGTGTGTACACAAATCTGACGGACAAAGTGCCACGCATGCTCAGAATAAATAAAGAGATGAAAGCTATTGGCTACTGCCCCGTTTATAGTCCAGACGTACGTGTTTTACGTCACCACGTTCAGAACGATCGGCTTTTCCGACAACTTTGTGTGACCGTGTGTATGCAAGACAAGTTTGAGCCAACATCCGTCGGAAAAAATCCTAGGATTTTGTTGTCGGAATGTCCGAACAAAGTCCGGGCATAAGAAAATCCCAAATTTTGAGTTGTTACCAAAACAGAAATAGAGGGTAAATCCTCCAATAGGTTCACTAGTTCTGGTGACCCTGGTGCCAACCAATGATTTCCTTGATTTCAAGGGATTTCCCCCTACCTGTTTTGGCAATGGGGAAGGAAGTGAAAAAAGATCTCCCCAGTGGGATAGAAAATTTTTTACAGGGGTTGTAACCCTCCCTTATTCTATCCAAATAGAAAAAAAGTTTTTCCCTTAGTTCTACTTTAGCAACAGCAGAGAAAAGTGAAGTCACAAACCTGGATTTTCTGCCTGACAAGAGTTGGATCGCAAGACTAGAAGCGCATAGTTACAAATTCTCAGGCAAACATTTCATGTATATTTTTAACAGCGTATTAAGCTGTTTTTCTGTAAACCAGATCTATCATTGACATTGCTGTACCAAAGAATTATTGCTAACCTCCATACTGTTAATGTCTTTTATTTTTTCTTTCAAGGTAAAAATACACAGTGATAGCTCACAAAGTCTATTTGCTTGCTCTCTCCCATTCTAGTAACAATACGGATAATAACCAATTAACAAGAGTAGATTGAATATCAGAGATTCATACAGCAGATGGAATTTGGTTGTGGTTTTTATGTTGTGGTTAGTAAGCTGTAAACTATAAATCTTTGTATTGGAAAATCAATAAATGATGTGAACACACAAGTCTATAAATACAGAAAAATAGTTTCAGTTTCTAGGGAATATTTAAGTGCCTTGGGAAGGCAGTCCAGTCATGGATTTATCAAAGCCCCAGCTACTACATTATAATACAGCACTATGGGCTGATATCAGGTCCACCATACTTATTCTAGTGGTGTAGTACCAGGAGTAATGAGACCAAGCCTTTCCACCTGTAGGCTCTGTTACTATGTGAAAAACCAAGTCCTTACTTCCACCAATCACCTAAAGCAGTGTTAGAGTGATGACATTTGCCTACCAAATTTTGTTATTAAAGCTGAACTCCATACAAATACGAAAGGCCCAAATTCTGAATTAAATAATGCATTGATAAAAACATATTTTCAATGCGAGCAGTGAACGTATGCAAATTTGACTTGGTTTCAGCCTCTTGCAACATCCTGTACAGCAGCACTCAGACTCAGAGATTCAGAAGCAGGACTAGGAGCCTGTAAACTATGCTACAGTACTTATGTGCTAATGAGGAGCATGCCTGTAGAAGGAGGGAACAGAGAGCTGAGCTTATCAGTGTGAGGCTTTTTTTTTACTTTCCAGTCACAGGGTGGAAGAGGAAAAAGACCTGTAAGTGTTACTTAAATGTGTTATTTAACCGCTAGCCGACCAGCCATCGCAGTTAAACTGCGGCAGGTCAGCACGGCTGCACAAATCACCGTAGCTGTACATTGCTCCTTTAAGACGCCACAGCAGGTGTGCACGTGCGCCAGCCGCGTGTCTCTGGAGCCGATACGCAAGCCTGGCAGGCGGGATGACCGCCGAGCACCCACGATCGCTCATGACAGAGCGAGAACAGGATCTGTGTGTGTAAACACACAAATCTCGGTTCTCTCAGGGGAGAGGAGACCGATCGTGTGTTCATACTAAGTAAGAACACCGATCGGTCTCCTCCTCTAGTCAGTCCCATCCCCCTACAGTTAGAACACACCTAGGGAACACAGTTAACCCCTTGATCGCCCCATAGTGTTAACCCCTTCCCTGCCAGTGACATTTATACAGTAATCAATGACTATTTTTAGCTCTAATCGCTGTATAAATGTCAGTGGTCCCAGTGTCAAAAGTGTCCGAACTGCCCACCACAATGTCGCAGTCCTGATAAAAATAGCAAATTACCGCCATTACTAGTAAAAAAAATAATAATAATAAAAATGACATAAATCTATCCGCTATTTTGTATACGGTATAACTTTTCCGCAAACCAATCAATATACACTTATTGCAATTTTTTTACCAAAAATATATAGAAGAATATATATCGGCCTAAACTGATTAAGAAATTTGTTTTTTTGGATATTTATTATAACAAAAAATACAAAATGTTGTGTTTTTTTCAAAATTGTCACTCTTTTTCTGTTTATAACACAAAAAATGAAAACCGCAGAGGTGATCAATTACCACCAAAAGAAAGCTCTATTTGTGGGAAAAAAAAGGACATAAATTTTGTTTGGGTACAACATTGCAACGCAGTGCCGTATCTGAAGTTGTTAATTTCTGAGGACTGCATATCCTATGGTACCTTGCTGCCTGTAAGCAATGATTCCTGTACTGACTCCTGAAACTCCTCCTATCAGCACCTCTCTGTGAAATGTGTGACACAGTAGTGCCCACCCACAGGGCATAGTAAAAAGATGTCACAGAATTCAAAAAAGTAAATGTGTGGGGATCTTCACAAAGTAAGCTTACAAACTTCAAGATAGATCAGACTAATAGGAGTATGCTACAAATAATTGAAATACAAGGTAAAAATGAAAAAAAAATGTTTTTAATCTTTTGACCATAGATACGCTTTAATGGTATCAGATAATAATTACGTCCTGTGCTGTGCCGTGTGGACACGTTATGTTAATCTCAGAACTGAATAGGCAGAAATACAAACCCTGTGGCATCTCCCTTATATGTGTTCTTTTTGTGCATTTAGCTGATTTCCTGGAGTTCAGCTTTAACACCCTTGCACTTGTACTTAAAGTTATTCTAAAGGCTGAAGGTTTTTTACCTTTATGTATTCTATGCATGAAGGTGAAAAAGCTTCAATGTGTAACAGCCCCCCCTAATACTTACCCGAGTCCCATAACAATCCAGCGATGTGCATGAGAGCCTAGGCTCTCCCTCCTCATTGGCTGAGATAGCAGCGGGAGCCATTGGGGCCAATGAGGAGAGAGAGAGGCGGGGCTGAGCCGTGGCTTTGTGTGTAAATGAGCACGCAGAGCAGTCGCTCGGGAGCGAGCCTGCTTGGGTGTCCTCATTGCTAGCTGTTTGCTCTGGGTGCACGCGGCAGGATGGAGTGACCAGGAGTACCGACAGGGGACCCGAGAAGAGGAGGATCTGAGCTGTACTTTGCAAAATAGCTACACAGAGCAGGTAAGTATAACATGTTTGTTCTTAGAAAAAAAAATTGCTTTTAATATCACTTTAATATCATAACTGATGTTACTGCGAGTGCATAACTACATTAATGCATATTTTGATATGGTGGCACATGGTAGGTTGTATACAAGGAAAGCGGTATGTGTGGAGTTGAAGGAGTAGTGGTGTTGGTGTTGAATTGAGTCTTGAGATGCATTGGGGTCATGCCTCATTCATTTGCATGGGAGTACAAGGGTTTCAAACTACACTTCTGAGATGCTTATACCCATTTAGAAAGAAGCCTGTAGACCACAGTCTTATCCTGAGGCACAGAGTATCCATGTCTCATTCATTGAGAAAATGCAAATTGTTCACTAAATGGCATTTGCGCTGATCAAGCAACCTCCTATGTTCACAATATAGCAGGGCAGCCACTTGGCACAGGACCCGGAAGCTAGTGGCAATCACTGTAGTAACAGTGATTTCCAGCTTCCAAGGGGATCTCACTAGTATGGCACATACATACTTATTTTGATCCAAGCTGGATAAATGGGACAATGTAAAAATTTACATTCCTAAACTTTAGCTTTAAAAGGGTAAGTTTACCTTTACAGAAAATCTGTAAGGTGCATTTACCCTGGACCTCTTCCCTATCCCCCCCGGTCCCACTGTACCGGAGTCCCGCGATCCCCCGTCATCAGGCACTGGGACGTCGCTTTAAGTATAAACAGAAAAGTCAGTGCTACTACCCTTACACCACATAGATAGCGGAGCTCCCAGGTGCTCGACCCACAGTCGCTGGCTGAGTAGAATAATGTTGAAAAAAATAATCCGCACTCCAGTTGTTGCTCTTAAAATGTATTCATTTTATTAAATAGCCACAGTGAACAAACGCAGATTAAGTCAGTTGATGCGTTTTATCCTATAAGGCCTTAGTCATAATCACCGGAACATCGCTTTACCAGTCTGGGGATTCAAAATCTTCCTGGCTTTCTCTCCTCTCCTCCAGCACTGACGGGACAGACTAGGGGGACTCTGATTGGTCAACACCATCCATGTGACGGTGCTGACCATCTAGAATGCCTCCTAACCGTACATGCTGAGAAGTGAAGCCCTGAAATCCCCGGACCGGTGAAGCAGTGACCCCAATGTCTGGCAGAACTCCGGGACAGTTGGACCGGGGGGGATGGGGAGGTGGTCCAGTGTAAGTTCACCTTACAGATTTTCCTGTAAAGGTGAACTTACACTTTAATTAACAATTGGCCATGGAATTCTTGCTTCAGTCCAGATCCAGATCACACACAAACTCCCACTTTACATTGTGAAATGTTGAGAATAGGCTTGAAGTATCAAATTTTACTTGTTAAGATTATGACCAAAATCCACACACTCCAGACTTGCTGAAAAACTGTAGTGAGTTGCCACCAGAAATGTATAATAGAGTGACAGAACTTTTTTTTTTAACCACAAGCTTGGCTGAGCAGTCACTGAGGCAAGGTTCAGGATATAACCTCTTGTAGTGTGGTTAAAGCATGAAGCAACTTGTGTTATGTAAATCTACAATGATGGTAAAATTAGTGTTCATGTATCTCAGATTTCCATACATTTTCCACTCAATCTACTTCTAACAAAAATTATTTTTTTTATAAAATAAATATCTACATGGACTAACTTGATTAGAGTTAATGATCATTGAAACCTCTGAACATCATTCTCTGTATATTAACGATCCACTATTCTCTTCATAATATCAAGGCCACTAAGGTATCTTGAGTCATTTTTATAGATGATTATATATCATTGGATGAAAACATTAAACCTGCCCTCATGCAGTCCACACAGACACTAGTCTCCTGATGTGATTGCTTAAATGCCATGAAATAGACCAACTGTCACTCAAAAAATTTCCAGGTGTGACGACCCCAAGAGAGAACTACTGGTTTACAGAATAACTTTTAAAATCTGAAGGAGGTGAAAATTGATGGCATCGTGCACACAGCTGAAAACTCTTTGTCTAATAAGTTACCAGATACAATGATGGGTACATTTTCAGTTCAGTCATCTTTAAAATCAGACAGTGATCAGTCAACATGAGAATATTTAAATGATTTGGTGGAGGTGAGCTGTGGTAATCCAGTAGGATTGTCAATCTTCAACCTGATAGCTGTCTGATAGCTTATAGCCTGATAGTTATTTGAACCTGTTGAACTTCTGAGTTTTATACAATTGTGGTCCAACTGGTATGCAGATTAGGGGTACTGATTTTACCCTTGACTTTTGCAATATGAATGTTTGTTTCAAGGCATGTCTCAAAATTTTTAAGCCAGAGACAGGCAGATAACTAACACTTTTGGAAGAGGAAGAGGCAGTCTCAGTATTTATTTTAATACAGGTTTCCTTTAAATCTAATCTATAATAAAGATTTGCATAAACAAGAAACGTACTGTACTTCTTTTTGTCATCAACAATAGGCCCTAAAGCTCCCTCATGTGTTGTAAAGCTTAGGCAATGGTCCTGCCAGTCTTTCACATCACTGGGAAATGCAAGCAGTCTGTCAGGGTCTGGATATGAATCTGGGACCCCTGCAGTGTCTGGCTTTAGCTTTTCATGCTGTGCCACTGGAGATGCTGGAAAATTCCCTGTCTGATCCCTTGGACAAAAAAGAGAAAACGAATGCAGCCACCACATCTTATGTTTGGTAAGCCGCTTTAAGGTCTGGTGGCGCTCTAGAACAATGTCTGGCTAAAATAACAGAACTACTTAGCAGATAGTATTAGCTTTCTGTGATTTTATCTTAAATTTTGATATGTTCTTTTAACATACCTTGATAAGATTTTGTTTATTGATCTGCAGTACTTCACATGTAAATCTTAAAAATCCTTTAAAAAGCCAGAGAGTTCCTTTCAACAAAGACTTACAATTCATTTATTCAGGTCATAAATATATGTATCGTTTTGCTGCTAAACATTTTAGTAAAGTAATATATTTACATAAGCAAAGTAAGAAAGAAGAGTTCGAAAATATGCCAAACAATGCCATAAAATCAACCCAATATAGAGTAGTAGGTACAGAGAACAAACTGTGCCTGCTGGTTAAATCCATTAAAAACATTGTTGCATGATGGGCTACAGGAGTGCAGAATGAACTGTGCACATCGGTGATCCTAATTTGGAAAGGCAGTGGGATTCAGGGAGGACAGAAGGAACAGCAACAAATGCCACATATGACGAAAGTTAAGCAGTGATAGGTTCCTGACATTACCTCCCCTCAGAGGAGTGGTCACTGGATGCTCCAACCACAACTCAACTGGTAACCCCCACAGTACCCAAATTTGGCAGAAAAATACCCATCGGGGTCAATCAGGCCACCATAGTGAATCTAGGAGCACCAAAGTTCACTGAGTGATACATAGTGGAGTTGGACTCTATAACCTATAAAGCAAAATCCAACAAAGTCAGAGCCCACTGAGCAGAACCCAACACAGTCACATGTAACAAAGCAATGCCCACTGAAAAACAAGCCAAAATGGCCAAAACCAGGTACTGTTAAGATTTCCAGAAGAGTGTAAGAGTCTTCCAGAAAACTCAGCAGCTGAGGGATTTCTCTAGGTGCACAGAGGAACATATCAGGACCCATTGTAGCTCCTAAGAACCCTTTACAATTTAGCCTGCAGAGATAGTCTCAAGTTTCTTTCACTCGTCTCGGTATTTGCACAGTTGCGTGCCCTCATTCGGCACACCCACCTCCCCAAGCGTCACCTTTAGATGGCTGCATTGGATGTTGTAGGTGGGCGAGGTCACACGGCCTCTGAGTGACATGCCTAGTCCGGAACGGGTCCTGGTGGAAGTGACGTGACGGCTTCCTCCCGCACCTGTGACGGCTTCCTCCCACATTCACTGTAAGGCTTGGGACGCAATCACCCATACGTTTTGGCGGAGATGACGTTGCCGTCACTTCCCTTTCTCTGTTATGAGGCTTGGGATGCAAACGGTGAGAGACCTATGTTTGCACCCAGTGTTACCAGTTGATTACAGAGGATATTAACTTTTTGTTTTGATGCCTAAGTATATAGCCTTGAGATGATCATTGCAATGTCTTTTTAATACTTATACATGTGAGATTTGGAACGCATGTTACTAGAACCACTTCCGGTTCCGTCATGACGGGGGGCGGATCTTTTTGTTATTGTAAATGATGTACAGTTTACAATTAGGAGCAATGTGGGGAGGCAAGGTTATGCCCCTGTTGAAGACTAGTTAGTTGAAACGCGTCGGACCAGCACTCCTTGCTTCCCACATTGCCTATTTTTATATTTTTGTGATCACCTTTTATATTATGTGGTATTTTACCTCCAATAAACCTATCTTGGTTGGCCTACGCCATGTGGAGTTCCCTTTTAGTCCTTTTTCCTCATGTTTGAGCACTGATGACCATCTTTGGACCACCACCATTCTTGGATTAGTTCGGTTGCTGACTACTCTGGAACCTTAGTTTGGAACCATTTTCCAACCTCGAGTGGATTGAAGTCTGTGGCCCATAGGATATCATCCGGTCTGGCATCATCACACCACTGGGGACCCAGTACCCTAAAGCCTTATAGACGCACTGCCGTATGGTATGTGCGTCCACCTGATCTGGTAAGAGTACCCATTCTTTTATCTGGCGTATTTCTTGGCGTATTTTTTACTTCGGTGAAGATAGAAGAGAAAGTTTTCCTATTATTGGACACTCTATATGTGGACATTTGGTCTTTTTATTTCTGTGTGCATTGTTATCACTTCACAGCACTTTGAGGTTTATTTTGATGTCATAATATATATACATTTGTTTGTTCACAGTTTTTTTGTGTATTCACTCCACCTCCGTGATTCAGGTGTTCTGGATGTATATATTTTTATTTTGTGCTGGGCCTCAGGGGAATATTTTGGGCACTGGGCCTCAGAGATCAGTAACAAGAAGAGACATGGGTCCTGGCAGGTCTTATAGAGCAAGGGTCCCCAAACCTTTCACATGTAACCCTCTCTCCCAAGGATCAATATATATGAAAGAAGAACCAAAACACTCCAATAGTGTACAGATAATCCTTGTTTAACGACTTACCTGTTTAACGACTGTTCAGACTTACGACCAACTCTCCCCGACCCACACAGGACGACTGCTCAGACTTACGACCAGATCTCCAATGACCGCTCTGACTTACAACCAGCTCTCCCGCTCTCCCGACCCACGCGCAGGACGTTATGTCATCACTCTGTATCAGCCTCGTTCTCATGCCCGGTCTGCTGTTTTACCGGTATGCACTGTACTCTGTTCTCCTAAATTCCCCCTCTAGCGTACTGTATACTGTACTGTTTTATGTCTTACTGTAATGTACTCTGTTCTCCTAAATGCCCCTTCCAGCGTTTTGTATACTGTACTGTTTAATGTCTTACTGTAATGTACTCTGTTCTCTTAAATGCCCCTTCCAGCATTCTTTATACTGTACTGTTTTATCTCCTAATGTACACAGTACTGTAATGTAATGTGTGCTTTTACTGTATACAGGTATTGCCCACGCCATGTCAGTAAAAAGAAAAAGTGTGCTTGCACCTGCATAAAGTGCTCAGAAAAAAAAGAAAATCTATTTTTCTTGATATGAAAAATAAGATCATTAAGGACTATGAGGTTGGCAAGAAAGTTAAAGAAATAGCAAGTGAATTTGAACTTGTATATTCTACCATTTCAACAATCCTAAAGGAGAAGGATAGAGTGAAAGAGGCAGTAAAAGCATCGACAGGATATTAAGACATAATAACTAGGCAGCGGAAAGGCCTCAGTCATGAAATGGAGAAATTGCTGGCGGCATGGATTGACGACCAAATAGAAAAACGAATGCCAATGAGTCTTTTATTGATTCAAACCAAAGCACACAGCATTTTTGAGAATTTGAAAGTGAACAAAGGAGAAGATTCGACTGAAACATTTACAGCAAGCCATAGATGGTTTCAAAGGTTTCGTCGAAGATTCAACCTCCATAATCGGAGTATTAGTGGGGAGGCTGCAAGTGCAGATGTGGAAGCAGCTGAAAATTTTGTGGTGGGGTTTGATAAAATCATCAAAAAAGGTGGCTACTGTCCAGAGCAGATATTTAACATGGACGAAATTGGACTTTTTTGGAAAAAAAATGCCCAAAAGGTTTTACATACACAAAGAAGTTAAAACAATGCCCGGTTTTAAGATTTTTAAAGACAGGGTCGCGTTGTTCTTGGGAGGAAATGTTGCTGGTTTCAAGTTAAAGCCTCTCCTCATCTAGCGTTCACAGAACCCATGCACATTGAAGCACGTCAGTAAGCACACACTGCCCGTTTATTATCGTGCAAATAACAAAGCATGGATGACACAAGCTTTATTTGATGACTGGTTCACCAATTGTTTCATACCCTCGGTCAAGCGTTATTGTCAGCAAAAAGGTGTTCCCTTTAAAATGATTCTCCTGCTTGACAATGCCCCATAAAACAATAAAACAAATAAAACAAATGCAGAAGGGTTTGATGAAACAGATGTTGAAGTTATAAATCAAAAAAGTGTGCAACTTGCTAACATACTTGACTTAGATGTTGAAGTGATATTAAAGAATTAGTGGTATTTGTTGAGGAATAGCTGGAAGACGTACTAAAGAAGTTCACAGTCAGGGAGTTAGCTGGTGTGTTCTCAAAAGTGAATGCAGCTGTGTTACAATTAAAGAGTATGAACCCAAATGTTGAAAGGTTCTCTAAAGTGGAACAGATGAAGGAACTTATGTGATGGTATCGTGAAATTTATGACGAAAAAAAGAAAATATACAAAACAGAGCACCTTAACAGAATTCTTCTTGCAAGCTACCCCTACCAGTTCTATCATTTCCTTGTCGTCTTCTCGCTCATCTACAACTCCTGATGACCCTGCTGGTAACTTCAATGATAAAACTGACCCTGCTGGTGCTTTAAATTTCAGCGATGACACTGATGACCCTGAAGCACTATCACCCTTTGAAGGATTTTATGACTAAAATGTTACTCTAAATGTCTACTGTACAGTATACGTTTACTTTTTGGGCACTGTACACTCTATGCATCCTGTACAGTACAGTATTTTTGTTTACATTTTTGTGTTCTGTACTTCTGCAAAATAAAACAACATTATTGCATTGGAGTTTTCTGTTTAGACCTTTTTTTCAGAATACAGCATAGTACAGTAGTTAGGGTTGCTTAAAATATTAATTACTTGTAGTTCCTCCTTTAACGACCAATTTGTTTAACAACCTGGTCACTGGAACAGAAAGCAGTGGTTAAGTGGGGAGTACCTGTATACCATTTAAAACTATTTTATTAAAAATAAGTATTAAAAACACTCACATGTGCTAATGTACCATAATCAGTACAAACATTCTGAATCCCAATCAGTAGTAAGTGTAATACATGGTGACCCAGGCCCATCTTGCACTGCCCCTGCCTAGCAACAAAGAGTCTAATAACTACTTCAGTTAAACAATTCAGAACACAAACAGTTACTTATCCCCATACACAGCATATCTTTCAGTGATGTCCAGGATAGCTATGGTAACACAGGCAAATGGTTGGAGGGATCCAAGGACAAAGGGCCACCCCACTGGAACTGGGGTACTCTGGTACAGATTGCGAAGGAGCTACCTATGGAAGTTGCATGCTATCAGACTCCTGCCTGTCCACCCAGAAGCATGTTCTGACAGTTCCAATCACTTGCCCAGCTTCCTCATGAGGTGTGGTCTCTCTGAGCCAATGAGGGAAGGAAACTGGGAAACGTATCTTCTCTAGTTGTGTCCATGAACCCATGGAGTTGTAAGACATTGAGTTAAAAAAGCCTGTGTCTGCAGGATGAGTAAACGGACCTTAGATTAAAATTGTTTTCCAAAATAGTTTTTCAACAAAGTTTTTGAATGTGAAATTGAGATACTTGGCATAGATTTTAGTGTTTTCATGTTTTTAGTAGCCTCAGAGTCACTAGACTGATGCATACATAGAAGTAGAGAGAGAATAATAAAGCAATACTTTAGATATTAAATCCACAAGTGAGGGTGCCTTCGCAGCATGTGGGTACCTGGTACTGGGATATCGAAATATGTCATCTTCTGCCTCATCCTCAGAAGAAACAGTTCCGACTTCAGAGTTCAATCCTATTTCTGATACTTGGCAAAGTCAACAGAAGGTCTGGATTGAACATCAGTAATAGGCGCAACAGAATTGCTGACATGAGTGGTGTATCTAAATCCCAAAACAAACATTTAATATAATGCAGCTTGCTAATCTTTATATGTAGTGGATGCATTCATTTTATTTTTTCAGGCTATTTTTATCTTTATTTTTGCCTAATAATTCCACTAATAATACACTTTCTCTCACTCCGTGTTCACAGGCACTTTTCCATTGTGTCTATGGAGGCAAGCATGGTTGTCACACATGCTGGACTACTTAAAATATGTCTGCCTTATTTTGCCCCCATTACATGATTGAATAATGAGTCTAGTAGTTTACAAAAGAAAGCTAAGGTTGTTTTTCACTGTCTTTTCAGCTCACAGGAAGTGACAAGGACACCGCAATTCTGGCACAATCTGCAGGTGTTTCTGTACTTGCTGAACATTTTCAGCTTTGTCATTGACAATGAATACAGCCACCACATACAGTATAAGGAGTGGTAAGCTCCAATATATTTCATTTTCGTTTTTGGGTTTAGATTCATTGGAAAGTGAACCTGTTACCCTGCATTTTTAAAGTACAGATTCATTTTGAGTAAACGTGTATTAGCTTCAAATTCGAGGTCTGGTGCATTACATCACATTTTTTTAGTGACTTGACGGATGAAATTGGGGTTAACTTTTAATCATTAATCAGTTTGATAACATCAGGGTTTATAGAGTTGTTAATTTCCATACAGAACTATAATTTTTTATCTAATATGATTGTAACCTTAGGTTGATTATGTTAAGTCTAAGTGTGTTATCAAATTAGGACAGTTTGTGTCCTAATCACCAAAGACAATCTTTTTTTTGACTCTTTATCTTGTTTTGTAGGAATACATCAGAATCAAGAACTCTCAGAACTGGGGACACTTTGCAGAAGAGCCTATGAAGAAATGTACGATACAGGAAGTTCACTGTAGTGTCAAATAACTTTCTTCTTTACACAGATCGCAGGAAGAAACTGTTATAACACTTGGTAAAAAAAAGCAGAGCTTCATACTACAGAAATGTATGGTGAAATAGAGCATTGTTCCAAATGCCCTTATAAACCCACTGATATGCCACAATAGAGCATTGTTACTGTTTAGAATTATGTTTTAAAATGACAGCATATATTATTGCAGGAAAATTGGTGGTACAATTTTTTTTTTTTTGCAGATGGGCAATTTTGATTTAAACTCTAGATACCGCAAAAAATCATATTATTATCCATCTATATTTGAAAGTTGCTAGTCCCATCCTGCTGACATAGGCACCTGGTGGTAAGCTATATTTTCCAGAAAGTTCCTGTGTTCCTATGAGAACCAAGTGGACCATTCGCTCGCAGCAACTCAACAGTGTAGCTGTTTGTGGTCTGAATTGTTTTACTGAAATAGCGATTCTCACTAAAGAGAGCAAAAAAAACCTCAGGGGCCATTAACACTTGTGTACCTCAACACATGTTGGCTCTGTTTGCATGTACATGTTACCATGTGTTGCATTGCTTAAGGAGGGTCCTGTATGTTTTTTGTGCTGTGCAGCACATTGTATGGCCCATACAAGTTCATTGGGATGCATACCAATGTGCATTAGATACATTAGCATGCATTGGTATGTGTTTTGGCATTGATAGTGAGTGTCCCAGCTTCTGGAAAATGGGTTTAAAAAGGACACAGGGTTTGCATGTGCAGGACTACGGAGCATTTATTTTGAGAGGAGAAAACTGCTCTGGCAGCATTCTCTGCATTTTGCTATTTTTAGATGGGGCTCCATAGTTTGGAGGTTCCAAAGAGTCTTGGGCAGGATGTAATCTCCAACCCTGTGTCTGGGTGTTGTGGATAACCAGCAGAGTGTGTGCCCAGGTGCACACAGCCTTTATAACTTTGGCCTGGTGAGAGCAGGGGGAGGTGGGAGTTGGAGTTGCAGCTGTTTGAAGAAAGACCCCTGTCACCAGAGCTGGGAGTACCTGGTGGAGACTGCAGCCCCGGTGAGGGGGATTCTGGGCCCAAGGACTGGGAAGGTCTGGCCAAGGCCAGGAGTCTGAGAGACCAAGAGAGAGCCTGGGAGACTGAGAAAGCTGCAGAGGCCAGTTAGTCCAGGGGGGCTGGAGAGAGTCTTTGGTGGGTGCAAGTTGGAGATAGTGAGAAAACCCTGTCAAGAGGCCATCTGGGCCTGAACAGCAAGGTGCTGCCACCTAGGCTGAAAGAGAGCCTGAATAGCAAGTGGTATGGCAGACCAAAACGAGCAGAGGTACTGCTGACCAAAGAGCCAGGTGGCTTGCTATTTTTAATTTGTGTTTGCTGACTGAAGTTGAAACCCCTGTGTGGGAATCCCGGATGGACTTTTGTCTTTTTCCCTTTAATAAAATTGGGCTACCAGGCTCCTAACTATAATGCCTGTGTGACATGGGCTCACTGTACAAATACGCATCTACCACTGAGCTAAGCACCCCCATATCACACTGTGCATATTAATTTGGGCTACCCTCTGTGAACCTATGCCATGTGCTAATAAACACTTTGAATGTCAGTATCCAGAGCAAGCATGTCTCCCACCTGCTCTTCTATGGATCGTAAGAATTGAGGTGTTGAGTAGGTCCCAGCTTTTCGGTCTGCCGCACTGATATTATCTCAACAACTCGTGGAGGAGAACAGCATGGGATGGAATTGGAAGCATATTTTACAGTGATTGTTCATGTAAAGGTATTTAGACCTCGTTTTCTCTTGTGACATTACCCTTTACATGATGTTGCTCTGATATCCTCACTACATACAGTCAGGTCCATAAATATTGGGACATCAACACAATTCTAATCTTTTTGGCTCTATACACCACCACAATGGATTTGAAATGAAACGAACAAGATGTGCTTTAACTGCAGACTTTCAGCTTTAATTTGAGGGTATTTACATCCAAATCAGGTGAACGGTGTAGGAATTACAACAGTTTGTATATGTGCCTCCCACTATTTAAGGGACCAAAAGTAATGGGACAGATTAACAATCATCCATCAAACTTTCACTTTTTAATACTTGGTTGCAAATCCTTTGCAGTCAATTACAGCCTGAAGTCTGGAACGCATAGACATCACCAGACGCTGGGTTTCATCCCTGCTGATGCTCTGCCAGGCCTCTACTGCAACTGTCTTCAGTTCCTGCTTGTTCTTGGGGCATTTTGCTTCAGTTTTGTCTTCAGCAAGTGAAATGCATGCTCAATCAGATTCAGGTCAGGTGATTGACTTGACCATTGCATAACATTCCACTTCTTTCCCTTAAAAAACTGTTTGGTTGCTTTCGCAGTATGCTTCGGGTCATTGTCCATCTGCACTGTGAAGCGACGTCCAATGAGTTCTGAAGCATTTGGCTGAATATGAGCAGATAATATTGCCTGATGTTGTTCCAGAACTGTGAAGGCTTTTTTTAGATGTTGTTTGGCAAACTCTAATCTGGCCTTCCTGTTTTTGAGGCTCACCAATGGTTTACATCTTGTGGTGAACCCTCTGTATTCACTCTGGTGAAGTCTTCTCTTGATTTTGACTTTGACACACATACACCTACCTCCTGGAGAGTGTTCTTGATCTGGCCAACTGTTGTGAAGAGTGTTTTTTCACCAGGGAAAGAATTCTTTGGTTATCCACCACAGTTGTTTTCCGTGGTCTTCCGGGTCTTTTGATGTTGCTGCGTTCTTTCTTTTAACCACTAAGCCACCGCCCACCGTCATATGACGGCTGGACGAGGCTTCTGTTGTTCTGGGAGGACGTCATATGACGTCCTCGCCCTCCCGAGCCACTAGGGGGCGCGCGCGCGCCGCCGGCGGCGTGCGCGCGTGCCCGCTGCGTCGCTCAGGACCCGGTGCGCGTGCCTGGCGGCCGCGATGTCCGCCGGGCACCCGCGATTGCCGGGTAACAGAGCAGGAGCGTGGATCTGTGCATGTAAACACAGATCCACGTCCTGTCAGAGAGGAGAGGAGACCGATGGCGTGTCCCTTGTACATAGGGACACCAATCGGTCACCTCCCCCAGTCAGTCCCCTCCCCCCACAGTTAGAATCACCTCCTTAGGTCATACATTAACCCCTCGAGCGCCCCCTAGTGTTAACCCCTTCCCTGCCAGTCACATTTACACAGTAATCAATGCAATTTTATAGCATTGATCGCTGTATAAATGTGAATGGTCCCAAAAATGTGTCAAAAGTGTCCGATGTGTCCGCCGCAATATCGCAGTCACAATAAAAATCGCAGATCGCCGCCATTACTAGTAAAAAATAAATAAATAATAAAAATGCTATAAATCTATCCCCTATTTTGTAGACGCTATAACTTTTGCGCAAACCAATCAATATATGCTTATCGCAATTTTTTTTTACCAAAAATATGTAGAAGAATACATATCGGCCTAAACTGAGGAAAAAATTTGTTAAAAAAAAAAAAAAATTGGATATTTATTATAGCAAAAAGTAAAAAATATTGTGTTTTTTCAAAATTGTCCCTCTTCTTTTGTTTATAGCGCAAAAAAATAAAAACCGCAGAGGTGATCGAATACCACCAAAAGAAAGCTCTATTTGTGGGGAAAAAATGATAAAAATTTAATTAAGGTGCAGTGTAACATGACCGCGCAATTGTCATTCAAAATGCAACAGCGCTGAAAACTGAAAAATGGCCTGGGCAGGAAGGGGGTGTAAGTGCCCTGTATTGAGGTGGTTAAAGGATGTTCCAAACAGTTGATTTGGCCACACCTAATGTTTTTGTTATCTCTCTGATGGGTTTGTTTTGTTTTTTCAGCCTATTGGTGGCTTGCTTCACTGATAGTGACAGCTCTTTGGATCTCATATTGAACGTTGACAGCAGCAGATTCCAAATGGAAATAGCACACTTGAAATGAACTCCGGACCTTTTATTTGCTCCTTGTAAATGGGATAATGAGGGAAAAACACACTCCTGACCATAGAACAGCTGAGCAGCAAATTGTCCCATTACTTTTGGTCCCTTAAAAAGTGGGAGGCATATATATAAACTGTTGTAATTCCTACATCGTTCACCTGATTTGAATGTAAATTCCCTCAAATTAAAGCTGAAAGTCTGCAGTTAAAGCACATCTTGTTTGTTTAATTTCAAATCCATTGTGGTGGTGTATAGAATCAAAAAGACTAGAATTGTGTCGATGTCCCAATATTTATGGACCTGACTGTATGTTAGCATTGTATGAGTCTGAACTCCAGGACAAACCAATTTGATTTTTGTGATATAGTGGGGAAAGATTGAAACCTCTGCAGGTTATGTTTGCTTTGTGTGTCCACTGAAGTAACATTTTCCCTCTCTCTTTGTCCGGGTAACCATTGTCACCAAGAGAGAAATTGATAAGGAAAAGCAAATTTGTTCATTTCTAAATTCAACAACATACATACAGCAACCAACTTTTTTTACACTTTCTAGTCTATCCAAGATAAAAACAAAGAATAGTTGCCTTGGGTCATATTTTAAATTGCCAGCTTACTCTAAGCACACTCATTAGTGTATTATATTTCCTGTTTATGACAAGCAAAAGCTCTGTGTTCTCATGCATTTTTTGTGTTGCTAACTCACTGCTACAAGGCCAACTAACAAACATAGGGGCTGATTTACGCCGGGAACAGAGCGCGAATCCCCCCTTTACTATAGCGATCTCGGCGCACGGGAGAATGCAATCTGTGAGCCACTATGGACATGCCATCTTCAATTCAATATTAACAGAAGATGAAGGTGCCAATATGAGTAATATATGGTTTATATTGGTAAATACGGGTGATGTGAGGAAGCAACTGCCCAAGTAACAAATATGCCCAAAATAGAATGAGAAAGTAACTTTTTCAGAGCAAGCGTGCTGTGCCTGCAAGTATGTTTAGAACTGCATGAGATCAATGTAAGCACTGCGCATGCGCAAGCGGCTCTTGCGCTCGTTCAAATGCGTTTGTTCACTGTGCGGCCAAAATCTTAGTAAACGTCAAGCAACGCAAATGCAATTGCGTGGGTTGAACGGGCGCACCTCTAAACTGGACATTTTTTTTTTCACGCTGGTTCACCTTTATGTATTTTTTTAAGGGGATTTGCACACAGGTCATTTTAGCATGCTACGTTGCCAACGTGGGACATGCACCTTGTTAAAAGTATGTAAAAAGACCCTCACTCCTCTAGCTCCTCCTAAAAGGGCATTTAACCTTCCCACTCTAATGCACTTGATTTCCTTGGGCTAGCTTTTGATCTTAAAGGGGAACTCCACACTCCATTCTCCAATGCTCTTATCTCCCCCCTCTAACCCCTTGGATTTCCATGGGCTAACCTTTGCTTTTAAAGGTCAACTCCACACTCCACTCCATTTTCAAAAGGCTGTGAGCTGCCTTCACCAATCCAAACCACATCCTTTTTCAGAGCATACAACAGGGCCAGCTAGGAAAGGAGCGAGAAGAGGGATTGCCCAACCCCCTCCAGAACCATACAAGGCCACATGCACTCAACATAGCTGGCTGCCTTTGGGGCATGTTGGGCTCAGCCCAATACCAACCACAAAGCACCTTGTACCCACTAGTTTAAAGGGACTTAGCACATGTTTCTGGGCATGCGCAGAGAGTGTGTTTTTTGGTTAGTATTTTAAGGACATCCTTAACAGGTGTACCCACTTTGAAGTTCTGTCTCTACATTGGATGAACTTGCTTTTTGTGTGTTTAATGGGCTGTGGATGTGTTCTCAATTGCCTCATTAGCACGCAAACCTGTTATATAAAGCTTGCAGATAGCATTCTTTACCTTGTCCTGAAAAGAGGCAAGATTGTGTGTGGGATCGGCAAGAGAGTACATTTGGGTGTCCTTTTAGAGTTTGTAACATGTATTTTCTCTTTGTATTTTTTTGGTAATGTCTTTGCAAAACAGATGTGTTTTAGAGCAAGTTTTTTTTTACTTTGGTTTATTGTATTTTTTTGGGTGGGGGGGATATTTTCCCCTAAAATATTTTTGATGTTGTCAATCTGTCCTTTGTAGGGGTTCTCACTTTGATTTAATTGTCTGTGCTGCATTATTTTGCAAAATCTTCCTCAAAATGTTGTTACTAATTAATGTTTAAATCCTTAATAGATGTCCGTTTGTGGGCGCAGTCCTTTTAACTCCTGTTAATTTCCTCTGCAAAATGGTCAAACCTTACTACCATATTCTGTTAGTGTCTCAAATTAACATACATGTGTTTTTGCTTTCTTTGCTCTTTTCCAAGTCCTGTTTTGTTGACCAATAAAATTTGTAGCAACTTTTTATGTTTTATGTGTTTTGTTAATTTTCATGCAACAGATTTCCCAGCTGCAGCTTAACTAGGCTGATTGGCATGGCAAAACAAAAAAAGGTGTGATTTGTCTAAAAGCTACTTTCCTGGTGCCTTCATGGTAGCTGTAAGAGAACTGTCAGGGTGCGCCCAGCACGCACACGTGCGCATGCGCGCATTCACAGGCATTGGCAGATTTCTATGCGCAGAAACACACATCTGACCACAATTGGCACCTGACAGCCTATTTAAGGGTTGCTCTGATTTCTGACAGGTGCTGCTTGATCTTCAGCTGTGTCCTGAGATTCTGAAACCCTGTTTGTTTGACTTGACTTCCTGTTGCTGAAACCCTGGCCTTCCTGACCCTATTTCTGGACTCTGATTACTGGTTCATGATCCTGGCTTCCTGTTTGACCTTGCTCCTGTTTATACCTTGGTACCTCGCTGCCCGCCCGTTACAGAACCTGGCTTACCTGATGACCTCGCTCCTGTCTCCTGTTTGGCTCCACGCTGTTTCCGAGTACCTGTGCTGGCCATCCATCCTCTCAGCTTAGCTGGTTCCAGCTCTTCACCAGAAACCCTGCCTGCACTTCCCAGTCTGTAACACTTCTGGCAAGTTCTGCACGCAGCATTCACAGGCACTCGTGTTCCTCCTGATCCTTGCCACCATCTGTTCCATCTCCAGTGGGGCTTGGATTGGAGATACAAGAGAGGCTGATCTCGTCATTTCAGACTCCTACCAGGTACGTGACAGTAGCATATGCATGGATTGTGCATGTGCTGCCATGGATAGGCACCGGGAAAGGAAAATTACAGAGAGGTAAGTATTCAATTTTCCATTTTAGAGCAGTGGTTCTCAGCCTCAGTCCTCAAGTAACCCGACAGGACATGTTTTGGGAATTTATCTTAGCTAAAATAGCTGTCCAAGATACCAAGCCATTGACTGTGATTTAAAGCACTTATGCAAGATGAAGGAAAACCTGCAAACATGGCCTGTTGGTGGTACTTGAGGACAGGGTTGAGAAGCTCTGATTTAGAGCACTGAGCTAAACTCTAGCTCAAGACAATCCTATTCTCATTGTGGGTATTTGGCCAAGTGAGTGTTACCCCTGCTTGTGTTTTTGAGGTTGGGCTTTGTGTCCCTTTTCTGAAAATTGGCTTCACTTCCTGTCACAGCCAAACAGGAAGTGAGGGTAAAACCCTACCAATGTCTCTCCTTGGGGACACACAGGTCAATCTAACTAGTGTCCCCATTAGGCAAATTGCACTCTAGCACTTTGTTGTGTACACCCCCATTTATTAGGTATTTTAGGGTTTATTAAAGACAAATCCACTCTGCAATACAAGTAAATCTGAGGGAAAGCACTGGTGATTTTATTATCCAATCATGTAGAAGCAAAGATGCTGTTTTTTTTATGTTCCTTGCATGTCCCCATCGGATCTCCAGCAACTGCCCTTCCAAGTGCACTTGTAGTGCAAAGTCAATTTGCTTTCAGTAAATAAACCCCAAAGTCCAAGATACCTAATAATTTGGGGTGTACAGAGCAAAATGCTAGAGTGCAATTTACCTAATGGGGAATTTAGGTTGACCTGTGTGTCCCCAAGGAAAGACATTGGTAGGGTTTTACCCTCATTTCCTGTTTGGCTATGTGACACGAAGTTAATAAATTTGAAGGAGAAAGTGGCAAAATTTGGGAGGTGTCTTCACCCTAGCAGTGGTGCAGACATCCTCAGAAACTGACAAGACTTCTAATCCCTCTGCACTCTATCCCCAAGCAAAAACAAGAAAGGATTTAATTTAGTTTAACTTTGCAAAGACACATTCCTAAGTCCAACTGTGTTGCATGTCAATGGCCCATTTAGACCTTGTTTAATAGAAAACAACATTTGTCTTTCTCTAGAAACATTTGTTAGTCCAGTCCTGGAAATCTGCATCTGCTTTACTATTAATTTCCCTAAAAATTGGGTCCCTGCAGCTAGATGCGCGACCGCTGTGTATGTGAGATGCACAACTGCTGTGTGCGCATAGGTATGTACCCGTGGCGCATATCTGGTTCCTAGGAGGGGGGGCCAGCACACAGGAATGACTTCACACCCCTATAGGAAGTTGATTGTACTGCTGCTAATTTCTTCCCACCACCATGCCCCGCTCACTATTCTCTGAGGAAGTGACGATCCTTATTTGCAAATTAAGATTTTTTTTTTTTTTTAAACATGGGGTGGTGTTTGTGTGGGTCCCTAACACACATTCATACATATTAGAACCAATTTAGACAGGATCCGATTTACCTACCAGCATGTTTTTAGAGTGTGGGAGGAAATCGGAGTACCTGGAGGAAACCCACGCAGGCACAGGGAGAAAAAGAAAACTCCAGGTGGATGGTGTGGCAGGCAGGATTCGAACCAGCAACCCTTTCTGCTTCTAGGTGAAAGTGCTAACCACCACACCACTATGCTGCCCAAATATATATGTATAGATGTAGGTTCTTGTGTTCACCAGCAGAGAGAAGTTGGGTAGATGCCACACTCCCAATTCTGGAAGCATAATAATGGTCTAGCACAGGGGTCTTCAAACTATGGCCCTCCAGTTGTTCAGGAACTACAATTCCCATCATGCCTAGTCATGTCTGCTGATGTCAGAGTTTTACAATGCCTCATGGGATGTGTAGTTCGGCAACAGCTGGAGAGCCGTAGTTGGAAGATTCCTGATCACTCTAGCATGTCTTGATAAAAGGTAGTTTCTCATGTGCCTTGTATAATGCCCAAGAAATATCATTAGGAAAATACAAGTGGGTCATGGCACATCTATATTCTAAATTGGGCACTTAGGATGGTCATGCACTATGCAATCTGATTGGCCAATCTCTGTACAACTCGATATTTCGGCAAATAGGTAATAGGAAGATGCACTTGAACAATTAATTCAAATTATAGGAAATCAAACAGGCCCTTGCACTAAATCTAATTTTTTTAAGATCTAACTGATTGCAGTGTATGGTCACCTTTAAAGATCAAGATCTTAAAATATTAATTTATTGGGTTTAGAACCACTTTCTGTTCTTTGAAATGTATTGAAAGATTTGGGTAAGAATAGAAAAAAACACATTTCAAAGCTAGATATATTAGAAGTAATAGGAATGAGATTAGCATCAAAAGGGTTAATTAACTGAGAACACCTACTAATTGCCTAACAAGACACATCCAATGAGATGAAATTAGCCAATTGTATTGGGCGTGCGCCATTATCAATGAGAAAACCACAGTTACCCTAGCACCAGTTGCAGTTGACATATTTATTATCGTTTTGCGCTTCAAAGTGCGCCAGTTCACACGTTCAGTTAATGACTTTTCCAGCGCACCAATTAAGGTATGACCTGGCGCAGCGCATTCGTCTTAGTAAATCAGCCCCATAGTCATTGAAGTGCACTAGAATTACAGGTATTTGTGCAAAAATTTTCCATGATATTAAAAAATAATGCTTATATTTTGAGGCATGTACAGACAGTACTAGCAATCGTGGATACATAATTTGAAATTGCTATTATTCATTTTATTGTTCCAGAAATGTGAACATTAAATTCCTGTTAATGTACAATTCCAAGGCTTGTGCACATGTTTTTCACACGATTGTCTAGTAGAAGTGAATTGTCACATAGTTTGAACTAATAACATTCCTTACTCCCTTAGGAATTCAGCTACATAGTCTTTGGTATCCCCAGCACATAGCATTAAAAAACACAAAATTTTCCAAACTTGATTGCATTCCATATGCAGTACAAAAGGCAAGCTACAAAAAAATATACCGTATAAACATTAGAACAGTTATGTGCATTATAGCTGCTAGGTAAGCTTTCTTGCTGAAGACATAAAGTATTGTACAAATCTGCCTCTTGCCCCACTCCTGCTTCCACTGCTTGCTACCCATTGTGCCCTTTCCATATTATGGATCAGGGAATGTTGAAAAAAGAAGTGGACTGACCTTTTTATCAGCAACAGGGTAAGATTGTTTTACTTTATATCCTTTACTGCATAGTTGAGAAGTGTCTCACATCCAGTGGATAGTCCCGGGATTTTGGACACTCTCCTGTAGTTTCCGCAATCCCTTCAAGGTGTCAGTCTTATTTATTTTCAGATGTTGTCATCTTTGTCATTTCTAAAC
The DNA here is from genome assembly GCA_037952925.1 of Lithobates clamitans. Taxonomy (NCBI): domain Eukaryota; kingdom Metazoa; phylum Chordata; class Amphibia; order Anura; family Ranidae; genus Lithobates; species Lithobates clamitans. Next base: position 4,888,058 of record JBBGZY010000560.1, read on the forward strand.
AAAAAAAATAAATAAAAAGTAGAGATGCATATAGGAATCAGTGGCTATCTTTGAGGTCCTCAGAATTTCACTGCATACTACTTAGTTATTCACAGTACTACTTTTTGTGGATGAGGTATGCTCTTGTATACTATTCTTCCCAGCATGCTTGATGATTTCTACAATTCATAATATTTACAGTATTTCTGTGGCACCATTTAACACAATTTTGAAAATTTGTACTTGGTCAGATGCTGTGTATCATCATTTAGGCCTACCTGTGATGATATTAAGGTTCGACAAACTCCATACTGTGTGGAAAGAATTGGGGAGACATACGAAACATAGTGCTAACCTAATTTTTCCAAAATACGCTATTTCCTGTCATAAGCCTTCTAGTTAGTTATCCACACGTGTGTCAAGAAGATCTAGTGCATGGCCATGCCTCAAAAGAAGATCTAGTGCATGGCCATGCCTCAAAATATGTGCATGCACATACTGCAGCTTGTAGTCAATAGTTCATAGAGTCAGGCATCTGATCATGTGATTGTGCAAGTGATAATGTGCATTAGCATGAATTAGCATGAATGCTCAGCACTTGCTTTTGCCACCCAAAGCCCCTTTTGAAACATTGTTCAGAATTGCTGAGTGGTCATCAGCTCCTGTGACCAATGACCTGACCAGCATTCTGTTACTGTGTGTTCGACTGGACTTGCTGCCTGGCTGTATCTAGATCTCTTATTTGTGACCTTGTCATCTGTTTGATGATTCGGTACCTGTGCTGACCATTTGATATCAATCTCAGCCTGGCTTCTAAACCTGCTCCCGCCTTTGGATTGGGTACCTCTGCTGCCTGAATATTAATTACCTTACTATGTAAGATGGAACTTTTCAGGCATTCTGCTTATACACTAACACATGTACAGTGGGGATGGAAAGTATTCAGACCCTATTAAATTTTTCACTCTTTGTTATATTGCAGCCATTTACTAAAATCATTTAAGTTATTTTTTTCCTCATTAATGTACACACAGCCCCCCATATTGACAGAAAAACACAAAATTGTTGACATTTTTGCAGATTTATTAAAAAAGAAAAACTGAAATATCACGTGGTCCTAAGTATTCAGACCCTTTGCTGTGACACTCATATATTTAACTCAGGTGCTGTCCATTTCTTCTGATCATCCTTGAGATGGTTCTACACCTTCATTTGAGTCTAGCTATGTTTGATTATACTGATTGGACTTGATTAGGAAAGCCACACACCTGTCTATATAAGACCTTACAGCTCACAGTGCATGTCAGAGCAAATGAGAATCATGAGGTCAAAGGAACTGCCTGAAGAGCTCAGAGACAGAATTGTGGCAAGGCACAGATCTGGCCAAGGTTACAAAAAAATGTCTGCTGCACTTAAGGTTCCTAAGAGCACAGTGGCCTCCATAATCCTTAAATGGAAGGCATTTGGGACGACCAGAACCCTTCCTAGAGCTGGCCGTTTGGCTAAACTGAGCTATCGGGGGAGAAGAGCCTTATTGAGAGAGGTAAAGAAGAACCCAAAGATCACTGTGGCTGAGCTCCAGAGATGCAGTCGGGAGATGGGAGAAAGTTGTAGAAAGTCAGCCATCACTGCAGCCCTCCACCAATCAGGGCTTTATGGCAGAGTGGTCCGACGGAAGCCTCTCCTCAGTGCAAGACACATGAAAGCCCACATGGAGTTTGCTAAAAAACACCCAAAGGACTCCAAGATGGTGAGAAATAAGATTCTCTGGTCTGATGAGACCAAGATAGAACTTTTTGGCCTTAATTCTAAGCGGTGTGTATGGAGAAAACCAGACACTGCTCATCACCTGTCCAATACAGTCCCAACACTGAAGCATGGTGGTGGCAACATCAAGCTGTGGGGGTGTTTTTCAGCTGCAGGGACAGGACGACTGGTTGCAATTGAGGGAAAGATGAATGCGGCCAAGTACAGGGATATCCTGGACGAAAACCTTCTCCAGAGTGTTCAGGACCTCAGACTGGGCTGGAGGTTTATAGAAACAAAAAATAGATGCAGCGCTAAATAACATAAAATATGTGTATGTGAATACAGGAATATATCACCCTGTGTACATAAGTGATATGTGTATCTATCAGGTAAGTGTATAGTGATATTTAACAATCACATTAGATCTCATAAAGCATAAATAATGTCCACAAGTGAAAATAAAAAAACATTGAGAAAAAACACTGTGTAGTATATGACGAGAAGAAAATCCAATATGTGTTGCTATATCAGGTTGATGATCCTCATACATTCAAACTTCATGCAGAAGTGAGAGGGTAAATTCGCTTACCAGATGTGATGGACACTCTCACCGTACGGCGGGGTGTCAAACGAGCTTATGGATCCACTGATCCTAAGGATGTTCACTGGAAACTTGCTGGAACGTGCCGATGATGGATAACGGTGAGTACACCTGGAACAGCCTCAGGAGCGGGATGGTCTGCAAACCTCAAGCGGATGGATGGATAGATTTCCCTCTTGTGGTACACAGATGGTTAAAAGAGATAGCTCCCACCATTTCAGATAGAGTCCATATGAGGAAAAAAAGGGAATCTCCACTTAGTGCATGAATCAATAAAAGCAGGTTTATTCAAAACCATCAAAAACAGAGCAGATGCTTCACATGCATCAAGTAGTATAGATAAAATAAGTGATCACAAGTCCAGATAAAAAGGTAATAATGCGTGGTAATGGGGTAACAGCAATCAGCAACCCGACATGTTTCGGACTAGTGTCCATCTACAGGGGCATATGCCCCTATTCACGTCTACACGGTTACTATACTGGTGATGCTGGCTGCTATCATGTGTCATTAGAAAAGATAAGCAATTAATTTTTGAGTAGCGCAACAGTTCATTTGTTTCTGGGCCGGAGGTTTACCTTCCAACAAGACAATGACCCTAAGCACACAGCTAAAATAACGAAGGAGTGGCTTCACAACAACTCTGTGACTGTTCTTGAATGGCACAGCCGAGCCCTGACTTAAACCCAATTGAGCATCTATGGAGAGACCTAAAAATGGCTGTCCACCAACGTTTACCATCCAACCTGACAGAACTGTAGAGGATCTGCAAGGAGGAATAGCAGAGGATCCCCAAATCCAGGTGTGAAAACTTGTTGCATATTTCCCAAAGAGACTCATGGCTGTATTAGATCAAAAGAGTGCTTCTACTAAATACTGAGCAAAGGGTCTGAATACTTAGGACCATGTGATATTTCAGTTTTTCTTTTTTAATAAATCTGCAAAAATGTCAACAATTCTGTGTTTTTATGTCAATATGGGGTGCTGTGTGTACATTAATGAGGAAAAAAAATTAACTTAAATGATTTTAGCAAATGGCTGCAATATAACAAAGAGTGAAAAATTTAAGGGGGTCTGAATACTTTCCGTCCCCACTGTAAATCTATAAAATGTAAAAAAAAAAATAAAAACCATATATCAGGCCTTGATAATGATCAGAGCATGTTGGGTACAATTTCCTTCACTCCCAATGCGTTTTGAATAGACTAATCTACTCAAGAGTACCATCCAGCCTGAAAAATATTCTATTTTGGACTTTCGGCTGGATGGTGCTCTGAGTAATTTTTTCCCTGTTGATTGTCCCAACCACTCACAGGGTTCTTCCGGCTGTTATTTGAAGTGTGGGTTGGTGATCATTTCAAGGAAATCTCCTACTATCCCAAGTAATACCCTTATGGAAGAAGTGGTGCCTTGGGTTCTCCTCAGGGAGGCACTCCTTGGAGTTTCCCTGTGGAGTTTACCAGGTGGCTTTTCAGCACAGCAATGATGTTGGCAATATGTTTACCATGATGGTTTGGGTCACTTACAGATTCCTGTTCTCCTGAGGAAAAAATATAGTCTATTCGTAAGGCATTGGGAGTGAAGAGAATAGTACCCAACATGCTCTGATCATTATCATGGCCTGATATATTGTTTACCAAATTTTTTGCTCCATAAGACGCACCTGACCATAAGACGCACCTAGGTTTTAGAGGAGGAAAACAAGAAAAGAAATATTCTGAACCAAATGGTGTACTAAAATACCAGTGCCCATGAAATGCAGCCTGACCTGTGTCAAAGAAATGCAGCCTGACCATTGCCATAAATGCAGCCTGACCATTGCCATTAATGCAGCCTGAATATCACCATTAATGCAGCCTGAATACTACCATTAATGCGGTCTAACTATTGCCATAAATGCAGCCTGACCTGTGCCATTGCTTGGGCTGCTCTGTTTCCTCAGGAAGATCGCCCAGCGCTCGTGGGGGCCTGGGATGTCTGCTTTTCAGGACTAGCATTGTGACCGCAGTGGGGGGGGGGTTGGGCGGTGCCGACGGCGGCGGGGGGGGCAATGCCGGTGGTGGCGGGGGGCGGTGCCTGCAACGGCGGGGGCGGTTCCGGCAGCGGCGGGGGAGGTGGTGCTTGTCGTATATTCACACCTTAAGACGCAGAGACATTTTCCCCCATGTTTTTGGGGGAGAAAAGTGTGTCTTATGGTCCGAAAAATACAGTGTATTTGTATATGTTATTTTAACATGTTTCTATAAAATTATATTTGATAGATTTACATGTGTGTGTATAAGTAGAATGCCTGAAAAGTCCCATCTAAACATAGTAAGGTATATCTAAAGATTTAGGGAAGTTGACATTTACTACTGAGGTGTGACCACACAGTTATTGTTTTTGCTAAGTTAAATATTATAACCACTATGCTACCAATGTGAAATAACAAAACCAACAATTTGTGAAAGAAACTTGTTTGCTGCCAGCATCGGCATGTGTTTCTACACCAAGCGATCAAATAGTAATATACAGAATGCAGCACAAGCCTCTCTTACTCTATAAGTAAAATCCTAACACACAAAATATATAGGTATGTCACCTAATGAGTAGTAAATTCATTCACCTACTCATTAGGGGACATACAGTGCCTTGAAAAAGTATTCATACCCCTTGAAATTTTCCACATTTTGTCATGTTACAACCAAAAACGTCAATGTATTTTTTTGGGATTTTATGTGATAGACCAACACAAAGTGGCACATATTTGTGAAGTGGAAGGAAAATGATAAATGGTTTTCAAATTTTTTTACAAATAAATATCTGAAAAGTGTGGCGTGCATTTGTATTCAGCCCCCTTTACTCTGATACCCCTATTTAACCACCTGAATTCCTGGGAGGCCGTCATATGACGGCCTCCCCTGTGCACGGGCCCCGCAGGGCGCGCGTGGAGCGCGCTGTGATCACCGAGTCACTGAGACTCGGGTGATCACCGATCCAAGGAAGGGGCCGGTCCCGGCCCCTTACCATGTGATCAGCTGTCAGCCAATGACAGCTGATCACATGATCAAAACAAAAGCTATGTGATCGTTTTTTTTTTCTCCTCGTGCTGACAGTGCGAGGAGAAAAAAAAGCCGATCACCGGCTCACCAGCAAGGGACATCGGTCCCGAAGAGGAGGAGGCAATAATGCCTCAATTGTGCCTCAATTGTGCCACCAGTACCCCTGCCAGTGCTACCTGACATTGCCACATCACAGTGCCCACAGTGCCCACCAGTGCCACGTATCAAAGCCCATAAGTGCCACGATCGGAAATTTTATAGCCTGCTCTCAAACTTTGTGTGTTGGAAAATCCGATGGAAAATGTGTGATGGAGCCTACACATGGTCGGAATTTCCGACAACAACGTCCTATCACACATTTTCCATCGGAAAATCCGACCATGTGTACGGGGCATTAGTTGTGCACTCCACAAATTTGGTCTTTATGGAAGAGCAGCAAGAAGAAAGCCATTGTTGAAAGAAAGCCAAAAGAAGTCTTGGTTGCAGTTTGGGAGAAGCCAAGTGGGAGGCACAGCAAACACGTGGAAGACTGTGCTCTGGTGAGATGAGACCAAAATTTTAATTTTTGGCCTAAAAGCAAAACACTATGTGTGTTGGAAAACTTACACTGCACATCACCCTGAACACATCATTCCCACCCTGAAACATGGTGGTGGCAGCATCATGTTGTGGGGATGCTTTTCTTCAGCAGGGACAGGGAAGCTGGTCAGAGTTGATGGAAAGATAGTTGGAGCCAAACACAGGGCAATCTTAGAAGAAAACCTGTTAGAGTCTGCAAATGACTTGACACTGGGGGGGGGGAGGTTCACCTTCCAGCAGGACAATGACACTACACATACAGCCAGATCTACAATGGAATGGTTTAGAACAAAGCATATTCATGTGCTAGACTGGTTCAGTCAAAGCCCAGACCTAAATTCAATTGAGAATCTGTGGCAAGACTAAAAAATTGCTGTTCATAGACACTCTCCATCCAGTCTGACAGATCTCAGATACCGGACTACATCTACACCATATCCCCATACAGATGAGCCTGTTTTTATCTTGTGTTCTGTAAGTGCATTACTTACCATGCTAATAAATTGTACTTAACATGCTACGCTCAGGTGGCACTTCCTGTGTCTTCCCTCATCAAGTCTGGCAGAGCTTGAGCTATTTTGCAAAGAAGAATGGGCAAAAATGTCACTCTCTAGATGTGCAAAGCTGGTAGAGACATAACCAAAAAGACTTGCAGCTGTAATTGCAGCAAAATGTGGTTCTACAAAATTGACTCAGGGGGGCTGAATACAAATGCATGCCACACTTTTCAGATATTTATTTGTAAAACTTTTTGAAAACCATTTATCAATTCCATCCATTTCACTATTATGTGCCACTTTGTGTTGGTCTATCACATAAAAGCCTAATAAAATACATTTACGTATTTGGTTGCAACATGACAAAATGTGGAAAATTTCAGGGAAAATTAATACTTTTCAAGGCACTGTACCCACACATTTACGTTTGTAAGTATTTTGGACCTGTTAGGATTTTACTTATAGAGTGGAGGGTTACACCGCATGCTTTATATCACCATTATTTCTTCTACCTGCTTATTGTTGACTCCTGGCTCCTCTTGACTTGGCTTGTTTTCTGCTCTTGCTGGCTCCAATGCTACACCCATGTGCCGGCATCGTACACAAGATCAGGTTTGTGCATCTCAGCAGTATGCAGTCTATCTTCAGACTATCTTCTGTGTCCGGACCCACCACAGGCACCTGTGACACTCCTCGTCCTAGTACACACTGTTTACAACACCAGAGGGTATTGAACGGGAGGTGTAAAGAAAGCCCTCTCATCAGCTTGGCCTCAACTAGGTACCAGAAAACATGCAAGTCTGTGTTTTGACCCGAAACTAAACTTTGGTTCAAGTTTGATTCATTTTTCATAAGATCAGTAATAAAGGTATCTTCATAAAGAGTGGCTATACAAATGTATGGGAAAATGACAATCACTTAGAAACAGGCTTATATTACAAGGCCCAGGAGGCTAATAAAACATATTAGATCTCCAAAGCAAAATCTTTATCGAATTTGGTCTCTAGCAATTGTAATTTAATTCTTCTAAATAACGTGTTGGTTGTTGGATTGTTAAAGCTCATCAGATGGAAGAATAAATATAGATTTTTTTAGGAAAAGCTGACTTTAAGCCTGTGTCTGCTAAGCATATAAAAATACACCTATCAACACACCCCTTGGACCCTTTGATTGTGTGTCATTAGATCTGTGACACCCTCTCCCTGGAACACAAAATGCGGTCACATTTGGCAACTGCAGCTTCTATTCACCATTTGAAACTATGATGTAATACTAAGATTAATTTATGAGAGCTAGTGACTCTGATATATCAGGTTGGACTTTCTCTACAAGTGAATTGGACTCTGCATGGAACCAAGTACAAGGCACACTTTACTTAAGTATATATCACCTTTACTTCTGTTTATTTTACTGTTGCTTATTGTCTGCTTTGTATTATGTAAAATGGTCTGTAAGATTTGTTAAGCTGAATCTGAATGCTCAAATGAGAATTAAAATAACTTTACTTCTATAGGAAACTACTATATTGTAAACTCTGTTACTTTCCTGTCTGGACGTGGCAGATGGAGTAGCACATTTTTCTTAAGGCTCCTTTCACACTGAGGCACTTTGCAGGCGCTAAAGTGCTAAAAATAGCTTCTGCAAAGTGCCCTGAAAGAGCTGTTTAATGCACTCCAGTGTGAAAGCCAAGGAGTGGTGCGCTTGCAGGGCGGTCCAAAATGTCCTGCAAGCCGCATCTTTGGAGCTCTGTAGGAGCGGTGTATTTACCGCTCCTAAAGCGCCCCTTCCCATTGAAAACAATGGGGCAGCGCTGCAAACCCGCCCGCTGCACCGCCAGGGCCCGCACGCCCGACGTGTGAAAGTAGCCAAAAGGTCAGAACTGGAGCAGGATATTCGGTGCAGAGTGCTTGTTTCCATTAAAATCCATGGTGGCAGCTACCCTTTGTGTGTGTATAAAAGGTTAACTGCTGTGTTAACCTGCTCCAGCATCAATTAACCCCATCTGCTGGTGCTTGGATTGCTGACAGAGCAGGAGCTGGAGGATAGGTCAAGAGGACCCTGCATTTCAAGAGACCCAGGCATCTGAAAATAGTTTAGTTTAAAAACAACAAATTCAGGGAGGGGGGCATTCAGGGGAAGGAGGGGAAGTAGAGTGTGGTGGAATTGACCCTCAAAAAGAGCCAAGTCAGCTCTATAGACACCATCTTATAGGGATCTTTCCCATCCCACACCTTTATAATAATTGAGTGATGAGCCATAAACTGTTGTCCATATTTGAATCTGAAAATAATCTGTTTACATTTAACACTTGAAGCAGTCACCAGAAATGATATATTTAGAAAAGACTATCTTGTCATTCTGCTACCTATTCTGTGTACTCTAATTCCGTAGGAGCACTCCCACTGCATGTGATAGTCTTTTTCCGTGGGTAATTTTTGTTGTTGTTCCTTATGCTGCGTAGTTTCCTAGTACTGAATTGGCAAACAAGTGGGTTGCAAGCAGTTTCAGTTTGTCTCGAGAGCTCACTTGCTCTTTTTATCTAGAGACATTACAGTAAAACACAAAGAAAGTTTCCTCACTGCTTCAAAAAGGAAAAGGAAATGATATCTCCACAGATGCGGTTTGCTGTCATCCTTTTCTCTGATCCGCTGGTCCTATATGCGGAGAAGTCTACGGAGAGATTATCATAAAACCGTGACCACACAAATATAGTGAACGCATACATATTCAGAAATAGGACGGTCTTAACAGACCAATCGAGACAGAATATTGCATTACATAGGAAAACTTTACTTTGTTGCAACCTCTGGCACCCAAACAGCTAAAGCAGGCCAGATAAATTGGTTAACAACAGGAAATAGCTGCACTCTGCTGTACTATAATATGACAATGTACTGTATGTTTTATACAAGTTGCATTATTTATCTTTTTTGTGGCTTTCTTATTCTTATTAAATCTAGTAGCATAGTTACATTGGGCCTATTTATCAATGTATACTGTAACAGCATAATCCATAGCCAGCAATCAGATTCTTCCTTCCAGTGGTTGGATATGATTTGTGCCAACACAGACAGTTTTTATTTAGCATACATTGATAAATGGGGCCAAATAATGCATTTGAAAAAAAGCAAAAAGTCTTGAACCCATTCTTGTAAAGTCTAATATTGATGATCTAGATCAGGGGTCTCCAAACTTTTTTTAAAAAAAGGCCCGCTTTCTGTCATTCAGATTTTAGGGGGGACGGACAATGCCCTGTCTTTGGTATTAGGAGGAGGAATAGTGCCCCATTGTTGGTGTCAGTGGGAGAAACAGTGCCCAATTGTTGGTGTCAGTGGAAGGAATTATGTCCCATTGTTGGTGTCAGTGGGAGGAATAAGTCCTCAAGGGCCGGATAAAGGACAGCAAAGGGCCGCATCCGGCCCCCGGGCCGCAGTTTGGAGACCACTGATCTAGATAGAAGGGTGCAAAACAAAGTACCATTGCCATAATATCCTAACAGTTGAGTAGTATTGTAGAAATGCAAAGGTAATCCTAAATGTATGTATTAAAACTCTAATTCCATCCATAGTCTTAGTGTAGGACACAGGGGCGGACTGACCCATTGGTCAGTCGGACGCGGACTGAGGGCCCGTGCCGCTAGGGGGCCCGTGAGAGCCTCTGCACCTACAATTCATAATGCAGTCTAACAGGGATTCAGCAGGAAGCGGCTGTGATAATACCTCTCACAGCGCGCAGCTCCTTGCCGACTCCTCCTTCCCTCCCGTCCACCTCAGATGCTTGCACATGACATCACCTGGGACGGATGGGAGGAGAGGAGAGGAGGAGCCGGCAAGGAGCAGCGCGCTGTGAGAGGTATTATCACAGCCGCGTCCTGATGAATCCCTGTTAGACTGCATTATGTATTCAGGCATCGGGTGAGGCGCTGTTGTTGCTGAAGGTACCATGGATGATGGCCGCCATCGCGGGACAGCAGACAGTACAGGTCCCGGGCCCCAACAGGACTGCAGGAGGCCCCTAGTCTCCCGAGCCTCCCTGTCCTCCACCCCCCCACAATGTGTGTCCCCCTGTGCCTTGCACCCCCCCAGTGTCCCCCTGTGCCTTACACACCCCCAGTGTCCCCCTGTGCCTTACACCCCCCCAGTGCCTTACACCCCCCCAGTGTCCCTCTGTGCCTTACACCCCCAGTGTCCCCCTGTGCCTTACACCCCCCCAGTGCCTTACACCCCCCCAGTGTCCCCCTGTGCCTTACACCCCCCAGTACCTTACACCCCCCCCCCAGTGTCCCCCTGTACCTTACACCCCACCCCAGTGTCCCCCTGTGCCTTACACCCCCCCAGTGCCTTACACCCCCCAGTGTCCCCCTGTGCCTTATACCCCCCCAGTGTCCCCCTGTGCCTTACTCCCCCCAGTGTCCCCTTGTGCCTTACACCCACCCACGGTGTCCCCCTATGCCTTCTCCCCCCACAGCTGCCCTGAGAGACACTGTGCTGTGTCTGGAGGATCCCAGTGCTCTGCTTTGTGCCCTGTGTTTTGGTTTCTGCCCTGCTATTTGTCCTATTGCATGCCTCGTGGCCTGTGATGTGCCCTGCTGTATACCCCGCAGATGTGCCATACTGTGTGTCCCATGCCCTGTGATGTGTCCTTTGCCCTGCTATGTGCCCCATGCCCTGCTGTGTACTGCCTGATGTGCTCTACTGTGTGCCCCATACCCTGTGATGTGCTCTGTGCCCTGCTGCGTACTCCCTGATGTGCCCTGTGCTTTGCTGTGTACCATACTGTGTGCCCTATGCCCTGTGATGTGTCCTGCTGTGTACCGCCAGATGTGCACTGTTTACAATTATGTGCCCTACTGTGTGCCCTGTGCTCTGCTGTGTGCCGTACTATGTGCCACATGCCCTGTGATGCATGCCCTGCTGTGTACTTCCTGATGTTCCCTGTGATGTGCCCTGTTGTGTACCCCATGACGTGCCTACTGTGTGCCCCATGCCCTGCTGTGTACACCCTGATGTTCCCTGTGCCCCCTGTGATGCACCGTGCTGTGCTTAATAATGTACCCTGCTGTATACAGCATAATAAACCCTGCTGTGTGCCCAGTGATGTGCCCCATGCCCTGCTGTGTACCACCTGATGTGGCCTGTTGTGTGTTCTGTGATGTGCCCCATGCCCTGCGATGTTCTCACTGCCCTGCTGTATGTCCTGTGATGTGCCCCATGCCCTGTGATGTTCTCAGTGCCCTGCTGTGTACCCCCTGATGTGCCCTTTGCCCCATGATGTGCCTTCCTGTGTGCCCTGTGATGTGCCCCATGCCCTGTGCTGTTCCCTGCTGTGTACCCCTTGATGTGCCCTGCTGTGCGCCCCATGCCCTGTGTTGTGCCTGTGCCCTGCTGTATGGCTTACTGTGTGCCCCATGATTTATTTAGGTGGGGCTTTGTGTAGGTGTGGCTTGCGTATGGGTGGGGACACAGGGGGCCCCATGATCTTCTATTGCCCGGGGGCCCCACGAGTTGTCAGTCCGCCCCTGGTAGGACAGCATAGAGAAATGTTACAATCTCTCTCAAGCTTTTGTTGCTCTGCTTCCATTGAGAAGATTTGCATAACTACCTGTCCTGATGACACTTCCTAATACACAGATTGTCTATATCAGTTATATGCAATTAGCGGACCTCCAGCTGTTGCAGAACTACAAGTCCCATGAGGCATAGCAAGACTCTGACAGCCACAAGCATGACACCCAGAGCCATGATGGGACTTGTAGTTTTGCAAAAGCAGAAGGTCCGCTAATTGCATATCCCCGGTCTAAATTTAGGAATCTCCCCAATGGGGACACCGACATCCAATAAAAAACCTAACAGAGGTTCTAAACATTTTAAACTCTATCGAAAGCTAAGGTAAATAGTTGGCTTCTAACTCCAGATAAAATGTTTATTTAGTTTGCATAGTATGGGGAAGACTTAAGTGGTTGTAAAGGCAAAAAGTGTTCTATGGGGTAAGGTAAAAGCCTTCTGCATGCAGCCCCCCCCTAAATGCATACCTGAGCCTATTCTTGATTCAGCGATGTGTACAAGAGCCAAGGCTCTCTCAGCTCTATTCCCTCTTCACTGGCTCAGATACAGCACATGAAACCATTGCCTCTCGCTGCTTTCATTCACAACCAATGATGAAGGGGCAGGGCTGAGCCCCATTCTGTGTGTCTTATGGACACACAGATCATAGCTCGGGAGCAAGCACGCATGACTGCCCCATAGCAAGCAGCTTACTATGGAGGCACTGTTGGGGGGGGAGCCAGGAGAGCCAGTGGGAAACCGGAGAAGAGGAGAATCAGGGCTGCTCTGTGCAATACCATTGCACAAAGCAGGTAAGTACAACATGTTTTTAATTAAACAAAAAAGAACCATTAATTTCACTTTAAAGTTAATCCCCAGAACTACAGGTGTTAAAAGTACAAGGACCATGTGTATTCTCATACACAATTTTGGTGTGCTTTGGGCATTTCTTCCAGACCTATGGAGTAATCCAACGTGAAACTTTGCCTTTGTGTAGGAGCTTCCTGTAATAAAGACCGGTCACTGCTGCTCATTCTCCTTGTGCAGAATGACTGGTCTTGTATCTACTAAAAATTCTGGATGAACCCTCCACACACTGCTATATAGCCTTTCTAGCAAACCTTGCAAAGAAAAAAAACCACCAGGGATTGTTAGTTCACGTATATTGCAATACATGTTAAGGCGGCCAACTACATCAAACGAATCCCTCTATGGCCAGTCCCTACTCTGCTCTGCAAACTGCAAATGCTGCAGTGGATATAGTGCCAATATAAGGCAGATAGACACAAGTTGTAGGAGAGCTACAAGGTTCTGACCTGAAATGCAATAGAGGCAACATATGCTTGTGCTCAAATCCCAATAGTCTTGTATCCACCCCCCCTCCAATAGTTTTCTGCTGGAATCCTGTAATGGGTGGGGCTCCTGGGTCCCTTCCACAGCATTAATCTCTGAACAGGCTATGTGCAGCAATATAAGATAATATTTGAGCAAAAAAAGTACTAACACAGGAGGAGACCCCAGACGGGTTGACTCCGAAGTTAGTCAGTAGTTCCAGTCCTCTAATACCTGTACCCACACAGTACCCCAAACAAATTGTTCCAAACAAAGCATTACTCACCCAGCCAACCTCTGCCTCTCTCAGAGAACATTTCTGCCGCTGCAGAGAGACCTGGACTGGCCCTTCTCCCTGGAGTCCTTTCTGCCGCTGGAGAGAAGACAGGGTGACTGGGCTCACTCCGTCATGCTGTTGGGGATCTGGGCCGACTGCCCAGCATCCCTGGGGTATAAAGGTGGAGACTGAAGTCCCATCCACCTTCACAGGAAATCCATCCTCTGTTAGTTGAGGGCAGAGTCCAGCAGTCCTCGACCCTGTTGCCAGCCCTTCTGCTGGAAACCCCACACCATCTGCTTCGGCTAACTGTTGGGGAGGGAGGCCGACTGCCCCGCCTTCCTGGAACTCTGTAGTTGTTGCCGGTGCTGGGCAGAGGTTGGTAGCACTCTGCCCTGTTGCCAGCCCTTCTGCCGGGAGACTCCGCATCCTCCGCTCCGGCTAACAGTTGGGGCAGGAGGCTGGCTTCCTCCACTCCCAAACTGTGTAGCTGCCATTGGGGAGGTGAGCCGGCTGCTTCCTTTTCCATTCCTTCATCTAGCTGCTTGGACAACATGCCTATGGTACTGTCTCCCAGGTGCACTGATCTTTACTGGCGAGGGAAGGCCGCTTCCTCCACCCTGGCCAACTGTTGGGGAGGGACAACACACACCTCCTCTCCCTTCTCCCCCTGTATCTGCTGCTGGGAAGTGATTGCCACCTTCTCACCCTGGGCCTCCGAAACTGCCACAGGTGTGGGGCAGAGGTCTTGGACCCTCTGTCCGGTTTCCAGATCTTCAGCTGGAGACGTTTGTTGTAACTCCACAGATACTGCTGTTGGTGCTGGGCAGAGCACAGTGAAGTTCGGCCCTAATACCAGCTCCTCTGCTGGAGGCTCATCAGGTTGTTCTTCCTCAGCAGAAAAGTCTATTAAATCCCCTATCTCTATAACTGGTGTCTGGAGATAGAGGTTCACCATCTCCTGTCCATGGAACCCAGAAGATGTTATCAGTGCTGGACAGAGGTTAGCAGAGCTCTGCCCTGTGGTCAGCACTTCAGGTTTGGAGACGGCAATCTTCAGATTTTCCACTGCCGATTCTCTGACATGCTGCTGAACGTGTTCTAGCAGTTTCCTGTATGCCCTTTCCAGATGCTGTTCCTTCCTTAGCAAATGGCCCAGATCAGGTTTGAGCTCTGAGACCCCTGCAAGACCGAGCATAGCCTCTCTATGTTCTCGCAGGTCCTCAAGGTCAGGTTCCGCATCATCGCCAAACATAAAATGATCTGTAAGGCTCTCCCACAGCAATCCAGGGCCTCCAAAGTCATATCCCTCCGGAGAGCATTCTGTTGTCTCCCCTAAATATCCCTGCTCTGCGTGCCATTGCAGAGCCCGATAATGATTGTCCAGCTCTATCTCCTGCTGGACCAGCCTGTGCAACTCAGTCACCCATTGCTCCTGGGGCCGCTCTCCCAGGAATGCCATCCGCAATGCCCGTTGGTCACTGGCCCGTTGCTCTTGGGTTGGAAAGCATTTGCCCTGCTTTTTTTTTTTTCATTTAAAGTTTTATTGAAATGAATAACATGGAATCACACTGTACAATGCAAACTTCGCAGATGCAACTGCGTACTTTTCACATAAACAATTTGTTCCATTAATTATATCGAACATGGGAGAATTATTTAGTTTTAAGCTCTGGGTACTCCCAAATATCAGTGTATTCCCATTTAAACTTTGATTTAGCATTAAATGCTGTATCACCCTGTAAAACAAAACTATGTAATCTATAGGATATGTATAGTTTAGTGTTCGCTTTGAACATATATTATTGACATTGTATATTAAGGCTATTTTTAAGTGATCCAAAGCAGAAATTTTCCATAACTTGGTGAGAAGTGCAAGTAGCATGAAGATAGTCCAGTGAGAAAAATGAAAATAGAAATACAGGGTAAAGAAGGGTAGGGAGACAGCACCCACCCAGGATCGCAACGCTCTTTCTTTTGTAGATTAACTGGAGAAGTCTTGTGAGTATTTAAACATCAGCCACGGTTGCCACGTTTTGTGGAATCGTTCAACATTGCCTTTTTCTTGAGCCAGTGTATCCTCCATTTCATACACTTCTCCAATTCTAGTCACCCAAGCGCCCACAGACGGGGTTAGAGTCGTTTTCCAATATATGGGTATTAGAGATTTAGCTGCATTAAGAAGATGTTTCGTTAATGAATGTTTGTAGCGCTTGAGAGAAAAATTGGATACGTGCAGAAGGCAGCATGCTGGAGTTAGTTCAATTTTAGTCTCAGTTATTTTTTTTATCAGGGTGCGTACTTCATTCCAAAATGGTTCAATTTTAGAGCAGTACCACCAGATATGAGCTAGTGAGCCCTTTTCTGAGAGACATCTCCAGCAAACATCCGAATTTTGTGTGTTCCACTTATGTAGTTTGTCAGGTGAATTGTACCAGTGTGTCAGTAGTTTGTAATTTGTCTCTTGCATTTTTGTACTGATAGAGCATTTGTGAGCTAGTATACAAGCATACCTCCATTGCTTTTCCGTTATCTCCACATCGAGTTCCTCCGACCACCTCCTCCTGTGTCCGTTCGCTCCCTTTTCTCTCGTGCGGCTTAACCACAAATAAGCGGCTGAGGTTGCCTTATCAAATGGGTTCCCGTCATGGCATACCGATTCCAAAGCTGTCAAGGGTCTATGTAATTGTTGAGGGTTCTTAAATTTGCCAAGGTAACTTCTTATCTGGAAATAGGTCCAATGTCTCATATGAGGCAAGTTTTTTTCCCTCTTAAGGGTGGACCAATCTCTGAATTTGTCTTCTGTGTAGCAGTCCCCAGCCAACAAGGGGACGTCTTGGGGTGATGTTTTAAGTGTCGGATTGTGCATACCTTGTATGAAGTCAGGGTTATCTGTCACTGGTGTCAGGGGGCTAGGGGAGGTAGTAAGCTCTCCTTGTTTGGCCAATGTGTTAATAATTTTCAATGTCGTGCCAGTGATCAGGTGTGTGCGGATGTTGTGAGGGTAGCTGCTTCTGTTTGCCCAAGGTGAGTACTTAAGTGTAAGAGTAGCTATGGCTGACTCTAGGTTGACCCAGTCTTTTACTGAATCGTGACAGTGCCAATCAATAACTCTGGCTATATGTGAGGCATAATAGTAGTGTTGAAAATTTCGAAAGTTTATTCCTCCTAGGTCTTTGGGTGTGGCCAGAGAAGTTAATTTGATTCTGGGTTTTTTGTGTTGCCAGAGAAACCTTGTGACTATCGAGTTGAGCTCTTTGAAAAATTTCTGTGGTATCTCAATCGGCAGTGAGCGGGTTAACACTTGCCCTGTTTTATACCAGTGAGCTGGAGGTCTCCAATCCAGAGCTCCACCCGAATTTGCTGCCTAAGCTCCAGATATTCATCCTCAGACACAGTCCTGGTGTATGTTGAAAGGATGATCCGCAGCAGCCCCGGGAACTCTGATGCCAGGTCCATATCTCCGCTGGGATGACTGAAGTCTGCTATCCTGATCTTGGATCCAGGTGGAGGTTTAGATTTCCCAGACTGCAGGAAGCTTCCCGCTGCTTGCCACCAATGTCACGGAACGTCCCACACTCCACTTGAGTGCTTCCGTCAGTATACCACTTCCTTGTAGTCTGGATACAGATATCAGATATTCCAACCCCTCTCAAGCATAAAACAAGGCGCAACTTGCTTCACTGCTAACATGGACTATATTTATTTAGAATCAAACTTACAAGACTTTATATGTCGTTGGAACCTCCTCTAACAATACAACTGTAACCTAATTAACATGAGCTAGTTTTCTAAATCATTTACCCAGACTAGGTGACTATTCAATACACATTACCATAAACATCAACACAGGGTTAATTAGAACAAACAACAATGTGTGGAATAGAAGCTGTGGTAAGCCAGACTGTTCGTCTACTAGCCAGTCCTGGAGGCTAATGTGATCAGCTCACTCAATTAACATGTTGAGTTAAGAATCAAACAAACCAAAAATAGTCTTTACATATATCCTGGGAGATATTGTGGACAAATATTACTGTCCCATTTAAGTAGTCCAAGATATACTTTCTCACTCACCCTGTGCCAGGATAGCACAGGGTGACTTAGACATAAGAGGTGTATGGGGAGCTGAAACAAGGGATTCTGAGTTCGACTGGCCCTCCCGTCACAAGGCCCAAGTCTCAAAATTGGGTGCGCTGGACAGGTAAGTGTAAGGTAGTGAATGTTAAGTTAACGTGGAACTACACTGCATAATTATCATCCGTAATATGTACTGACTATTATGCTCAATAAACTTTGTTCTTGATTTAAAAAAAAAAAACTACACTGCATAATATTTTTTATTAAAGATGATATGAATACATCAACAGTAACAATTTGTCGATCCCTAACAGTGCGGGATACAACATGAAAGAGTATACACTAATAACAATGTACATAAATGAATTCATTTTTAATATTTAAAGAAAACCCACCCATTTTGCTGAGAAATCTTTGAAAAACATTCTCTAGCATACAACCATCTATAGTAAGAGTACATGATTGAGGAAGCATTTAATTCCTGGAATCCATCTGCCCTTAGCTGAGGTATGCAGGCAGGAGGGTGTGCTTGAAAAAAAAGCAGTCACTCCCAGTTCTCAGAGGTCCTCCACAGAGAGATATGGCTACACAGGTGACACATCCGTACACCCAGCCCACCCCAGATAGGGGACTCCAAAGTGAAACTACAAAGAAACAAACAGGGAAAACTCAAACACCTGGTGCATGACCCAAAAGTTTATTCAAAGACAATAAAACCAATGGAATGGACACTCAAAAAAGTACAATGTAAAAGGGCATGTAAGCCAGAAGATGGCAAATGGTGCAAGGTTCAAATGCTCCATCAACTTCTCGTATACCAGCAAGCTGACGTGGTTCAGGGGCTCACCCCCTTCCTCAGAGCTGTGCTAACCAGCATTACAATTTACCAATGCATAAATACAGGCATGCACATCAAAAAGAGGAGTTGACAGGGAGAGAAGGCCCAGAGAAGGTGACAGGGAGAGAAGGCTACTGGGGAGAGAACATATTGCGGCACTAGAAATAGTCCAAAAGAAATCTGAAGAATGGGAGTAATCACCAGATATAGTGTAGATATGGAAAGGGCACTCGTCACCACGTGATAATGTAGTCTGCTTACCAGAAGGTAATATGGTTTAAGCATGCATGGATAATTTTCAATAGCATCCAGCAGATCCAGCTCCCTGGAACCCCTCGTCACCATAAACAGCAGCCTCCATATATCTTCTTTCACAAATCTACAACTCCCAGCAATCGCATCAGAGATGGAGCTTTCCAATGTATGGTCATCAAGTACTTGAGAAGAGAAATGAAGGACCCATAGTGAAGTCTGTAATCATAATAAAATAACTTTAATGTAGTAACTTACAATTAGAAGTCCAAATTAGCATGCATCAGAAAAAAGGACAATCGGCTGCAGCTCTGTACTAATGAAGGGGGGGTGGTTTGTCCTGGGGGGGTCTATACTAATGGAGGGGGGGTGGTTTGTCCTGGGGGGGTCTGTACTAATGGAGGGGGGGGTTTGTCCTGGTGGGGACTATACTAATGGAGGGGGGGGTGGTTTGTTCTGGGGGGTCTGTACTAATGGAGGGGGGGGAGTGGTTTGTCCCAGGGGGTCTGTACTAATGGAGGGGGTGGTTTGTCCCAGGGGTCTGTACTAATGGAGGGGGGTGGTTTGTTTCTGGGGGGTCTGTACTAATAGAGGGGGGTGGTTTGTTTTAGAGGGGTCTGTACTAATGGAGGGGGGTGGTTTGTTTTGGGGGGTCTGTACTAATGGAGGGAGATGGTTCTGTACTAATGGAGGGGGGTGGTTTGTCCTGAGGGGGGTCTGCACTAATGGAGAGGGAGTGGTTTGTTCTGAGGGGGGTCTGTACTAATGGAGGGGGCTGGTTTGTTCAGGGGGGGTCTGTACTAATGGAGGAGGGGTGGTTCTGTACTAATGTAGGGGGAGTGGTTTGTTCTGGGGGGTCTGTACTTATGGAGGGGGGGTGGGTTGTCCTGAGGGGGGTCTGTACTAATGGAGGGGTAGTTGGTTTGTCTTGAGGGGGGTCTATACTGATAGAGGGGGGTGTTTTGTCCTGGGGGGGTCTATACTGATGGGGGGTCTGTACTGAGGGAGGGGTTTATACTTAGTGGGGGGTCTGCACTGACGGAGGTGGCTCTATACTTAGTGGAGGGGGATCTGTACTGAGGGGCGACTATAGTTGGTGGAGGGGGGTGATACCATGTTTTACCGCACTTGGTGACACCCCTCTCCCTCTCCTTTTCACGCGCGCTGCTGTACTAGTGAGCGGCGCACTATGTTTCTTCCCCCGCCTTCATATCAGCCAGGGAAGAAAAAAAAAAGGAGCAAAGAGGAGGATTGTGGGACATGTAGTCCCGAGGACTGGCAGCCCCACTGTAACACGGAAACTGCAGCCCACACAGCATGCTCAGCTGAATGGGAAAGAGAGAGCCAGGAGTCCGGGAAAGCTTTCAGGGAAGTACACCCAGGACTCCAGAGGGAGAGGACAGTGCTGAGAGAACACCATCAAAGAGAGAACCCCGCTGACCTGAGCCACCAGAGGGAAATCCACACAGCCTAGCGCCATCCCTGGCGGAGAAAGGAATGGAGTCATTGCCAGAATACAGATCTGGGTGCTACTCAGTGGATTCACCACGGGCAATTCAGAGTGAGCTGACTCCTGATCAGAGGAATCGTTGTTGCTGTATCGCTGGGTTAGGTGAGAGGGCCGATCGGCCATTATCTACTAACATCCATAGGAACTGCAGTCTCTGACCATCTCTTGTATCATGTCTGCAGTCTCTGACCATCTCTTGTACCATGTCTGCAGTCTGACTATCTCCTGTACTATGTCTGCAGTCTCTGACCAACTCCTGTATTATATCTCCAGTCTCTGACCATCTCCTGTAGTATGTCTGCAGTCTCTGACCATCTCCTGTAGTATGTCTGCAGTCTCTGACCATCTCCTGTAATATGTTCGCATTCTCTGACCATCTCCTGTACTATGTCTGCAGTCTCTGACCATCTCTTGTAACATGTCTGCAGTCTCTGACCATCTCTTGTATCATGTCTGCAGTCTCTGACCATCTCATGTACTATGTCTGCAGTCTCTGACCATCTCCTGTACTATGTCAGCAGTCTCTGATCATCTCCTGTACTATGTCTGCAGTCTCTGATCATCTCCTGTACTATGTCTGCAGTCTCTGATCATCTCCTGTACTATGTCTGCAGTCTCTGACCATCTCCTGTACTATGTCTGCAGTCTCGGATCATCTCCTGTACTATGTCTGCAGTCTCTGACCATCTCCTGTATTATGTCTGCAGTCTCTGACCATCTTCTGTATTATGTCTGCAGTCTCTGACCATCTCCTATACTATGTCTGCAGTCTCTGACCATCTCCTGTATTATGTCTGCAGTCTCTGACCATCTTCTGTATTATGTCTGCAGTCTCTGACCATCTCCTGTACTATGTCTGCAGTCTCTGATCATCTCCTGTACTATGTCTGCAGTCTCTGATCATCTCCTGTACTATGTCTGCAGTCTCTGACCATCTCCTGTACTATGTCTACAGTCTCTGATCATCTCCTGTACTATGTCTGCAGTCTCTGACCATCTCCTGTATTATGTCTGCAGTCTCTGATCATCTCCTGTACTATGTCTGCAGTCTCTGACCATCTCCTGTATTATGTATGCAGTCTCTGACCATCTTCTGTATTATGTCTGCAGTCTCTGACCATCTCCTATACTATGTCTGCAGTCTCTGACCATCTCCTGTATTATGTCTGCAGTCTCTGACCATCTTCTGTATTATGTCTGCAGTCTCTGACCATCTCCTGTACTATGTCTGCAGTCTCTGATCATCTCCTGTACTATGTCTGCAGTCTCTGATTATCTCCTGTACTATGTCTGCAGTCTCTGACCATCTCCTGTACTATGTCTACAGTCTCCGATCATCTCCTGTACTATGTCTGCAGTCTCTGACCATCTCCTGTATTATGTCTGCAGTCTCTGACCATCTTCTGTATTATGTCTGCAGTCTCTGATCATCTCCTGTACTATGTCTGCAGTCTCTGACCATCTCCTGTACTATGTCTGCGGTCTCTGATCATCTCCTGTACTATGTCTGCAGTCTCTGACCATCTCCTGTATTATGTCTGCAGTCTCTGACCATCTTCTGTATTATGTCTGCAGTCTCTGACCATCTCCTGTACTATGTCTGCAGTCTCTGATCATCTCCTGTACTATGTCTGCAGTCTCTGACCATCTCCTGTACTATGTCTGCAGTCTCTGATCATCTCCTGTACTATGTCTGCAGTCTCTGACCATCTCCTGTATTATGCCTGCAGTCTCTGATCATCTCCTGTACTATGTCTGCAGTCTCTGACCATCTCCTGTACTATGTCTGCAGTCTCTGACCATCTCCTGTACTATGTCTGCAGTCTCTGATCATCTCCTGTACTATGTCTGCACTCTCTGACCATCTTCTGTATTATGTCTGCAGTCTCTGACCATCTCATGTACTATGATTGCAGTCTTTGACCATCTCTTGTAACATGTCTGCAGTCTCTGACCATCTCCTGTACTATAATTGCAGTCTCTGACCATCTCTTGTATCATGTCTACAGTCTCTGACCGTCTCCTGTATTATGTCTAGGGGCTCTTTCTAACAGACTCTCTAACAGACAGCCCTCTCTGTGTGCATCAGAGAGACTCCCCTCCAGGTCTCATTAGTGTACTCTCTTCCTGTATTTTCTTTATTGTTAAAAGATCATGGGAAGATCCTAGGGTAATGAAGACTTCTTAGGGGAGCATCTCTGTGTTTGAGTCGTTGCCATAGTAATGTTTGTAAAGGGGAGGAGTTGGTGATGAAGATGACCACACCCACGTGGGGGCTCCAGAAATATTTCTGTACCCAGGCGTCCATGACCCTAGGATCGGCCCTGATGGGGAATAGAGCGGCAAGTGCGGCACCAGAACCAGAAGTGTGTGGTACACGTCCGGTTCACGGATTGTGGTGGCTTGCGTTCCAAGGACTGCTGGTGGCCAATCCAGTGTGCTGCTTTTTTGGGGGCACATGGATGTGCATTTAAGAGTAGGTTAAGTTACACATGCAAGAAGTTGTGAGCTGGACACAGATAGCCTAAGTCAAGCCAGAGCCCTCTGAGTAAGCACTATTGATCCTGAGAAGGAGAGAGACTGAGTAAGGGAAGACGGCTTAATTTTTGTATTTATTACAGGTATGTATATAGCGCCATCAATTTACACAGCGCTTTACATGTATATTGTACATTCACAGCAGTCCCTGCCCTCAAGGAGCTTGCAATCTAGGAAACACTAGTGCTGACGTCAGGTCACTATCCAATACTGGGTCTGTATTGGCACCCATTGTCATATGTTTTTATGATTCATTTAATTTGGGCTTTTAACATACAAATCCAATAAATACTACACTATGGAGACTTCATCTGGCTCCTGGTGAGCTTTATTTACTACAGCTACATCTGGATGGTGCGAGTTGCTGAACAGCCTTCCCCACAACAGAAGACGGATCTACACTGACTGCGTGTTTGCTGCTGTAATGGCAGCTAGCTATTCCTGGTGAGTGTCCATTTCACAGGGGTGTGGTGGATGATTCTGGAGCACTGTACTGGATCATCTCTTCACTTTTCAAGTCACCACCATTTTTTTTGTACACATCTTTGCACTAAACTATTGTGTTTTCACTAATAAGTTTATATTGTTGATCCTATCATGGGACTGTACATTTAAATCTATATTTTTCACTATATTGGCTTTTATTGTTGATTTCTATTCAAGATTAGACTTATATTTATATACATATCTATATATCTCTCTCTCTATATATATATAGATCTATATATATAGATCTATATATATATGTGTGTGTATATATATATATATATATATATATATATATATACATATATATATATATATATATATATATACATATATATATATATATATACATATATATATATATATATATATATATATATATATATACGGTATATCAATCACTTTAGTATTTTTTTCACTTTAACACTTTCTTGAACTTTATTTTAATGTGCTGTCCATTTATAACACAGTATTCATATTTCATCGCTGTTTATTTACTTTTGGCGCTACACACTTGTCAAATCGCATTTCACATTGTTCCAATGTGAAAGGGGGCTGAAGCTGCGCTCATCTCATGTGAAATCTACCAGTCAATTATGAGCAAGTTTTTAGAACCATCCACCTGTAAAGTGATCCTCAAATACCATGATCAGTAACTACAGTATATACATAGAGAGCTCAGAGTTCCTGAAAGATATGGAAAATGGTTACAAGTAAGAAGAATGGTATTTGAATTGGCGGGGTCCTTAATGACAGCACCTAAGAGACAGGTAAATAAATGAACTCACATTCTTCTAACCAACCCCTTTTGCCTAAACCCACCAATAAATTCCCTTGTTCGCACTCATTTTTCTGAAGATTTTTCTGGACACCTCTTTGCTCTGTGGGTCTTTATTGTATACTCTCTACTCCCTTTATAAGACTGCTCAGTATACATTACATTGTTTAAGCATTACACATTACTATGTTTTTTGTGATAAATTGCTATAAATTTTTATTGAGGTCCTTTAACTGAACCTTTAAATTTTTTTGGGCTATTAGAAGAACATTTTTGTGGCTTATGTACTCAAAATGTGTCCATAGTTCGGGAAACTTAGTATACTGTATGTCACAAAGAAAAGGGAGTTTTGTATTTTTCTTTTCCGAATCCCCTTGAGTGTCTTGTTTATGTCTTTAAGAATGCAGGAAATGGGGGGATGGGATTTCTATACATTATATGGCACTTGTCAGAGAAATTTCCGTAAGGCAGAAAATGAAGATAAAAAACTGACTGAAGAAATAGTCAGAAAAGGTCTCTATTTTCCCTGTATGTCCCTATGGCTTTAATTCAGGACCAGAAGCTGAGTATACATTTTTCTTTCCACCCACTTTTTACATGTAGTATATGTAGCACGACCCCCTAGAAGGCTGCTTAGATTTACCTGCTAATCTGCAGCTGGGGAAAATTCCAACCCACCTGACACTCTGGGTTTAGACATCTTTGTACCACCTCAAAGCAATTAGTCAAACAACTCAACTCTTACTGGAACAATTCAAAGGGGATATTGTCGCAAAGAGGAGGCAATAGATCGGCTGAGTTTTGAGTAACATCGCTAACTCAGCAGGGAAATTCCTCTGAATAACACAAGTCAAGATATTTGCAGATAAACAGTATGCTATATACACATATATACAGTAAAGTACTGCTTGCACATGAAAGGATAAGCAAGAAATAAGTAGTTATACTGTCAACTTCTAAGGGGGAACCCCTGCTGGCCTATAAACCTTTAACCCTAATGAGAGGTTTGACTTAGCAATGGTAAGCAGGCCCTTATAGCAGTAGTGACAGCAATGTCCCCATTGCAGATCTGATGGTCTTTACCGGTAGTCGGAGTTCATTAACTATATCCAATAGTGTGTAGCTGCAAGCAATAGGATTTCTTGAAGTGGTATAAGCTAAAGATGTCTATGCACAGTGTTCAAGATAGGTTCAGTAAAGTATTCCCAAGGTAAAGATGTCTGTGTACAGTGTCCCAGTGAAACCATAGAAAAAGATTTACAAAGGTGGGCGATTGCCCTCTCACCAACGACCAGGCCGATTCGGTGCCTTCCGGACAGCAGCTCCTGTATCGACGCTCATGCAGCAGATCCGTTGTATCGATCTCCCGATACGAAGGTCAAAACGCAGGTTGTCGGGTGACCGAGGTGGTGCTAGATGGATGTCTGATGAACAGCAAGCAGTGCTAGGCCCTTCTCATCCGGGTTGGAATGTCGTACACCGTGTGGTAGGCCATGACCTCTCTCTCTATGCACAGAGAGATCCATCTTGCATCAAGCCCAGGAGGAAGAGAGCGTAGGGAGTGTCTCTGTCTTTTTTTATAGCTCCTCCCAGCAATCTCCCTGGTGGTAGCAAAGATCCCTGGGGTATGTAGTCCAGGTGTATAGTCATGCGCAGGGCTTTTTTCAATGGGAACGCAGTTCCGGCACCTCCTGGACTGACTGTATGTAATGGCAAGGGGTGCTGGTATGTGCTGCAGGGTATTGATGCTCACTGCTGGGGGACCTATTCTAGCTGGAGGGGGATCTATTTTTGCAGGGGGGTCTATTGTTGCTGAGGAGGTCTATTGTTGCTGGTGGGGGACCTATTTTTACTAGGGGTGAGTCTTATGTTGCTGGGGGGGTCAGTTGTTGCTGAAGGAGATCTACTGTTGGGGGAGTGGTCTATTGTTGATGGCTGCCAGAGAGTCTATTAATGCTGGCTGTGCAGAGATCTGTTGATACTTCCGGGAGTCTATTGTTGCTGGGGGGCGAATTTTGTTGTGGGTGGTACATTGTTGTTAGGGGGATCTATTGTTGCTGGCTGAAGGAGATCTATTTTACTGCTTTTCTTGATATCATTACCAAATTCCATACAAATTACTTACACAATTACACCACAAAATGATACTTGGTTCTGTATTGTCTAAAAGGGGTGGTACTGGGAGGTGGGTAGGGGATGGAACCATGGGACGGTGCTCGTGTTCCTGCACCTATTGTCTGAGAAAAAAAGCCCTGGTCATGCGGAGCAATTACCAGTCTGAGGAATTACTCATCCCACAATCCCTTTAGTTTTGCTCACAAATATGATGTCAGTTGGTAACACTGGGCACTGGAGGGACGCTGCATAGGAATACTGGAGGATCACTGTACTTTGCAATTGTAGTCCACATTGCTACATCTATAACTGAACCTGATATATCCCTTTGTCTTCATGACTGGTCTCTGAGAGGTTTGGAAAACTATCGTAATGGCAGTATAATTATTGATTCTTTATTTCTTCTATTCAGGGCTTTTTTTTCTCAGAGAATAGGTGCTGGTACTCCCCTCTTCCAAGTCACCCCTTGTCTCTGCCCTCTACCCACCTCCGAGCACTGTCCCTTGGTTCCTCCTACTCACCTCCTAGTGCTGCCCATTTTATGAAATACAAAACCAAGCAAGCTATGTGCCATGTAATTTGTATGGAATTTGTTAATGTTAACAAGAAAAGCAGTAGAATAGATCCCCTTCATTTAGCAACAATAGATCCCCTGAAACAAAATACCCTATCAGCAACAATAAATTCGTCCCAGCAACAAAAGACCCCACCAGCAACAATAGATCCCCCAGCAGCCAGCATCAATAGACTCTCCAGTAGCCAACAACTATAGACACCTTCCTCAATAGTAGATCCCTCCTAGCAATAAATTACCCCTCAGACACAGCAGATCCCCCAGCAGCAACAATAGATCTCCCAGCAGCCAGCATCAATAGACTCTCCAGTAGCCAGCAACAATTGACCCCCAAGCAACAATAGATCTCCCACCAACAACAATAGACGTCCCCAGCAACATTAGATTTCAGGTGCCGGAACTTTCCCCCGTGTTCCTACTAAAAAAAAGCCCTTCTTCTATTTATTTAGAGTCAGCACATTATGCAATTCTTGGAAGCGGTGGGTGTAAACAGACATGTGTCCGTTTAAACCTGCTGACATCCAATTAGATTTTATCCGCTAAAAAAACTGTGGATCGAATGGCAGTCAGCTGTAAACGAACAGACGGTCCGTTTGAATCCAACTGCCCATAGAGGAGAGTGGGTTGTGTCTGTGTCCACCCTGCATAAGCAGAGAGGACACAGACAAGCCATCTGCCTGCTCAGATGGGATCAACTGACACATTCCCGGCTGAGCAGGCGGACTCCAACGGAGCCTGCCCTGTGTTGAAGGGGTCTAAGATGTAGCCCTGATCTTTTGTAAAGTAACTTTGCCTAAGCTAAGATGCCTGAGTCTTCCGCCGTCAACTTTGGCAGGACCATCACAAGGATTTTTGACACCCTAGGTGAAACCTCATTTTGCCGCCCTATTGGCTCCACCCCTGGACTCCACCCGCTTTGCCCTGCCCATGTGACAGAAGGCGCCACTATACAGGAAGCATCGGCTCTGCCTCCTCTAGCGCTGGCTCCAGTGCTGCTCCGCATCTCTAATTACACTACCAGTCAGACCGAGTTAGTTACATGCTGCAGCCTGCAGAGGCAGAGGGAAACCAGCGGCTGGGCGCCCCTAGGCAGCAGTGCGCCCTAGGCGGCTGCCTAGTTTGCCTAGTGGTAGCACCGGCCCTGAACTTTGGCTGCCCACTCCCTCACTCACCAGACATTTCAATCTTTCCTCAATTTCAGTCCTCGGAATAATACAGTGGGCTTCTCCTTACCAGATCAATACCTTAGGCTCAATGACTGCTTG
Source organism: Lithobates clamitans (assembly GCA_037952925.1). Lineage (NCBI taxonomy): Eukaryota > Metazoa > Chordata > Amphibia > Anura > Ranidae > Lithobates > Lithobates clamitans. Next base: position 4,916,089 of record JBBGZY010000560.1, read on the forward strand.
ACTCAAATTACACACAACCTGGCAAGGAGTGTGTGATCCAAAACCCAAAATGTGTATCTATGTGACACAGGGAAGTGCTAGAAGCCAAATCAGCAAGTATCTTTCCTGGACCTTGTCCCAGGAGTCCTTCTATAACCAGCAGAACATTTGGTTCTCAACCCTTCTTTAGCCTCCTGAATATGAAAAAGTCAAACCAGTTGCTAGTACTTAACAATGAAAACTTTACTGTGAACAAGGTTTTCAAAATCCCTCATCAAATAATGAGCAGTTCTTTCACATGAGAACACTAGAGCCAACGCAGTCTCTTGTTGTATAACTTTGCTCTATGCTTCAGCCCCATTCCTAACCATGGGTAGTTCTGCTTTCCCAAAGGGAAACCTTAGTCCTATTCACTTTCATCTTTTTTCCTTTCCCTCTAAGTAGAATTCCTCCTCACTTTGTCTCATTTCCATGCAACAGAACCCACTGACTTCCCCCATTACTCCCTATATACTGTATATCTCAAACATGAATTAAAAGGCACTCCCATACCAATGGTCGGGGTCAGAGGCGGCTCTCTAATTAGGCAAATTAGGCGGTCGCCTAAGGCCTCGCGCTCACAGGGGCCTCACGGCTGCCTAATTTGCCAAATTAAAGAGCTGCCTCTACTGGCAACCAGGATCCCCCCGCCCCTGCCATCAGCACAGTGGTGAGTCCTCTCACCGCTACATGGAGAGGTAGCGGGATGCTTCCCAGATGATCGGAGCTCACGTACAGCTCCGAATCTCAGTCAAAGCCAGCGCTGACACGTGCCCCTTCCTCTCCCTCCCTTCACAAGCAGGAGAGGAGAGAGAGCTGCTTTCTACTGCTGTTCCTCCTCATGTCTGCCCCGCTGACCCATCGGGACCAGTGGGGGGCCCCCATGAGAAACTGTGCTGGGGATGAAGCCAGTGCCAGGCCAAGTCCCCTCCGCCCAACGCCTTTCTCCCCGCCTGCCTCGATGACCCCTTTTTCATCTGGATTGCCGCTGTATACACACACACTGAGGAAAAATCTGTAGAACGCTCTGCCTCTCAACTCCGCCCTCCAACTTCGGCTCTCACACCTTGCTTGCTGCAGTACCCGATTCCCGCCGATAAGGTAACATAAATGGAGATCCTAAAGAGGGCAGGGGGCGCTGCTATAAGGGGGGTCTCTGATCTCTGGAGTTCTCTAAGGAAGGGGGACACTGATATTAGGGGACTCTGAGCTAATAGGGGTCTCTGGGGGGTACTCTAATGTAAGAGGCATCCTTCTTTTCTTCTGCTTCCCCTGTACTGTGCCCACTTATCCTCCCCCTGTGCTGTGCCCTCCTGCTCCCTCCTTTACTTTACTCTCTTGCCCTGTGCCCACTTACCCTCCCCCCGTACTGTACCCCCCTGCCCCGGGACTGTGCCCACTTACCCTCCCTAATACTGTACCTTCCTGCCCCAGTACTGTGCCCACTACTGTGCTCCCCTCTGTATTGTACCCTCCTGCTCCCTCCCTGTGCTGTGCCCACTTACCGTTCCCCTGTTCTGTGCCCTCCTGCTCCCTCCTTTACTGTACCCTCCTGTCCCCTGTACTGTGCCCACTTACCCCCCCCCTATGGTGTGCCCTCCTGCTCCCTCCTTTACTTACCCTCCTGCCCTCTGTACTGTGCCGACTTACCCTCCCTCTGTGCTTTGCCCTCCTGCTCCCCCTGTACTGTACCCTCTTGCCCCCTGTTCTGTGCCCACTTACCCTTCCCCCTGTGCTGTGCCCTTCTGCTCCCCCCTGTACTGTACCCTCCTGCCCCATGTACTGTGCCCACTTACCCTCTCCCCCTGTGCTGTGCCCTCCTGCTCCCCCTGTACTGTACCCTCCTACCCCCAGTACTCTTCCCCATCTCTCTCCTTTAATAAACACTCCTGCCCCCTGTACTGTGCCCACTTACCCTCCCCCGTGCTGTGCCCATCTGCTCCCCCTGTACTGTACCATCCTACCCCCTGTACTGTGCCCACTTACCCTCCCCCCTGTGCTGTGCCCTCCTCTCTCCTTTAATGTACACTCCTGCCCCATGCTATGTGCCAACTTACCCTCCCCCTGTGCTGTTCCCTCCTGCTCCCCCCTGTACTGTACCCTCCTGCCCCATGTACTGTGCCCACTTACCCTCCCCCATGCTGTGCCCATCTGCTCCCCCTGTACTGTACCCTCCTACCCCCTGTGCTGTGCCCTCCTCTCTCCTTTAATGTACACTCCTGCCCCATGCTATGTGCCCACTTACCCTCCCCCTGTGCTGTGCCCTCCTGCTCCCCCCTGTACTGTACCCTCCTGCCCCATGTACTGTGCCCACTTACCCTCTCCCCTTGTGCTGTGCCCTCCTTATACAGCTATTTTTTATCGCTTGAATTATTTTTCCCATTATGAGTGTGAGGGGGCCTTGTGCCTAAGTTTTGCCTAAGGCCTCACAAAGCCTAGAGCCGCCTCTGGTCGGGGTAGAATCATCCCTAAAAAGGCCCTACAAACCAGTCATCCATATTCTTCCATTGATCTGACTAGAAAAGTTTTATCAAGTGATATAAAAGAGCATTTCTTCAGAGAATGAGATGGCCATATACTGTACATCATATATGTTAGCTGCAAAAATTTGCAATGATTAAAAATATCTAGGGATGAATCCTCTCTTTTTTTGACCAGAATTGTTTGGGTAGCGAGTAACGTTTGTGGTCTTGGTCATAACAGTGAAATAAGAGAAGTTTTAATACTAAAACTGTGCTTGTACATTAATCGCAAAGCTACACATTTGCTATAACTACCAGCAGTACATACTTACCTTTGTTTTGCTCTCTTCTATTGCATCAGTTACAGAAGGAACCCCCTGTACTTCTAATTATGGAGAAGTATGGTACTCACAGTGCTGGACAATCAGCAATGTTATAGGGAAGTCCATAAGCCTCTGTTAGCTAAGCCCTCAGCAATTTGAAGCATACGTGGAATTTTCCTTTAACTCTCAGGGGCACTTTGGAGTGGCAGTAAATTAAAATGAAAGTAAATATAGGCGTCTGTTGATGTCTAAATTAAAGCAGAATTTCACTGTCAATGTTAACTAAGTTTAAAGTGGTTGTAAAGGCTGAACGTTTATTACCTTCATGCATTCTATGCATGAAGGTAAAAAAACCTTCTGTGTGCTGCTCCCCCTACAGCCCCCCAATATTCACCTGAGCCCCCTCTCGATCCAGCGATGTGTACAAAGCTGTCCCGGGTCTCTTTCTCCTCATTGCCTGAGACAGCAGCGGGAGCTATTGACTCCCACTGCTATCAATCACAGCCAGTGAGCCAATAAGGAGAGAGCAGGGGGTGGGACAGTTCTGCAAGTTTTATGAACGCATAGAGCGGGTCTCAGGAGTGAGCAGACAACAGTGTCCCCATAGCAAGCTGCTTGCTATTCGAGGCACAGGTTAAGGGGGAGGGAGCTGCAGCCTCTGTAATTATCAGGAAGTGATGTTAATACTTGGCCTCTCAAAATGATTTTGGAGGCTGCTGCAGGTATGCATATACCTTTTATATGCCTACAATATGTCTGCCATAGTTTTTTTTCATAACATAGGGGAAGATTTACTAAAACTGGAGCACTGATTATCTGGTGCAGCTGTACATGGTAGCCAATCAGCTTCTAACTTCAGCTTGTTCAATTAAGCTCTGACAATAAAACCTGGAAGCTGATTGGTTTTTATGCAGAGCTGCACCCGATTTTGCATGCTCTAGTTTTAGTAAATCCCTCCAATAGTCTCTGTAAGGGAGAAATAATTTTACCTTTAATACTTGTCTTGGTCTTACAGTACAATGACCAGACGTCCCCGGTTTCCGGGGACAGTCCCCGGACTGAGGACATGGTCCCCGGTCCAAGACTGTCCCCTGATTTGTCCCCGGATTGCAGGCAGGGGCCGCCGGGTCCAACTCCGGGCTGCAGTCACAGCTTTTCTCCCCCTGCAGTGCCGATCCAGCCCAAATACCCCCGAGCGGCGCACAGCTGATTGCACACAGACACACAGCTGTGCTGGCCGCTCTGCTGAATGGAAGGAAGGAGAAGGGAGGGAGCGGGGCCCAGACTGACACTCGAGGAGCATTCAGAGGCCACACTACACCCGATCATTGGCTGCAGCCTGCAGAGAGACTACACGTGATGGACAGCCAGAACCAAACTGAGGTACAGAGAGAGGGGGGGGGTTTACAGAGAGAGAGAGGGAGGGTTACAGTATACAGAGAGGGAGGGGGGTTACAGTATACAGAGAGGGAAGGGGGGTTACAGTATACAGAGAGGGAGGGGGGGTTACAGTATACAGAGAGGGAGGGGGGTTACGGTATACAGAGAGGGAGAGGGGGGTTACAGTATACAGAGAGGAAGTGGGGGGTTACAGTATACAGAGAGGGAGGGGGGTTACAGTATACAAAGAGGAGGGGGGTTACAGTATATACAGAGGGGGGTTACAGTATATACAGAGAGGGGGGTTACAGTATATACAGAGAGGGCAAGGGTTACAGTATAGAAAGAAGGCAAGGGTTACAGTATAGAGAGAGAGGGGGGATACAGAATATACAGAGAGATGGGGAGGGGGTACAGTATATACAGAGAGATGGGGAGGGGGTACAGTATATACAGAGAGATAGTGGTGTTACCGTATACAGAGAGGGGGGCTTACAGTATACAGAGAGGGAGGGGGTTACAGTATACAGAGGGGGGTTACAGTATATACAGAGAGGAGGGTTACAGTATATACAGAAGGGTTTACAGTATATACAGAGAGGGCAAGGGTTACAGTATAGAGAGAGGGGGGATACAGTATATACAGAGAGATGGGGAGGGGGTACAGTATATACAGAGAGATGGGGGTTACAGAGAGGGGGGTGTTACAGTATACATAGAGGGGGTTACAGTTTATACAGAGGGGGGGTTGCAGTATTTATATAGAGAGAGAGGGGAGATAAAGTATATATAGAGACAGGGGGATACAGTATATACACAGAGGGGGGGTGCAGTATATACATAGAGGGGATACAGTATATACAGTATACAGAGAGGGGGGATACAGTATATACACAGAGAGAGTGGGGATACAGTATATACATAGAGAGGGGGATACAGCATATACACAGAAAGGGGGGATACAGTATATACAGAGAGAGAGGGGGGTACAGTATATGCAGAGAGAGAAAGGGGAGTGGTACATTATATACAGAAAGAGGGGGGAGATGCAGTATATACAGAGAGAGAGAGGGGGGTACAGTATATACAGAGACAGAGGGGAGATGCATTATGTACAGAGAGAGAGGGTACAGTATATACAGAGAGAGAGGGAGCTTCAGTATATAGAAAAATATAATTATATATAATATCAATAAATGCATCTTATCTTCTTAACATTTGGTAGTCATATCCCAAAAAATTATTAGAAGTATTTTCTTTATCTCATGGGCAAAATGTGAGAAATAACATGAATATCATACAATCACTCCACAAACACATACACTGCATATATCATTTGATGAAAATATGCTTATAAAATACCATTTGCCAAAAAAAAAATGTCCCTGGATTTCATTTTAAAAATCTGGTCACCTTATCTTACAGGTAGTTTTCCAAGCTATTGATATCTAAAATTCATAAACCAGATTTCTGTTATCAAATCTATAAAATAGTGGTGGCTGACTGTTCGTTTTTAGACGTCTCCAGCATTTCAAAGGGCCCAACCTTACCATTTTTAATGTTGTTCAGATACTTAGCACTGACTCTTACACACAATCAGAAAATCGTACAAAAAATACCGCTTTCGAAGTGATTATACGATAATCTGATCGTTGGTACACAACTTTTGTTAACTGATTACAGTTCATCTGATATTTTTCAATAGGACAAGCACAAAATTTTTTCTTGTGCGATACCAGATCGTTCAATTTTTATTTTATCAGCACAGTTGTCATCCGAAAATGCAATACAAATACCCTACAACACATTATATTACTTCCAAAATGTTATTCTGTCATACGAGAATTTAATAAACTCTTCATTTTCAATGTGAGACTAGCATGCAAAAAAAAAAAAAACAGACAATCATTCATCCGATAATCTCATCGTATGTACCAGGCATAGGGATGCAGGAGACATAATGTTTAACTGGTTCCCGACCAGCTCACGTCTATATACTGCAACAGAATGGCACCACTGGGCGAAACCCCGTATGGGTATGTCGTACCCTTTAGGAGCTGCTGGGGGTGGGGGTTCCGATGCACGTGCCCAGCGGGCGCGTTCGCCGCCGGCTACCCGCGGTCGCGTGCACGAGCACCAGTATGGGGATTTGTGTGTGTAAACACACAAATCCCTGTTCTGTCAGGGGAGAGGAGACATATCGTTTGTTCCTACTAAGTAGGAACAACGATTTGTCTCCTCCCCCAATCAGTCCACTCCCCATACAGTTAGAAACACTAACGAGGGAACACATTTAACCCCTTGAGTGCCCCCTAGTGTTAACCCCTTCCCTTCCAGTGACATTTAAAAAATAAACAGTGCATTTTTATAGCTCTGATCACTGTATAAATGTCAATGGTCCCAAAAATCTGCCAAAAGTGTCCGATCCGTCCGCCGCAATGTTGCAGTCCCAATAAAAATCGCAGATCGCCGTCATTACTAGTAAAAAAAATAAATAATAAAAATGCCATAAATCTATCCCCTATTTTGTAGGCACTATAACTTTTGCGCAAACCAATAAATATACGCTTATTGCGATATTTTTTTCTTTACCAACAATATGTACAAGAATACATATTGGCCTAAACTGATGAATAAATTTGTTTGTTTTTTTTAAAGTTTTGTGGATATTTATTATAGAAAAAAGTACAAAATATACTTTTTTTTTCAAAATTGTTGCTCTTTTTTGGTTTTTAGCGCAAAAAATAAAAACCACAGAAGTGATCAAATCTCACCAACATACTGGCACTAACTGGTGCTATATTGGCACTATAATGCTAATGACCATCCACCATATTTGTAGTTTGAGGTAAATATATTAGATATTATAATAAGCAGGTTAATGCAGTTTTCGCTCATAAACGAAGGACAATTTCTATAAATCAATTCACAAAACCATATCTAGTAATGATCTCAGTTTTTCTAGACAGGACCAGCAAGGTAAAAGTAGCTTACACAGCAAAAGGTTTACCTATTACATATGTTGAGGCTTAATTTATGTGCTTATATGCTGCGGTGATATAAATCTAGGCTTTTTTTTTACAACAGTAAACTTGTATGCATTATACATTTTTACTAATGTAAACCCCAGACTTTGTAAAAAGTACTCTAAGGTAACAGCTCTCTTACTGTCACTGTGTTCTTTGGTACCCCAATCCACATCTGTAAGACCCCAAAAATCAACAGCCCTAGGTCTCACATAGCAGCCAGTTGTAGGAGGCAAATTGAATATTATATACTGAATCAAGCCATCAAATGCTTTTTAAATGAAGCTTGTATACATATTCAAATTTGACTTCATACCCTTGTAATTCCAATCTCTCACCCAACACTCAAACTGGGAGAGGGAAGGGCCAATAAGGCATCTGTATAAAAATTTACCCTGACATGGAACATCCTGACGGGAAGGGAGGTCACAATACTGACTCTGCTGTGTGGCAGAACTGTCTAAATATCAATACTGGATGGACAGAAATAGAAAACTTTTTGGCAAGTTTTCTCACTCCAGTGACCCAGAATCAGCCAACAGTGAGCTAAAGCCTGCTGGGGGCTGATGTCACAGACCCATGTCTGGCGTTTGGAGGGATCATGGCAATAATGTCAGGATCCACTGAGAGCCTGAGCCAGCCGCTCCCACCCCCTTTCCAAGATCTGCACTTCAGTGAGCACTGGTGTCAGGAGCACTTAGTGATCCTGTTCTTCATTCCAGCATCCGGGGTTTGGCTATGGCACTCTCCTTGTCTGTCTGTCTACCTGCAGGCTGATTAATGTGATCAGTCTCTAGGTGGAAACCAAGCCTGTTATAAGCCAGCTCAAACCTCATTTGGGTGCTTGGATAGTGAGTGATACGTGTGTTGTTCCTGATCAAGCTCCCTGTCTGTCTGCCCTGCTTTGCTAGTTTGGATTTCCCTGTGTATGACTTTGGACCGGATTATTGGACTATTCCTTGAACTCAGCCTGCCTTTTACCTGGACTGTCATAGAACCACGTTATCTGTCTGCTAACCGCAAAAATCTATTTGCTTTGCTCAGTTCGCATCTGCCCTGGTGTGGTGGCCAGGTACTATATCATTGTGTATAAGTCCTGGGAGCAACTGAGTACCGGTAGGCTTGCTTGCCTTATGGGAAAGGCTATAGGTGAAGCACACAGAAACCAACTATAGTGTCTGACCACCTGCGTTGGTGTAGACGTGACATTATCACAAGCCTTTAACAAAAAATTAATTTCTGTGAAGATAGACTCTACACAGTCTTGTAAATGCACCTCCAGCAGTAACGCAGGAGCCAGAGCCCAAAGTTAACCTATCTAATTGTTTTTCTGATGAACCCCATATGTTTTCCAACTTTAAAAATAGTTGTATGCTATACTTTAAGCTTAAGCCACACTCTTCTGGTTCGGAACCACAGCTGGTTAACTTGATTATTACTTGGTTGCAAGGGGATCCCCAGTCTTGGGCTTTTAGTCTCCCCGCAGATGACCCAGCCAGAGCATCAGTTGAAGAATTTTTCAAGGCCCTGGGTTTACTCTATGATGATCCTGATCGTGCCCACTCAGCAGGCACTAACTAACCTTAGGTCATTACGTCAGGGTAAACGCACCGCTGAACAATACTGCTCTGATCTCCACCGCTGGGTACCTGACTCAGGATGGAATGACCCAGCTCTAAGAAGCCAGTTCAGGTTAGGCTTATCAGACTCCATCAAAGACTCCTTAGTACACTACCCTGAACCAAAGTCATTGAATGAAGCTATGCAGGTAGCCATTCATATAGACAGGTGTTTACAGGAAAGTCAAACAGAGAGGTTTGTTTCCCCCCCCCCCCCCCCAGTACGCCGCCTACTTCTTATTCTTCATCAACCCTTCCTGAGCCCTCTCAATCTCTCGTGGAGGATGAGCCCATGCAAATTGGCGTTACCCATTTATCCTCTGGGTAAAGGCTAGAAGAAGATCTCAGGGACTCTGCTTATATTGTGGCAACCACAGCCACTTTTTTCGCCAGCTGCCCTAATAAGCCGAGAAACGCCAAGAGTCTCATGCGGGTGGTGTCCGCTTCTATAGACTATACTTTGTTAGTTTCCCTCAGAGATAAACCATTTGTTCCTGCACAACTTAGCTCTGCCAAGTTTTCTCATCACCTCTCAGCTTTCATAGATTCTGGTGCTGCTAGCAACTTCACTGATAGGGACCTAGCATACCGTCTACAGATTCCTGTGACTAAGGTTCACAGACCCTTTTCAGTCTTAGCTGTTGATACCTCTCCTTTGTCCATGGGCCCGGTCACCTTGAGCACTGTACCTATTACTCTGACCATTCAGGAATTTCATACAGAGACAATCAGCTTCTACTTGATCTCATCTCCTGCTTATTCCCTTATCTTAGGGTATCCCTGGCTTAAACTTCACAACCCGCACATAGATTGGGCTACAGAAGAGATTAGGTCTTGATCCCAGACCTGCATCCAGAACTGCATTAAAACTGCTGACCAGTTCATTCAGGGCTTTTTTTCAGCGGGAACGCGGGGGAATGCAGTTCGGGCTTCAACTGAATGTATGTAATAGCATGGGGTGTGGGGTGTGTTGGAGGGTCTATTGATGTTGGCTGCTGGGGGATCTATTGTCACTGGTGGGGATCTGATTTTGTGTGAGGATCTGTTGTTACTGATGGGGAATCTATTGTTGCTGGGGGGGTCTTACATTGCTGGAAGGGATCTACTGTTGAGGGAGAGGTCTATTTTTACTGGATGCTGGAGGATCTATTGATGTTGGCTGCTGGGAGATCTGTTGTTGCAACTTGGGGGGTCTAATGTTGCTTGGGTGGATATTTTGTTACTGGGTGTGATATTTTGTTGTGGGTAGTTCACTGTTGCTGCAGGGAATCTATTGTTGTTGGGGTGGAGTCCATTGTTGCTGGGGGAATCTATTGTTGTGTGGGGATCTATTGCTGGGATTCTATTGTTCCTGGCTGCAGGGGATCTATTTTACTGTTTTTCTTTTTATCATTAACATGTTCCATACAAATGATTTAGCACCACAAAATGATACTTGGTTCTGTATTCTCTAAAAGAGGCAGTACTGGTAGGTGGGTAGGGGGTGGAATCAAGGGACGGTGGTCAGAGGTGGGTAGGGACAGAGACAAGGGGTGACTCAGACGGGGGGAGTTCCTGCACCCATTCTCTGAGAAAAAAAGCCCTGTGCCCATTTATAACTCTTGTGTGGTTAGTACCAGTCCTGTGCCTTTATTACCATCCTATTCAGATCCTGATCATGACAATGTTTGCAAATGTGACTCCAGTTTGCATAGCCATGTGCCTTTATATGACTCTGTTGAAGCAAAAAATGCTGCCAAGTTTATTGAATTCTCTACAGACCACCTCTCCTGCCAATTGCCACAGCCTGAATCTCCTCCTCCTAGAAGCCAAACTTATCTGCTGTCTCGCAGCCTTGAGCCCTGTTTGGAAATTTCCTCTAAGTCCTCAGAATTCAAGCCCCCTGGATTACCCCTACCTTTGCCTGTCACTAAACTCCCTTGGACGCACAGCCAGGCTAGTTAAACAGTCGCTACACCTTGTGATACGATTCAGGTAGTCACTGCACCTAGTGATGCGTTTCAGGTAGTCATTACACCCAGCGATACGATTCAGTTAGTTGCTATACCTGGCGATGTGATTTAGTAGGCCTCTGTACCAGTTATGCCAGTCCAGCTCATTCCCATTGAGCCTTCTGCTTTTTCTTATTCAGGACTTTCTGTAACCTGACCTCACCCTACTTCTACTATATCAATTCAAACCTGTCTAGCACTTAGTGATCTGTTCTTCATTCCAGCATCCGGGGTTTGGCTTTGGCACTCTCCTTGTCTGTCTGTCCACCTGCAGGCTGATTAATGTGATCAGTCTCTGGGTGGAAACCAAGCCTGTTATAAGCCAGCTCAAACCTCATTTGGGTGCTTGTGATAGTGAGTGATACCCGTGTTGTTCCTGATCAAGCTCTCTGTCTATCTGCCCTGCTTTGCTAGTTTGGATTTCCCTGTGTATGACTTTGGACTGGATTATTGCACTATTCCTTGAACTCAACCTACCTTTTACCTGGACTGGTATAGAACCGCGTTATCTGTCTGCTATTTGCTTTGCTCAGTTCGCATCTGCCCTGGCGTGGTGACCATTCATTATAGCATTGTATATAAGTCCTGGGGGCAACCGAGTACCCATAGGCCGGCTTGCCTTATGGGAAAGGGGGCTGCTATAGGTGAAGAACACAGTAGCCAGCTATAGTGTCTGACCACCTGCATTGGGGTAGACCTGACAACTGGAAGGTTAGAGAGAGCGTTGACTGACAGTCATCGATCTCTGCTCTGGGAAGACCGAGTACTGAGCAATCAATAGTCAAGTGATTGCTCAGTTCTTGATCTTAGAGCCACAGCAGCAAGGTGGTAAGTATGAAATTTTTTTTTTTTTTAGTACTGCAAACTTCTCCTTTAAACAGCTCCAATACATCTATTTCAAGCATGTTTTTAGCTTGTTGCCAGGAGTTCCACCCTAAGGTTTTAAAAGTTCTAGTTTAGGATTTCATTTTAGGGCACATTTTTCATAAAGAGGTTATTAATTGGCTCATTCATTTTTTCCTTCAGGTTTCCTTCAAAGGTATGATTAAGGGTAAGTAGTCCAGACCTGCCCATTTACTCTATACTTTTAGATTCAGCAACATTTCTGGCAAATGATTTAATGGGCAGAAGATCAATCAGGCCCCTATTTTTCTGACCTGCCTATGCATAGCTTCATAAGGGGCCCAAGATAAGCAATGTTCGTACAGGCGTCTATCAGTGCGTTCATTTACTGAACTCATTCTCAGCACAACACTTTCTATTCTTTTCAGCAAAAGAAAAGCACAGCAGGGCCAGCTTATTTATACATAACATTCAATGCAAGTTAACAGTGATTAATGGCCATAACAGCAAACTTGCATGGAAAAAAAGTCAGCTAACAGAACATAAACGTCGCAATACAAAGATTGTACACTCAGCCCTGTACTGCGCCCTATTATTCTAAAAGGGAATTAGGCATCATTTGTTTGCCACGCTAGTTGTGATATAGTACAAATAATACAGTAAACATCTGGAGCCACAGACACTCATTATAATTGCTGAGCCCCAAGAAAAGCGACATTAAAGTAGATTAAATTTCCTTTTTCAGATATTACATTGTTCAATTGCTTTTCAAAACAGCTTTATAAAAAAAAGGTAATAAATGAATGCATATGCCAAATTAATAATACCCCTAAAGCAATTAAAGACCATAAGTGGAGCTAACAGGGAAGTGGATTTAGCAATTGCTGGGGTTTTTCAGCTGAAGTACTATTGTTTTGAAGAGGAATCTTAACCTTTCCTGCTATTGTATTCTAAAGCAGAAGATCTATTCTGTAAAGAGATTTAGAGTTAATACATTCATTTCATAGAGGAAGTGACCTCTTACATGTCAGAAAACCTGTTACATAATTTTTAGGAAACTTCTGGGAACAGTGTTTTTGTATATTAAATATATATTTTTTCATTACTTCTATATGTTAGGTAATACAACCTTTTTTTCTGAATAATTCATATTAGTATTTTATATTTACCACTTTAAGCAGCATATGGTGAGATCTAAGCAAAACAGACACTACAGGCTTAAAAAACAGATTCAAATATACAGCGTGTTAAATAAAACTTGCCCACTACTTCTCTCCTGCAGATATGAGAACATCTGGTTAAAGCTGGCCATGCATTATACAATTACTTTATTCAATTTCCTTTAGATTTACCTTCAGCTATGTAGTGCAAGGGCCTGCCAGTTTGCATACAAATTGAAAGTGTTTAGGTTTGACCTCATATTGTATGTGGCTTTGGGAAATTGTTCAAGAAAATTGTTTAATGTATGGCCAGCCTTGTGCTCCTTTCACACCAGTCCTCAGGAAGGATGTGCTGGAACTGGAGAGAGTCCAGAGAAGGACAACAAAGCTATTAAAGGGACCGGAGGACCTTAGTTATGAGGAAAGGGTACAAGTACTGATCTTGTTCTCTCTGGAGAAGAGATGCTTGAGAGGGGATATGATTTCAATGTACAAATACCATAATGGTGACCCCGTAATAGGGATAAAACTTTTTAGCGAAAGGGAATTGAATAAGACACGCGGCCATTCACTAAAATTAGAAGAAAATTGGTTTAACCTTAAACTGCGCAGACTTTAACCTAAAACTTTACTGTAAGAGCGGTAAGGATGTGGAATTCCCTTTCCACAGGCAGTGGTTTCAGTGGGGATGCATCGATAATTAAAAAAAACTATTAGATAAGCATGTGAACGACCACAACATACAGGGATATACAATGTAAAACTGATATAAAATCGCACACATAGGTCGGACTTGATGGATTTGTGTCTTTTTTCAATCTCGCTTACTATGTAACTATGTAACATGCGGACTGTTAATTTAATCAATTTACTCACGTTTTTTTCAAAGAAAGTTTACATCAGTTTTTCATTAGTTTTTTTACATCCACTACCAAAGCAAAAACGGATGCAAAAAATGGGGCGTTTGTTGGTTTACATTTGTTTTTCGTCCCTTCCATTTTTTAACGGAACAAAAATAGGGTGTTTCAAAAAACGGATGTTGGCGAATGTAAACTGATATAAATGGACGATCATCTGTTTACCGTCAGCAGCGCACACTAGCACCCGATACTTGGAATTGCAGGATCACGTATATACGGGACATATATGGTACAGTGATACAGTTTATAGAGTACAGAAGTTGTACTCCAGCTTCTGGGGAACAGTGGCATAGTGGTTAGCACTCTTGGTTTTCAGCACTAGGGTCTTAATTTTGAATACCAACCAGGACACTATCTGCAAGGAGTTTGCTTGTTCTCCCTACTCTTGCTTGGATTTCCATCCGCATTCCAAAGACATGCTGGTTGGGTCATTGTCTCCTGTCTAAAATGGGCCTAGTATGTGCTTGAGACCTTAGATTAGTAAAGTGCTGTGTAAATCGGAGCCAGATTTAGACATTGGGGGGCACTTAAGCTGTCAGGGGGCCCTTACATACAGAGTCCTCAATGACAGTCAAACATTTTTAAAATGCATGACACAATGTAATTCTGAGGTCACACATGCCCACACACATAGTCATAGTGCTCAATGTGTGGCTTGCTTGAGCCGCCAAAATTGATTATTGAAAAATGATACAATATACCAGTCCAGGGTTTTACAGATGATGACCGGCAACATATTACATCCCAAGATATATTTAATAAAAGAAAGTACGTTTTTATTATACATTGCCCCCTTATAAATCCAGCCCTGGTGTAAATTGTCAGCACTATATAAAAAGGTGTACTGTAATAAATAATGATACAAAAATAAATAAATGCAAGAATAGGCTGCATTGATTATTACACAAATTTCTGTTCTGTGGTTGGTTATGTGATCAAGGGCAATGTGGCAGTTCATGAGAAAAGACCAATCCTCATGTTGCAATCAAGTAACTGGTGTGTGTGTGTGGCTAACAAAAGTTTTCAGTGACATATGACCTGGCCACAGCAGATCATATTTGTTCCATTCTATGAAATACTTCCTAAATGTTTCTTTATATATTAAAAAAACTGATGGTCAGCAAGTTCCCTATGTCTACACTTGAAGTCCCACCACTGTGCCTATAGATTAAAACTAAGCCACTACAATATAGCTGCCACTTTAAATAATACAGTATTATGTGAACAATGTTTAAACCTCTAACAGAAATGAGATAAAAATAGTGGCGCTAAATTCAATATTAAAGTGAAACATGTATATAAATTACTAAACATGCAACAATGAATAAAATGTAATCACCCCGTGACTAGTGTGAAAAAATAAAAAATAAAAACAAATTTATCTGGAAAAAAAGTCCATAAATAAACCCGAAAACCTGAAACAAGTAAAGCAGCACATTAATACAAATACTACAGGAGAGGATCACAGACTGCAAATAGACTGCAGGAAAGCATCAGAGACTGCAAATATATTGCAGGAGGTGACCAGAGACTGGGGACATGCTACAGGAGACAATCAGAGACTGCGGACATGCTACAGTTGGCAGTCAGAGACTGCAGACATGCTACAGGTGACAATCAGAGACTGCAGACATGCTACAGGTGACAGTCAGAGACTGCGGACATGCTACAGGTGACAATCAGAGACTGCGGACATGCTATAGGTGACAGTAAGAGACTGCGGACATGCTACAGGTGACAATCAGAGACTGCAGACATGCTACAGGTGACAGTCAGAGACTGTAGACATGCTACAGGTGACAGTCAGAGACTGCGGGCATGCTACAGGTGACAATCAGATACTGCGGGCATGCTACAGGTGACAATCAGATACTGCGGACATACTACAGGAGACAATCAGAGACTGCGGACATGCTACAAGAGAAAATCAGAGATTGCAGACATGCTACAGGTGACTGCGAACATGCTACAGGTGACAGAGACTACGGACATGCTACAGGTGACAGTCAGAGACTGCGGACATGCTACAGGTGACAATCAGAGACTGCGGACATGCTACAGGTGACAGTCAGAGACTGCGGACATGCTACAGGTGACAATCAGAGACTGCAGACATGCTACAGGTGACAATCAGAGACTGCAGACATGCTACAGGTGACAGTTAGAGACTGCGGGCATGCTACAGGTGACAATCAGAGACTGCGGACATGCTACAGGTGACAATCAGAGACTGTGGACATGCTACAGGTGACAATCAGAGACTGCACACATGCTACAGGAGACAATCAGAGACTGGGGACATGCTACAGGTGACAATCAGAGACTGCGGACATGCTACAGGTGACAGTCAGAGACTGCGGACATGCTACAGGTGACAATCAGAGACTGCGGACATGCTACAGGTGACAGTCAGAAACTGCGGACATGCTACAGGTGACAATCAGAGACAGCGGACATGCTACAGGTGACAGTCAGAGACTGTGGACATGCTACAGGTGACAATTAGAGACTGCAGACATGCTACAGGTGACAGTCAGAGACTGCAGACATGCTACAGGTGACAGTCAGAGACTGCAGACATGCTACAGGTGACAGTTAGAGACTGCGGGCATGCTACAGGTGACAATCAGAGACTGCGGACATGCTACAGGTGACAATCAGAGACTGTGGACATGCTACAGGTGACAATCAGAGACTGCACACATGCTACAGGAGACAATCAGAGACTAGGGACATGCTACAGGTGACAATCAGAGACTGCGGACATGCTACAGGTGACAGTCAGAGACTGCGGACATGCTACAGATGACAATCAGAGACTGCAGACATGCTACAGGTGACAATCAGAGACTGTGGACATGCTACAGGTGACAATCAGAGACTGCACACATGCTACAGGAGACAATCGGAGACTAGGGACATGCTACAGGTGACAATCAGAGACTGCGGACATGCTACAGATGACAATCAGAGACTGCAGACATGCTACAGGTGACAATCAGAGACTTCGGACATGCTACAGGTGACAATCAGAGACTGCGGACATGCTACAGGTGACAATCGGATACTGCGGACATACTACAGGAGACAATCAGAGACTGCGGACATGCTACAGGACACTGAATGGTTGGTAAGGTGGATGAGTCTTGCATCTGCATTCATTATGGATACTGAACGGTTCCTGATTCTGACCGTGTATGGGCAGGCTGAATGTACCAAGTTGATCGATCTATCAACCTGGGTACAACCAGCCTGCTGGATTTTTACTTCTTCTTACTTACTTATACGGCTGGTATAGCTGCTAGCAACAATAACTGTCTTCTCTTGGTGGGGATGGCTTCCCCTCAGGAGAAAACAATGGCCCATGGTTGCAGGAAAGAAATTTGGACCATGTATGGCCTGCTTAACTTCCTGTGCAATCTGCCTGTGCTGATTGTTATCAGTTTGAGTTGTTCCCAGCTCTCTCTGAGGGGGAGAGTGGGAGATGGGGAGATGTTCAGTAGTCTTGTCCTAGGGTAGCAAAGCTGCTTTCCTATAGATACAGTACATTAAGTGAGTGTTGTCATCCTAGAACCAAACATTTGTTACTGGCAGGATCGCCAGGTAAAAAGAAAACTAATGCAACCACCACATCTAATGACAGTTAAGCAGAAATGTATTACATTTTTGTTCTTGGGTTTGGATTCACTTTAAGTTTTATTGTTACGCTGTAACCCAAAACCTTTCACAGGATAATGCTTAAAACAGCAGGCACTTCTATAAGCACATCAATTTTCCTTTGTTAATATGTAGTTTACTCCTAGGTGGAATTTTCACACCTTGAAACCTGATAGTCTTTGGTACACCTGTAGCCTAAAAACAGATAAACTTTTTAAGTTTTTAGCAGTTTATCACATTTAGAATTAAACTGCATGCAATAGTGTAACTTTCCTTTGACCACAAGTTTCAGACCCTACAAAGGAAACAAAATAAGTATTTTTTTTTTAGCTTACATTTTTAGTTGGGAAATAACCTTTTAATAAAGAACATAGAGCTGACCTGTCTACCTAGCGTGGGTTATGTCCTTTACCAATATAACGTTGGCTAGGTTGTCATAATGTAAATTATTGCATTTAATTGGGACAGCCCCAAGCTCATGAATAGCTAAAAAAAAAAAGATAAATTATTTTAAAATTTCCTTTTAAGTTGTTCAGTGTGGTTAACCCATACATGTGATATCACTCTGAGAAAAAGATTGTCCACTTGGACATATAAGGTATCACTGTGGTATTTAACACTGGAAAGATAAGTGCACTTTTATTTGCCCAGCTTGGATTTTGCTCTTCCCTCTTGGGAAATCCTTCTGGCTACAGAGCCAAAAGTGTATGTAAACCCTTACAATCAACTTCTCTTACTTTGTCCCTTTTGGTCTGATGAATATACCAGTGAAAGTGTTTTCTTATATCTGTTTATTAAGTGCAAAAAAATGCTGGTTGAACTTGCAATAAACCATCCTGCACTTCCTGTGATCTCTGCCTGTGCTGACTGTTATTAGTTACATTGTTTTCAGCTATTTCTGATGACTACTGAAAGCGGCGTTCCAGACGTATTTGTGTTTAATAAAGTCAGCAGCTACCAAAAGTGTAGCTGCTGACTTTTAAATGCACACTCACCTGTCCCAGGATCCATCAATGTGATCACCTGAACCACTGCTTCTCTCCCTTTCCTCTCCCCGCCACTGACATTTCAACACATGATGTCAGAAGGGGCGGGGTCACCTGGTTACATCACCAGGTGGCCCCGCCCTTGGCTATATAACAGCTGTCACCAGAAAGAGCCTGCAATCGGAGGGACACCTCCCATGGATGCAGAGTTTTTCTTTTTTTTTCTTTTTTTCTCGGGACCGTCGGCGCTGTGATTGAAGATGGATTGACATCACTGGACACTTTTAAAAAAAATTTTAATAAAGGAATTGTCAAAAACTGTCTGCTGTCATTTTTACTTTTTTTACAATTTTTTGGATGAATGGCTAGGGGTACAATATATAAGGTACCCTATACCCATTCACATGGGGGGGCAGGATTTGGGGGCTTCCTTGTTAAAGGGGGCTTCCAGATTCCGATAAGCCCCCCTGCCCACAGACCCCCACAACCACCGGGCAAGGGTTGTGGGGATGAGGCCATTGTCCCCATCAACATGGGGACAAGGTGCTTTGCGGGTGTCCCCAAAGCACCCTCCCCATGTTGAGGGCATGTGGCCTGGTATGGTTCAGGAGGGGGGGCGCTCTCTCGCCCCCCTTTTCCTGCCAGGTTGCATGCTCGGATAAGGGTCTGGTATAGATTTTAGGGGGGACCACCACGCCAAAAAGCTCAATTTTGGTCTCATCACTCCAAATGACTGTGTGCCAGAAGGTTTGAGGATTGTCTCTATGCTGTTTGGCGTATTGTAAGCGGGATACTTTGTGGCATTTGCGTAGTAATTGCTTTCTTCTGGCGACACAACCATGCAGCACATCTTTCTTCAAGTGCCTCCTTATTGTGCATCTTGAAACAGCCTGAAGTTATTTGTGGGGTTTTCTTTTCATCCCGAACAATTTTCCTGGCAGTTGTGGCTGAAATTTTAGTTGTCTACCTGACCGTGGTTTGGTTTCAACAGAACCCCTCATTTTTCACTTCTTGATTAGAGTTGAACACTGCTGATTGGCATTCTCAATTCCTTGAATATATTTTTATATCCCTTTCCTGTTTTATACAGTTCAACTACCTTTTTACGCAGATCCTTTGACAATTCTTTTGCTTTCCCCATGATTCAGAATCCAGAAACGTCAGTGGAGCACTGGATGAAAGATGCAAGGGTCTGTCAGAAGTCTAGAAACTCATTGACCTTTTACACACACACTAATTAAAAGCAAACAGTTCACAGATGAGGATGGTTACCTTTTAATAGCCATTTAAACCCCTTTGTGTCAACTTGTGTGCATGTTATCAGGCCAAAATCACCAAGGTATATAAACTTTTGATCAGGGTCATTTGGGTAGTTTCTGTTGTGATTATGATTTAAAAAGAGTAAACACAGTTGATTGATAAAAAACGGCTTCAGCCAAACACTAACCATGAGTGAAAGAAAAGTTTTTCTATTATCATTCATATTCTCTGAAAAATGGGCAACAAATCATAAATTTTGCCAGGGTATGTAAACTTATGAGCATAACTGTATATCTATATATATCAAATACACTGCCTGCACTGACTTGAATATAGAGTCTACACTGAGTATCTAGTCTACGCTAAATGCAGAGTGCTTAAAGCAGAACTTCCCCTTTTTGGGAGAGTGTTATGGAGAAGAGGAGTGGGATGACGTCCTGTAGTCCTACCCTATTTCTGTTGTCCCTATGCAGTAGGTTAAGTGATCATTGTCATCCTAGGACTGCAGGTATGTTACTAGCAGGATCTTTAGGTAAAAATAAGGGAAAAAAGCTTACAAAAAGAAAACAAATGCAGCCATCATATCTAAGGACTGGTAAGTTGCAATATATTACATTTTCATTTTTTAATTTGTATATGCTTTAAAGTTCTGTCTTTTGCTCGCCACATGTGTTGGACATGACCATTATTCTTTGTGGAGGTCAGGAAGATATCAGCCCTCAGAGTAACATGGAATTTTAATTGTGCTTTTTGTTTTACAATAAGTTTTATTGAGTTTCAAAGAATAAATACCAGTTTTAGAATATTAGAATGACAAATAACATAACAACTGACAAGAAAGCAATACAGTAATAAATGTATCATACAATTTTATGAATAAGAACAATTATTATATAACAAAGTGAGAAATTTAAAATTGAACAGAAAAGATTCAAGTCGTAGAGGTCAGGTGAATTAGGATTGTAAAAAATATATACAGTATCTCACAAAAGTGAGTACACCCCCCACATTTTTGTAAATATTTTGTTATAATAACTCAACACACAGCCATCTCTGAGGATCTGAAAGAAAGAATTGTTGCTCTACATAAAAATGGCCTAGGTTAAAAGAAGATTGCCAAGACCCTGAAACTGAGCTGCAGCACGGTGGCCAAGACCATATAGTGGTTTAACAGGACAGACTCCACTCAAAACAGGCCTCGCAATGGTCGACCAAGGAAGTTAAGTGCACATGCTCAGCGTCATATCCGGTGGTTGTCTTTGGGAAACAGATGTATGAGTGCTGCCAGCATTGCTGCAGAGGTTCAAGGGGTGGGGAGGTCAGCCTGTCATTGCTCAGACCATACACCGCACCCTGCATCAAATTGGTCTGCATGGCTGTCATCCCAGAAGGAAGCCTCTTCTAATGATGATGCACAAGAAAGCCCACAAACAGTTTGCTGAAGACAAGCATACTAAGGACATGGATTACTGGAACCATGTCCTGTGGTCTGATGAGACCAAGATAAACTTGTTTGATTCAGAAGGTTTCAAGTGTATGGCGGCAACCAGCTGAGGAGTACAAAGACAAGTGTGTCTTGCCTAAAGTCAAGCATGGTGGTGGGAGTGTCATGGTCTGGGGCTGCATGAGTGCTGCCGAAACTGAGGAGCAACAGTTCATTGTTGAACCATGAATGCCAGCATGTACTGTAACATACTGAAGCAGAACATGATCCTCTCCCTTTGGAGACTGGGCCTCAGGGCAGTATTCCAACATGATAACGACCCCAAACAAGCCTGTAAGACAACCACTGGCTTGCTAAAGAAGCTGAGGGTAAAGGTGATGGACTGGCCAAGCATGTCTCCAGACCTAAACACTATTGAGCATCTGTGGGGCATCCTCAAACAGAAAGTGGAGGAGTGCAAGGTCTCTAACATCCACCAGCTCTGTGATGTCGTCATGGAGGAGTGGAAGAGGACTCCACTGGCAACCTGTAAAGCTCTGGTAAACTCCATGCCCAAGAGGGTTAAGACATTAATGGCTGTGTGTTGTTATTTTGACAGCAAATTTACACTGTTATACAAGCTGTACACGCACTACTTTACATTGTAGCAAAGTGTAATTTCTTCATGTTGTCACATGAAAAGATATAATGAAATATTTACAAAAATGTGAGGGGTGTGCTCACTTTTGTGAGATACTGTAAGTAAATGGATAAAAAGAAAGTAGTAAAGAGAAAAGGAGGGGGTGGTAGTAAGAAGATGGAACAAGAAGGATGTAATTCCATGTGAAAGCAATATTGGTGTAGTAGTTGGAATGCTTGGTCAAGTATTTGACATAATCATGCCACGGTTCCCATATTTTTAAGAATTTAGTGTGGTTATCGTTGAGGATAGAGGTAAATTTTTTTGTGAACCATAGTACCTAAGAGGCGTTGTTTGACTTCAGAGAAGGGTATTGATTTCTGTTTCCATGCTTTGGCTAATGTCTGTCGTGCCGCCAAGAAGATATTTAGATGTGAAGTAGGTTTGTGTAGGAGAGCAGCCCAGGGGTTTTAAACGAGAGTGATATGTAGAATTGAACATAATAGATCATAAATCTTAGTCCAGAAACAAGAAGCTACAGAACATGTCCACCAAATGTTTAATAAAGTACCACGGTCAGTACAGCCTCGGAAGCAATGAGCTGAAGTATCAGGATTAAAAGTGGATATGCGATCCGGGATCATGTACCAATGAGACATTAATTTATAAGCATTTTCTTGAGCAAGTATATTAAGTGAACATTTAGCGGTAGCCAGCCATATAGATTCCCATTCCTGTATACCTAAGGTGTATTCAAGATTATGTCCCCATTTTTCCATGTATGCAAGTTTATGTGGACCTAGGGAGTTTGTAAAGGACAAGTAGAGAGCAGACACTAGGCCTTTAGAGTGGGATTTAACCTGCACCAATTTTCAAAAGGGGTCAATTGCTTCGGCGTAGAAGTGCAATGAGTGATAGGGGAAGAGAGGTAATCATGAATTTGGGTATAATGAGAATGCTCTTTTTCTGGTAGATTCCAGTGTTCTTGAAGGAAAGTAAAGGATTTAATACCATCAAAGCAGTAAAAATCATATATATATATATAGAATTTTTTTGAGATGCCACCAGTGGAATGCAAGAGGATTTCCATAAGCTGGGGGAAATATACAATAAAATGTCATCGGCGAACATCATTAGCTTGTGATGGAAAGTAGACATTTGAAGTCCATGAATATCAGAATGTTTACGAACAGCTATTGTTAAATGTTCAAGTGCTAAGATGAATAAAATAGGAGAAAGTGCCTAGATGAATTGGAAAGCAGTTTGAAATATAATCTGCATATTTTTTAGAAGCAGATGGATGGGTATATAGGGCTGAGATTCAGAAAGGAATTGTTCTTTAAAGCCCCATTTACGGAAAGTATAGAAGATGTAATCCCAAGAGATGGAGTCAAATACTTTACGGATGTCAAGAGAGAGTAACATTGCAGATTTAGAGTAGGATTTTGCTAAGAGTATCAATTGGATCGCCCTGCGTATACTGTCTACTTGATCATTATGTATTAGTTTACCTATGAAGGAATTCAGTCTATTTGCTAATATTTTGGCTAGTAGTTACACATCAATGTTCAAGAGAGATATAGGTCTGTAATTGGACCAAGAGTGAGGGTCTGTATCAGATTTAGGAAGCATAACTATATTTGCTTTTAAGGAGTCAGGGGGAAATGTGTTGCCCAATTTAAGGCCCCTTTCACACATGCGGACAGTATGTCCATATTTCATCCATCCATTTTCGGATGAAATACGGACATACATGCATCCCTATGGGATAGCGGGTGTCAGCGGATGAACATCTGCTGACACCCGATATCATCCGTCACCGCTATGGTCCGATTCTGCAGACGGAGGAAAATCCTATTTTTCTATCCGTCTGCAGAGCAGATCGGATGAACACGGACAGACAGTCCGTGTTCATCCGATCCCCCATAGGGGAGAGCGGAGATCTGACAGGGCGGTCCCTGCACAGGACAGCCCTGTCATCCGCCGACTCAGCGGGGATCAACGGAGCGATCCCCGCTGAGCAAGTGGATGTTCACGGGGCGGATCATCACGGATCCGTCCCGTGTGAAAGGACCCTAAGGTTGTTGCAAGTCAGCTGTAAATGTGGGACAAGAAGGTCAGAAAGTTTTTTACAAAACAGAGCTGTATAATCATCTGGACCTTTATATAACTATATAGCTATACAAACATACATGTATACATATATAAATACATATACATATAAATTCATATATAACTACATATATATTTATATGTAAAATTTTAAAAATATACATATACAAATTTACATTCAAATGAAATCTAGAGAGAATAGGAGAATAAAATAATAGTGAAGGTAAGGAAGCAAACCATATATATATATATATATATATATATATATATATATATATATATATATATATATATTTATATATATATATATATAAAAACATATATACCAATGTACTTGCAAATTGACATAAATATAAATGGCTATATTTACAGTATATTTAATTGTGTGTGCATTTGTATTCAGCCCCCCTGAGTCAATACTTTGTAGAACCACCTTTCGCTGCAATTATAGCTACAAGTCTTTTTGGGGATGCCACTACCAGCTTTGCACATCTAGAGAGTGACATTTTTGCCCATTCTTCTTTGCAAAATAACTCAAGCTCTGTCAGATTGGATAAAGAGCGTCTGTGAACAGAAATTTTCAAGTCTTGCCACAGCTTCTCAATTGGATTTAGGTCTGGTCTTTGACTGGGCCATTCTAACACATGAATATGCTTTAATCTAAACCATTCCATTGTAGCTCTGGCTGTATGTTTAGGGTTGTTGTCCTGCTGGAAGGTGAACCTCTGCCCCAGTCTCAAGTATTTTGCAGACTCTAACAAGTGTTCTTCTAGGATTGCCCTCTATTTGGCTCCATCCATCTTCCCGTCAACTCTGACCAGCTTCCCTGTCCCTGTTGAAGAAAAGCATCCCCACAACATGATTCTTCCACCACCATGTTTCAAGGTGAGGATGGTGTTTTCAGGGTGATGTGCAGTGTTAGTTCGCTGCCACAAATAGCGTTTTGCTTTTGGGCTTAAAAATTCAATTTTGGTCTCATCTGACCAGAGCACCTTCTTCCACATGTTTGCTGTTTCCCCCACATGGCTTGTCGCAAACTACAAATGGGACTTCTTATGACCTTCTTTCAACAATGGCTTTCTTCTTATGAGATTCTAAGATCGCCTCATGTGGAGATATATGGAATGAATATTGACATACCGGTTGGGAATCCCCATACATTCTAATGAGAGGAGTGGTTGATCCAGGCATAAATCAAGGCTTTTATATTTCTGGTCTCTGGTAAGTGTCCATTTTAGAAGGTGGTGGTGAATCACGGATTAGTGGCAGTTTCTTCATTACGGATTCAGATCTGTGCACGTGGGTTTTGAATACCCATTTTTGAAGAGGAGCACTGGGACTCTATTTTCTATATAGAAAGTTCTATACAGAAAGTTTTATTTGATTATATAGTGGTATATTGTATGTACAGTTTACACATCATATTCCATGGTTAATATTAATCACTAAATCACTAATGATTGCTATATTTTTGAATGTAAATTAGTATTTACTGTCACAGGTATATGGTAAGTTATTTTTGGGGTTAGCGCAGTTATCAAATATTTTGGAACCAACATGGAATCTGTTCATTGTTAGTGGTATTTCTACTACCCCAGAGGTAAGAGCAGTGCCTTCTATTTTAACTAAAATGGATCCTAGTATACTGGGGGAAAAAAACCCTTTCATTAGTAGGATCAGTCCTTAACAACATTAGTATTTAGTATGGATAGACACAACCAAGCCATATCATATTTCAAACCTTGTCCATTTTAATTAAGTCCATTCAGCAAAAATCTAACTTGTTTTAGTTTGATGCTGTGCTGTGGTTAGTATCAGGGGCGGGCTGACCATTAGGGCACTCGGGCACTGCCTGAGGGCCAGCAGGGGGCCCCGTGAAAGTCCCCCTGTCCATCCCAATCTCTGCTTATCCCAGAGCCCAGTGCCAGAACAAGTCCCAGCACTGAGCGACGGTAACTAGGCTGACAGGAGCTCGCTAGTGTCGGGCAGTGAGTCAGGGTATCTTCTGTGCCCGGGCTCCCTCCCACAGTGATTCCCCTCTGTGGCAGCTGAGCTGACATCTCTCCCTCCTAAGCCTGCACACAGCTCACTAAGGATCCTCCTCCTCGGCTCTGAAGTACACAGACAGGAGGGGGAGGAGCCAACCCCCCCTTCCCCAAAGCAAAGAGTTGCCACTTGCCTCCCTCTGCTCCCATCCCAGGGGCCCCTCTTTGCTCCCATCTCAGGGGCCCCTCTCTGCTCCCTTTCCAGGGGCCCCTCTCTGCTCCCTTCCCAGGGGCCCCTCTCTACTCCCATCCCAGGGGCCCCTCTCTGCTCCCATCCCAGGGATCCCTCTCTGCCCCATCCCAGGGGCCCCTCTCTGCTCCCATCCCAGGGATCCCTCTCTACTCCCATCCCAGGGGCCCCTCTCTGCTCCCACCCCAGGGGCCCCTCTTTGCTCCCATCCCAGAGATCCCTCTCTGCTCCCATCCCAGGGGCCCCTCTCCAGGGGTGTACACATATTGCAGCCTTAGCAAAAATTATACACCCTGTCACGCTTGGCATGGGGCTGCTCTAAAAGGCTGTGCAACCTTGTGCAGTACAGCGACCAAGTGGTTAAAGCAGGCTATAAGGAGGCTTTGTATTGCCTCATCACATAACCTGATTTTACACATGGTTGCTGGGTGTTTGCAGAGTGGCCCTATTCACTTGATTGGGTCACAATCACCCACCAAAAGCAACAGGGGCTATAATTCTTGCCGCAGCATGTGTACATCCTCAGCTGCTGCCTCTGCTGCTAAAGGAGGTAGAGACCAATGTATGTAATGTGAGCAGTGTGGCAGGGACACGGTGGCGGGCCCATGATCTCCTATTGCCCGGGGACTCAATGAATGAGTTGTCAGTCTGCCCCTGGTTAGTATAACATACATAGAGTTGAGGAATCCGAACTCTCAGAACTTTTTTATTCGTTTTGTTACCCCACAATAATGTGAGTTATCTTTTTATATTATTGTTTTGCTGCAAGTGGTCCAGCTTGCTTGTCAGGGACTAAATCTCTTTCCTGACCTCAGACTGAGTATTTCAAGTTAGATAGGACGATGCTCATGTATCATATATAGAATCTTTACGTTCATATCTCCAATCATGTACATTTAAATAAGTCCATTCAGCAAGATCTGATATTCGTTAGAAGGTATGCTGTTGTTAGTATCGTATATGGTGAGGAAACACCTCTGCATTTGTTAAAGTCATGAAGTTATGAAGTTATGGCAATATTTTTATCTGTATCCTAACCCCTTTTCTATGTGAGTTATCTTTTATTTATTTTTTTACTTTTTTATTTATAACAGGAAAGGGGCCAGCTTCCTTGCTTTGCCAGAGACTAAAGCCGACCATATATGGATCGAAATTCAGCTGATTAAGCAGGGACTGGTCTAATTTTGATCCATGTATGGGAACCCTGATTGCACAGAAGTAGATCTATCGATCAACTTCTGTACAACTATCCTGCCATGTTCTTTCTGAGTGATCAGTGCCACAGCTATAGCCAGCAACACTGATCATTGTGTTTTGATGGAGGGTAAGGCTCCCCGCCATGAGAACACATTAGCGCTGTGGAAGTGATTCCCCAATCCACCTCGAATGTATAATGTATGGCCTAATTTTATCTCTGTCCCAATTTGGGTCTCTGTATTTATGGATAGATAAGACCAAGCCACATCTTATGTATCTAATCTTTGTGTTCATACCTCCAACGACATCCATTTTAATAAAGTCCATATAGCTAAATCTGACTTGGGTTAGTTAAAACGTATGCTGTGGTTAGTATAATATTATTGTGAGCAAAAACCTCTGCACTTGTTAAAGTGGAAGTCTTGGCAATTTTTTCATCTGTAGCAATCCTTACCCCTCAAAAAATGTGAGTTGTCTTTTAAAATAATGCTTTATAGCCAGCAAGCTTGCTATGTCAGGGTCTGTCTCAGTCTCCATACAGGCAATGATTCATTTTAACTGTGAAGTTGACAACACAACAAAATGACAGTAATGCCCCATACACACAGTCGGACATTCCGACAACAAAATCCATGGATTTTTTCCGACGGATGTTGGCCCAAACTTGTCTTGCATACACACGGTCACACAAATCTTGTCGGAAATTCAGAACGTCAAGATTGTGGTGACGTACAACACGTACGATGAGCCGAGAAAAATTAAGTTCAATAGTCAGTGTGGCTCTTCTGCTTGATTCCGAGTATGCGTGGAACACTTTGTGCGTCGGAATTGTGTACACACGATTGGAATTTACGACAACAGATTTTGTTGTTCGAAAATTTGAGATCCAGATCTCAAATTTTGTGTGACGGAAATTCTGATGGAAAATGTCTGATGGAGCCTACACACGGTCATAATTTCCGACAACTACCTCCCATCGAACATTTTCCGTCTGAAAATCCAACCGTCTGTACGGGGCATTACACTGAAAGGTAGCTACCACTACTCAGATTGTGCACTGTATATGCAGTAAAGCATGCTTGTTATACTCACTGTAGAACCTAAGGGTTTAATCCTCCACATTGTGTAAAAAGGCTGTTTGATCCTATCCTCTCTGATCCTCCCCTTCTTCCACTGTCCCCAATCTATCTGTGGATAGTGCATGGCATTTTGGCCATTGCCTGACGAAGCATGGAGTAGGACGCATGTGAGAGGAGCTCCGTCTATTAATCCTGCAAACTCTGTAATCCTGTGACCCTAGGATATCCTGCTTGACCCGAACTACCTTGGGAAAGATCCCCTGTCTGGCCCTAATATGTCTCCGCCTAAGACTCAAAAGTCCACCTTGGCAAAACTGGATGAATACCGCCGGCAGGACAAAGACAACCTAGGAGAAGATGGCAGTGCCATGAGCGGCGGGTAAGAAACGGTGGGTGGAGACACTGAAATGCTACTAGAGGCAATTACATTCTGCCGTACCTCACTAACTGCCCAAATCGAGGAGGTTAAGGTAGACATCTTGCTCATTAGGCAAGATTTCCAGAAGCTTCGAGAGCGGGTTAAAACAAGATGATATGGAGAACAGGCTTTGGAGATGTAATCTCTGCTTCATCTGGCTCCCTGAGGGTGTGGAAGGTAAAGACCTCAACTACCTTTTTAGAACAACTGCTTGTCACCACTTACGGACATGAGAATTAGAACAACTGCTTGCCACCACTTACGGACATGAGGCCTTCTCCCCCACCCTGGCAGTGGAGAGAGCTCACCACATGCCTGCTAGACCTTCTCCTCAGGGGACTCCCCCCAGTACATTCATAGTCAAGTTTCTTAATTTTAAGGGCCGGGATGCAGCTTTGAGAATGGCCAGTGAGAAGGGCAATGTACCTTTCGGAAACTCCAAGGTGGCTATTTTTCCGGATTTCTCTGCAGAGGTCCAGCGTCACCGCCAGAGTTTCAGGGAAGCGAAGAGAAGATTGCGGATCCGACACCTCAAATGCTCCATGTTATATCCTGTACGCTTCAGAGTAGAGGGAGATGACTGAATGTTCTTTTTTGACGATCGTGAGGAAGTTCTTACCTGGCTGGAATGCCGAAAGGCTTCTGGAAAAGCGGCAGAGTAAACGGCTTCTACTTGGATCTGACCATGTTGCCTAATCGCCATTACCGCTATGCTGATATGTCACACTGTTTGATGCCTCCAGATCACACCGTTGTCTGGTAAGTTACCCTCTTGATACATACCCTTTGTGACTTTGCTGCCTGATGGGCTACCTACGGCCAGCCCCTGTAGGGATAATACCTTGTTCTTCTTTCCTATCCCAGGGGATCTATATTTAACCTGTACTGGCCTGAGGATAACACTAGCGTGGACCTCCCACTAATGACTCCCGGGGAATGTACATACCTTACAGGGTCCTAATGACATCTTCTGATACTGACTTCTATACTCCTAGCGACATGATCACAGAGTCAATGCAGTCCTACAAAATACATGCAGAGTGCAGCGGATTTTCGCCCCACTAGCAACTAGAAAGTATAGCCTGGTTAGTCGGCATGGCTGCAGAAACCTGTCTCCTATTACCCCACAGTGCGGCTGGTTGGCAATTGCTGTGCTACTGTGGATCTTATACCAGCAGTCTCTCCTGATCACACCAACCATTTTGCCTTTTTTTCTCTGCAGCTGGGTGATCAGTTTTTTTCTAGTTGACACTTGCAACATGTTTTGGGTATATGCCCACACCAGTTGTGGAAGGTGCATGGCCGGGAGTGGAAAGGGGATTGTTATTGCCATGATGAGATGCAATAGGATTGAATTGCTGTTGATACAGAGGTCACAGGAATGGATGTTTCTTGATTTATGTCACATATGTCTAGGCATACTGCTAATACTAACATACGAATATTATAGCATATTTCTTAACATACATGTGATGAGCGGGGTTCGGGTTATTACTGTGCTAAACCATGAAATGATTATTGAGCTATGGCCTCGATAGTTACTTACCTGGAATGTGTGTGGACTGGGAGACTGGGAGATAGGGTGAAAAGATCAGCTGTCTTTTCATTACCCAGGAAACAGCATGCCAACATTGTGGTGTTGGTTGAGACGCACATGGAGGGTCAACTGCAACTGGCATTCCGACGTCTGTGGATTGGTTGGGCCTTTCATTCAACCCACACCACCCATGTACGCGGAGCCTCGGTCCTTATTGCTAAATCCATGCATTTTGAGCTTTTTCATCTGACCCACAGGGACGGTATATTCTCATATATGTTAAACTATATATAGAGCTTTTTCTGCTGCTAGCCTTTTACGTATCTCCACCATTTTGCTCTTCTATTACTACGGAATTTATGTCCATGGCTCGTCATCCCTCGAATTCAGGCAATCTGGTTAGGGGATTTTAACGCCATGTTGAACCCCAGCCTAGATAGACCCCAGCCATTACAGCCAACTGCGGTGACCATAAACACTACTAGATTCTCTAGACTCATTTCTAGCTTCAATTTGACTGACACAGGGTGGCATAAGTACCCATCCACAAGAGCCTACTCCTGCTTCTTGGCCACCTACAACACTATGTCCTGCATAGATTGTATCCTAATATCTCCAACGCTTACCCCATGGTTGAAGGACGCCGCTTTCTCCCACCGACTTCTTTCAGATCACAGCCCTTATTGGATTACCCTGAGTATCTCGATTGACAAACCGCCTCCCACTTGGCGACTGAACCCATTCTGGCTCTCACTGCTACCGGAGGATGACGAGCTCATGAATAAGTGGAGACTCTATTCTATGGAGAATGATAGGTCTGCTTCCCCAACCACAGTCTGGGAATCCTTCAAATTGTATGCTCGTATGACCCTGACCTCTCACATTAACAGAGTGAAGGCTGATTCGGCTACTGCATTTGACAAGGCAGTAAAGGAACTATCCTCCTATGAACGACTCTATACATCTGATTCCTCTCCTGCTCGGGCTGACCTACTCAAGTTGCAAACCAGAGTGGTAAATCAATTGCAGTATGAGACGGCCAGGCGGAAGCTTTTTTTCTTTAGGCAAAGGATGTTTGAGCACGGAGAGAAAGCAGGTAAACTGTTTGCATACTTGGTCTACAGAGAGGATAGGCCCCTGATCGTTATTTCATTACATGACCCTAACAGGGAGCAGATTACAGAACCTTCTGCTGTCACTGACAGATTCAGGGATTTTTTCGCGAAGTTATACACATCTCAGGTCCCTACCGATGAAGAACCGATGAATCATTTGCTGGAGGTAATCACTTTTCCACAACTAAAAGACGACTAAATTGACATGCTAGATGCGACCCTCACGACCAACGAAATAACGACAGCGATCCAAGTCTCCCGTTTCAGAAGACTACTGTTACCAGTAGAATTCTACTCACAATTTGGTGAGGTACTCACCCTTAATTTGTTAGCCCTATATAACCACCTTGTTGAGACTTTTACATTGCCCCCCTCCATGAGTGAGGCAATCATAGTCCTCATACCTGAGCCAGGAAAAGACCCAGGTTATCCTGAATCATACAGACCTATTTCACTATTACAAGTTGACATTAAAATATTAGCCAAAGTCCTTGCCCTTCGCCTCAATCAGGTTATATTAAATCTAATACATGCTGATTAAGCAGGTTTCATGCCGGGTCGCAACACTTCCTTTAATCTCAGAAAGTTATACATTAACCAGCAAGCTATACACGAAAATGATGGTTCACGAGTTGTGGTGACTTTAGACATGGCCAAAGCATTTGATTCGGTGGAGTGGCGGTACCTTGTCTGAAATGTATCCTGTCTTGTAGAAATGTCTGACAGGGTTTGGATTTGGACCTAACTTTAAATGGATTCAGTTGCTGTATCTGGCTCCTGACGACTAAAGTGATGGCTAACGGCTGGCCCTCTCAGACATTTGGCCTAACCAGAGGCACAAGACAGGGCTGCCTGTTATCCCCACTACTATATGCTCTGGCAGCTAAGCCTCTCACCATATCTATCAGGGAAAACACAGAGATTCACAGTCTTTGCTTAGGATCTTTAACAGAAGAAAATCAGTCTATATGCAGACAACACTTTGTTGTATTTGGCTGGCTCTGTCTCCTCTCTCCAAGCTGCACTCCAGACAATAGACAGATTTGATTCATTCTCTGGACTCAAAATTAATTGGGAAAAATCCCGCATCCTACCCATTGATAGCTTTCCCCCTCCCAGAATACAGGAACAACTGCCGTTACAGTGAGTGAACACTAATAAATATTTGGGAATATCTGTGTCTCGACCCCGGCTGATTATATACCCCTTTACATAGAACCTCTATTTACCCTAATCAAATCCAAAATTCAAATATGGGCCCGTCTTCCACTAGGAGTATGGGGGCGCAATAATGTAATAAAAATGGTATTGTTGCCCCAAATACTTTATATATCATGGCATACGCCAGTATACCTGCCCCTGAAATATTTTAAGTCCATAGAAGTTTTGTTCAAACCATTAGTTTGGGGCACCAACAGACAGAAACTCGCCTAGAGGATTCTCAAGAATCCCACTGATCTAGGCAGAACAGCCCTTTCCGATTTTAATTTATACTGTCTTGCCTCTAAACTATCTCAATTATATCACATAGACAAAATGGATAGAGTGAGATTCAGTACACTCCTGTGTCCAAAGTGGGCGCAACAGACCTCAGACACACTTAGTGCGATCGCAGTGGGCTCTGGGGGAGATGGTGCAGAAGGAGACCGCAGGTCTCTCTTATATCATTATAGGCAAATATGGGATATCGCTTCCCATAAATTAGGCATTCCCAAACACAACTACCTCACTCCCCTTTGACGCAATAAGTCACTTTCGGAATTCCAGCAGCACAAGAGGCATATGCTACTTATACCACATACTATCCAACAGTGAACTTAAAAGCTTTGATTACCTCCAAAATACATTCATGCTTCCAAATTTCATGTTATTCAGATTCCTACAGGTCCAACATGCAGCACACTCTCAGTTCCCTCAATCTCTTCCACAGCCCACCCCTAATACCATTATGGCAGTGGTTAAAGGCACAGAACCACCAAAATTGATCTCCGACTTTTACAGCATGCTCATTACCCCTTCATCTACTAAATTAGCATATGATGTTAAATCGCACTGGGAAAGGGAGGTGGGAGCACTAGAGGACAAAGAATGGAGTGAAGCACTCAATTCCTGCAAGGCTGTCTCCCCTAAACTTTCTGATAGACTATCTCAGATATATATCCCAGATATATATATATCTCACTCCTTTAAGAATTGCTCGATTTTGGCTGGGACACCCTACCACATGCTTGATATGTAACCGAGAGGCGGGAACGTTCTTTCACCTGATATGGGCATATCCACTACTCCAGGGTTACTAGAAACAGATTGTGGATTTCCTACACAATACTATGGGCTCCCCCCTGACCCTAGACCCCAAACAATGATTGTTGGGGATATTCCCTGTCTCTGATATGGATAAATTTACAAAGACATTCTTGCAGGATACGCTGCTCCTGGCCAGGAAAATTATTGCCAGACAATGGATGAGACCATTACCCCCTAGCTTTAATGACTGGAAAGCAGATATAAATAATACACTACCCTACAAAAAATTCGTATATATCAACAGAGGGTGCCCAAACAAGTACAATAAAATTTGGGACAGATGCCAGCGAGCCACAGAAACCTGCAGGGAATCAGTGTCTTAAGTTCTTAAATTCTTAAGTTCTTAAATGCAACCTAACAGCCCAACTGTGCTGACCATAAACCAAGAGATCAATCTGTGTCCAAAAGATATCCAAATCTCTCATGTGTAACTGTTGTATTGCCTTATATCATGCAAAATTCAGTTTAATATGTACATTGTTTTATAAAAAAAACGTTTGAATACAACAACAAATATGCATTTCCATGTTTGGTGTATTGTAGGAGACCAGATATGGTAAATGCAGGGTCCTGGGTTTAGTAACACTTTAATTGTGCTTTTTGATCATCCATGGTATGTGACTATATTGTTTATGCTGCATTTAGAGAAGGAACATTTGCGATGCAATGCAATACAATACTGTATCATACAATATTGTGCCATTGCAATCATTGCAATTGGACATCTACTGTATGTCCCATTGGTGACATTTCCCTTCGCTTCCTGTCCCAAAGCCAAAACAGAAAGTCAGCAAAAGTCCCTCCAAAATTAGGGATTCCCTGGTTGTCATTTTTAAATAGACCCCTATACCTCAGTCCTGCCAATTTGTGTGACAGGAGCAATGCCTAAGCAGGATGGCATGATGCTGCAGAGTGCAGTACTACATACAGAGCAGTGTTCAATGCACATGGAAGTATCTATCAAAGTAGCACATGACTAAAACAAATGGACACATTTAAGGCACATTTATTATTTTCAAAGTTCTACAAACAATGTTGATCATATTTTTATGGACAGTCGGTAGGCTAGAGAGAAGTTTTTTATTTTACGTTGGGATTCAGTTAATAATAAAATTTATCATCATCATATTATTCTCAGCACATGAATAGTTGGCACACATTTTCTACATATTTTAAAAGGGGAATAACAATGATAAAAATGTTTGTGACTTACACTGTAGCATCTGAGTCACAAAATGTGCTCCGTGGGAGGTTAGATGTTTGTGCTTGTAATGTCATGGCACTTTTCTGCAGCATTATCTAAAGATCACTTGCTATTAATGCTTGCTGTAAAACTCTTTTTGTAAAAACAAGATAGCTCTGATGCTTATAACCTTAATTTTACCTGACTATCAGGTTCATATGATCAGACAATATTTTATACCACACATATGATAAATTTGGAAGAGGCATAAATCAAACATAATGTAATAAAAAGGTCACAGTCCCAAAGTACAAAGTGGCACAATGAGGTTTCCCCTCTGCCGGAGATGCCAGCAGGAACCAGAATTGCTGCTGTGTAAACTTTGAGAATTCTTAAAGAGATAATGCATGAACCAGCAACATTAACTTGGGAGATGTTCCAGCTGCCTACCGTCTACATATAAAAGTTCTGCTGATTGGAAGGTACAAAAACTTCCAATTTAATAATTTGATCAGTATCTCTTTAATGTGGAAACCATGCAATCCCCAAAACTATCCTAATGGTTCTCCAGAATCAAAAACATCATGACAATAAAACACCTTACAGCTTCTCTATATTCACACGAAGAGACATTCATGTTTAGTTTAAGTCATGGTTCTATTGGATAGGTTATACCTTCCCTAGAGATTGCAGTGTCATACTTTAAACAGAACTTGAATCCTAGAACAATTTTCTAAACCCTACTTGAAGAATACCTGACCTTCCTCTGTTTGTTGGGTGGTGGGACAGGGGTTAGGAAGTGTTCACCCAATTCAATTCTCAACTTCCCATTAAAGTATAACTAAAGGCAAAACTTTTTTTTTTTGGTTGTGGATAAAGTTGAGAGGGATTAGAACATCTGTAAGGTCCTTATTGCTGTCTGTGCCCCCGTTAGGGTGAACCACTCTATTTATCCTGTTTACCATGACAGAAAATCCTAAGATTTGGGTTGTCACCAAAACAGAAATAGAGGGGAAATCTTTCAACAGGGACACTGATTCTGGTGACAACCAGGGGTTCTCTCACTTCGGAGAGATTTCCTCTCACTTCCTGTTTTAGCTATGGGACATTAAGTAAAACAAAATCTCCCCAATAGCAAAAAAAACCTGACAAAAGTTATAGCCTTCCCTTACTCTATCACATAAAAAAAAAATAGTTTGCCTCTTGAAAGGAATTATACACCTTGACGACCACCCTGGTTTATGCAGGCAGACCACTGGGACCCTTGGATCCGTGAGAGACCAAATGAGACACGGGAAACAAGCTTGAGTGTGTTCATAAGATCTCTGACTTTATTGAGTACAACATTAGTTTATATATCAGTAAAAACACATGTCTAAGGGTTATTTAAAATTTCAACTCAGGACTTTCTTATCAAGAGTTGGGCTGCTGACTAGATAACAAGAAATAGCTGATGATTTGCTGACACGGGACACTACTCCAAGATTGGCTTAAGCACAGTATCTCATAGGGTGTGGTTCTATGCAAACTTCTTAGTTTAAGCTGATCATGGCAAAACTCATACATACAAAAAGTTCACTTCTACTTTATGTAAAATGGAGGGGAATCTAAGATGGAGTCAGTTGTTTACACATTCTCTTACACCTCTAGTTTTACTTTAACCTGTTCTTCCAGGCTTTTCATTTCATCCCTCACCCCCATCCAAACACACACATCTTTTTTTTCCTTCTTCTCTTATATTTTCTCTCTTTTCCCTATTTCCCTATATTTTTCTTTAAAATGACTCCTAATTTACCCTCTTCATAGCCTCTCTTGGCTGCAATTTCTTTATAAAGTTGGAAAATGTTGTTGTTAACTGGACAGGTTACATTTATAATATAGGATTCCACTGTGGCTATAACCTAACACAATCACCTACTGATGTCCCAAATGAACTACAGACAACACCCTTCAAGTATATAAGGATAACGCTGCAACCTATATAAATAGTGTCAGTATTGTTGTAATAATGTCCATTTGCTGACTAGGGATGGGATTTGCATGACTTTGGGTTTGAGGCGGATCCCCAGGATTAAAATTTAGGCAGAAATATGAAAACTCATAACAGCTAGCACACAGGGAGTGCCTTCATTCTGATAAGGGTTTTATTTTTATCTAAGGTCATTTATGGCATTAATGAATTATTATGCAGCTAAACTTTACCGTTCCCTCCTTCCCACCACCCTGCTCCTGGGCAGTTGCATAGCAATATCATAGTGTGCAATGGCTTAAACAGCAGCCTTACCTACACTTCCTTATATGAGCTTTGCTACTATTATGTAATGTTAGCCAGGGCTGTGAGCCCATATTATAAACATTTGTTTTTCACATATGGGCTTCTTGGGATGTACAGTGCAGGAAGATTATGTGGATTCTCAGTGTAAGTTCAGACCAACTGCTGAGTAATTCAGCGCTCTGGTCTCTTCATGGAAGCAAAAGAACAAGGGAAAGGTCCTCTGTGTGTCATGTGAGCTTCTCTTCAGCAGATGTGAGATCACAAAATGCAATTTCTTACAGATGGTAATCATTAATACACTCTCACAAAGTCAGTTTACACACAACTTGAAACTAACTAAACAAATACATGCAATGCCCTAACAGTCAAGTGACATCCTAATGAAAGTTTTTGCCTTAATCTTAAAAAAAACAAGCAAACATATATAAATGCCTTCCATGTTCAAATACATTTAATTCAGATAAAGCTTATTATTTGAATCCTTTGAATGATTTTCTTCCCGTGGAGGGGTTTCTTCCGAAGCTGATTTTAGCTGCGTTGAATATTACACAATATGGCCGAAAGTTTGTTGACACCCTTCCAAATGATTGAGTTCAGATGTTTTCTGTGAAGGGTACTGGTAACGCAAAACTAGACAAAGATATATTTTAGGCAGTTGCACGTCTAAACTTGTGACAACAGTTTGAAGAAAACAGTTTGAAGAAACATTTTCTGTTTGGGCATGGCTTTGCCAATGTGCATAAAGCCAGCTCCATAAAGCCATCACATTATGGACTTGGTGTGGAGAAACTTGAGTGACCTACACAGAGCACTGCCATTAATGGAAAACTTCACCTTTGGGAAAAAAATTATAAATGCACATATTTTTGCAGAAAATTCTGCAGAGCATTGCATCGATTATCAGTAGATTACAGGTGCAATGTCAGGCTCCTGCAGACTAGCCCTACAGCTTTCAGTCCATACAGAGGTAAGGGCTGTCTGTTTGAAAGCTGCAGGGCTTTTGAATGAACTATGAGAGCGCTCATCAGGACCTTCACAGCTCATTGAGAACTTTAAGCTTTCTACTGCATTGGTAGATGGGACTTGTACTTCATTTATTCACAGATCTCTGTGAATCAATAATGCGCTGTGTGGGAAGAATGCTGTTTTTACAAAGTAACAGCAGGTGCGGGGAGAGGAACCCCCACCTGCTGTCACTTTGGGGGAGGGGTTGCTGGGGGGGGCTATTGGAGCATGTTACACTTTATAACCTAATATAATATTTAACATGCTCCAAAAGGTAAGCTTGGCCTTTAACCCCAATGAACACATTGGTGATGAATTGGCATGCTGATTAAAGGCAAGGTTTTCTCATTTAACAATACTACCTGACTTCACATATGCTTTTTTAGCTGAGTGTGTACAGGTTCCCACAGAAGCTCCAAGATTCTGTGGGAAGCCTTCCCAGAGGATGCTATAGCAGTAAAATGAGGAACATCACCATACTGATGCACATGGTTTTAGAATGAGATGTCCATCCAGCTCATAGGTCTGATAGTCAGATGTCCACAAACTTTTGTCCAAATTTTGTAAATGCAGTGACTTAATGTGACTCTACAGGGTTAGCTTTTTTTGTTCAGCTGATGTGCTTGAAGGAATCCCTTCCTACTAAGTGTTGTCAGGGTGGTGTATACTTCTGTAATGTTTCCTATGCAAATAGGGTGTTGTATATTATACAAATCACACACTGAAAACAACAAAATTTG
Source organism: Lithobates clamitans (assembly GCA_037952925.1). NCBI lineage: Eukaryota > Metazoa > Chordata > Amphibia > Anura > Ranidae > Lithobates > Lithobates clamitans. Next base: position 4,955,000 of record JBBGZY010000560.1, read on the forward strand.
TTAACAGCAAACGTTAGCCATGTACATAATATTCTTAATAATATAAGTAGGAGTAGTACTATCAGCAGCAATAGCAATACTATCTGATAGCAGTAGTCACATAAATAATAGGACTAGCAGCATTAGTGGTAGCTAATAGCAGTGGTAGTAGAATTAGCTAAAAGTAGTAGCTTTAAAACTACTAGTAGTAGTTAGTAGAAGTAATGGTAGTAGCACTAATAGTATTATTAATAGTACTAGCAGCATTAATAGTAGCTAGCAGCAGTGGTGGTAGTAGTAACTAGTAGAACCTAGTACCAGTAATAATACAAGTAGTAATTAGTGAAAATAATAGTAGTAGTCATATTAATATTAGTAGAAATAGTAACATCTGTAGCAGTAGTAGCAGTGGTTGTAGTAGATAGTAGTAGTAGTTGGAGTAGTACTAGCATTATCTAGAAAAATGAATTGTAGTAGCAGAAGTAGCATTAGCAGTATTAGTACTAGCAGCATTCGTAGAAGCCAGTAGCAGTAGTAGTAATTGCAGTTGTAGTGGATAGCAGTAAAAGTAGTAGGATTTACAGAAGTTAAAACAGCACAAATGGTAGTAGTAACTTGTAGCAGTGGAAGTGGTAGTAGCTAGCAGCAGTAGTAGTAGACAATCGAAGTAGCAGAAGTAGTAGTTCATCAGTGGTAGTAGTAGATAGTACTAGTGGTAGCAGTAGCTAGTAGTGGTGAAAGTAGTAATAGCTAGTAGCAGTAGTAACAACAGCAGACGTAGCAGCTAGTGAAAGCAATAGTAGCCAGTGGTAATAGTAGTAGCAGTAGTGGTATTAGTAGTCGTAGATGAAACTAGTAGAAGTAGTAGTAGAAGTTTCAGCTGACATGCATTAGTTCTGTGAAATGTTGACTTTCACTGTTTACATTTTGGCTGACAGGCAGATTAATTACATCTTATACATTGCGCAAAAATGAGGCCAAAAAAAAAAAATTTTTATTCAGTAATAAATCAGCAAGAAAATAAATAACAAGTCTGAAAATAGCGTGCACTGGAAAATGGGATATTGAGCCATATATATATATCTATATCTATATCTATATATCTATATCTATATATATATATATGTATATATATATATATATATATCTATATATATATATATATCTATATATCTATATATATTTATATATATATATATATATATATATATATATATATATATATATATATATATATATATATATATATATATTTATATATATATATATATATATATATATATATATATATATATATATATATATATATACATACATATAGTGTATATAGCTGTTTTTCTTCTGGAAAATGCTGACATCATATTGGTTGGTTGCCTACTCCAGCAAGGACACAAGAAAGTTGGTACTTGCTCTACCTGATTGGTGAGATCTGACAGTCAATGAGCGTTCTACCTCTTTCCCAGTCATCCAGATCATCTTGAGTTAGTAGCTTGCCATAGTGCCAAAATGGTACAGTTCCCTGCCTTCAGCCTCTGTTTACTGGGCCCCCTCTGTACTTGGAGGGGCTGGGGTTTGGGGGGGAGCTCTGTACTGGGGCAGTATCTGGGGAGAGAAAGCTCTGTACTGAGGGAATTAGGGGGAGAAATGGGCTGTACTTGGGGGGGGGCTCTATATTTGAGGGGAGGGGGAACTTTGGGGAAGAGCTCTGCACCCTGTGGCCTGTACAACCCACACTCTTGAACCCTGCAGCTTGTGAGACACAAACGCCTGAGCCCTGCACTATTTACTGTACACTTTATTGTACACTGTATACTCCTGACCACTGCAGCCTGTATGCTGGGCTATATCTGACAAACTCATGACCACTGCACTCTTTATGTTGAACTTTTTACATGACTTACTTCTGACAAAAATCTCAACTGTTTCTGGTTGTTAAGTAGTCACCTTCTTAGTTAAAGTGGATGTAAACCCTTTGCTATACCAAGTGAAGTGAACAGCCTCAGATGAAACACAGACATTAAACAAATATCCCTACATAAGTTTTACATGCATATCTGCTGTCTTTACCTTGCTATATTCTTTAGAAAGTGAATATTGTGTTAAAATTTGTTCTTCCTGTTTCAGCTGTGTGAGTGGCATACACTGTGTCTGATTGGAGGAAAGGCACACCCACCCCCCCACAACCTACATAGGCAGAGACTTGTAGAGCTATGCTTTGAATAGACCAGCTCTCTGCTAATCTGTTTATAGCACCCACCCTGACACAAATTTCAAGTCGGTTTTATCTCGGTTGTTGGAGAACTTGTAAGACTTTATCATGCTGATAATAGAGGAACGGAGCAGCAGAAAATCACAGGACTTAGTGCTTTGGAGAGAGATAAGTTAACAGATATATGTGCTTAGGTCAAATTTCTTTAATTCGGGTTTACATACACTTTAGGGTAGACTAGAAAGCATATGTGATGAATAGGTTTCATGTTTAACAAAATGAGTGTGCTGAGTGTTGAATATACAGTATTTCTTAAAGTCTTGCTTGTGGCACAGTAATTAAAGTATATTGTGTAGGTACAAGGACTGTGCCATATGTGCCGTATATTCAGCGGGCAGACCCTCCCACTGATATTGTACTTATTCTCTAAGAAAAAGGAAGGGTCCATCCCCAAACTGTTCCCACGAAGTTGGGAGCATGAAATTGTTTAAAATTTCTTGTTTTTTTTTTTTGTTTAATAATTGTTTATTAAAGAATAATATAAAAAATAGAATCTACATATAACATATGCTAAACAATCTTATGAGCGAAATACAAAGGTTTCAATGTGCACATAATCCTGGCATGTATCAGTATTCAAATAATTGCCCCTGTAAGTACCGAAAGGGTTGAACAGACAAATATAGCCATAGACTGAGCAGAGGCTTACAACTTATGTGAACATAATATTCAACCCAGATATTGGGATTGTAACTAGATAAAGCGAGTAGTTAGAGAAAGAATTCAGGAAGAGAGGTAGAGGGAGGTTGGGTGTAGAAAAGGAAAGAAGATAGGGAGGTAGGGATAAGAGGAAGGATATAGAGTGGGACATAGAGGGGGCGCGGGTTGGCATGCGTGTCGTTATACTTTAGAGTAACAATACCAATTACTATAAAGTTATGTGAGGGAAGGATAAACCACAAGCAGAAGAAGATATATCTCTGAAACTAAGTTAAAAAGATCATATACAATGGTTAAAGAGGTGAACTCATATGGGTTGTGTTATGATGTCCTTATAATAGGATGAGGATGTGAATTTTATCCAGGGTGCCCATGTTAAAGAGTGTCTCTGGGAAGTACCTCTGACCTCCATATGGTGAACCTCTGTGACCTTTTGTAACCAATTTTTTATGGACGGGGTTGTAGGTTGACCCCAAAGAGTGGGGATTAGGGCCTTGGCAGTGTTCATCAGATGAGGAATGAGTGAACGTTTATAGGTACCAATTGATTCTTTAGTAGCATGAAAGAGGACAGTCCAGGGATCATTAGGGAGGTTGACGTCTGAAATCCGTAGTATAGGCTTAAGAACATTGGTCCAGAAGGGACGAATGATTGGGCAGCACCACCAAATGTAAGCGTGAGTTGCTTTGTTCCCACAGCCCCTCCAGCACAATGGGGAGCTGTCAAGGAACATTTGGTGCATTTTGACTGGGGTATAGTGCCATCAGGTAAGTAGTTTGTAGTTGACTTCTGCCAATCCCAACCCCTAAAAAACAACCCCACACCATAATCCCCTCTCCACCAAATGATTTGAACCAGTGCACAAAGCAAGGTCCATAAAGACATGGATGAGCACGTTTGGGGTGGAGGGACTTGACTGGCCTGCACAGAGTCCTGACCTCAACCCGATAGAACACCTTTGGGATGAATTAGAGCGGATACTGCAAGCCAGGCCTTCTTGTCCACATCAGTGCCTGACCTCATAAATGGGCTTTTGGAAGAATAGTCAAACATTCCCATAGACACACTCCTAAACCTTGTGAACAGCCTTCCCAGAAGAGTTGAAGCTGTTATAACTGCAAAGGGTGGGCCAACTCTATATTGAACCCTACAGACTAAGACCGGGATGCCATTAAAGTTCATGTGCGTGTAAAGGCAGGTGTCCCGATACTTTTGGTAATATAGTGCTGGAAATGCACATGTTGACCTTACCTATGTGTAGATCACATTTTGGAGGTAATCGGCAGCAGTGAGAGGTGGTGGTACACAGTGGTGGAGCACATCTAAATCTTATATTTAGGCACATGTGACAAGCATGCATGAGAGAATATGCACTGATATCTTCGGGAAGCACACAATATATGAAGAGGATTGAAGATTTAATATAGGACTTGTGTTGATTAATAATTCTATTTGGTCACATTTATATTTATTATTTTTTTATTGCAATTTTAATATTTAGTATTACAGTCTGGCTTTCACATTATTGTTGCGCTGCACTTTGGGATATATACAGTGCCCTTCTGTGTTCACAATGCAGCAGGGCAGCCAATCAGCACAGGACCTGCAGTACCTGCTACAGTGATTATCCACTTCCATAGGGAACTCACAGGTATGGGACATACATAGTTACATTGGTCAAAGCTGGATCAATGTAGCTATGTAACAAACCTAAACTTGAGCTTTAATTTCACAAAATAACAATATAGTAACATGTTTCATTAGAAAGCTGTTTAGATATCTTTTTGTATTACTAGCAAGAATCCCGGCATCTCTAGATTTTCAAAGGCTTTTTGCTCTCTGGTTCACTGTATCTGCCCTACTAGTTATATACTGTTGCATTTCCTTGACAGCTTTTACACTCAGCAATTATAATTGGCTTATCTGTGTGTTTATAATCAACATATCTGTCAAAGTCTTTGATGTAAACAATTATTTTGAAAAAAATTGGAGAACATAAAAACCTTTTTCTGTGTCTGATGCTTAGAATGTGTTTCTCAATCTGGATGATTTGACAGACATCTGTAATATTATTTATCATGGTATTGATTTTACAGATGGGTCCACGCTTGGCCTACAGAGTGCAACAACAATTTACCACCAAATCTCAATGAAAAAGGATTGCTGAGCAGTTGAAGTTTGATGGAAAAGTTTGATTGAAATCAAAGTCTGAATTTCAAGGTCAGGTTGGTTATTTGCTGTAGGATACTTTTATTTATTGTTTTTGGTTAATTGCTGTTGTTAACAATATTTCAATGACCATTATTGTTAATTTGATTAAGTAACAGTGCACCTGTGTCAAAACTGAAATGTTGAAATGTATAGCTCAGTATTGCCCAGTCATAGCAGTACAGGTCACCTCACCTCTCCTGCTGAGCATACTCACCTCCTCTACTGGGTATACTCACCTCCTCTGCTGGGCATACTCACCTCCCCTGCTGGGCATACTCACCTCCCCTGCTGGGTATACTCACCTCCTCTGCTGGGCATACTCACCTCCTCTGCTGGGCATACTCACCTCCTCTACTGGGTATACTCACCTCCTCGACTGGGTATACTCACCTTCTCTGCTGGGCATACTCACCTCCTCTGCTGGGCATACTCACCTCCTCTACTGGGTATACTCACCTCCTCGACTAGATATACTCCACTCCCCTGCTGTGCATACTCACCTCCTCTGCTGGGCATACTCACCTACTCTACTGGGTATACTCACCCCCTCTACTGGGTATACTCACCTTCTCTACTGGATATACTCACCTCCTCTGCTGGGCATACTCACCTCCTCTACTAGGTATACTCACCTCCTCTGCTGGGTATACTCATCTCCCCTGCTGGGTATACTCATCTCCCCTGCTGGGCATACTCACCTCCCCTACTGGGCATACTCACCTACCCTGCTGGGCATACTCACCTCCTCTGCTGGGCATACTCTCCTCCTCTGCTGGGCATACTCACCTCCTCTGCTTGTCATACTCACCTCCTCTGTTAGGTATACTCACCTCCCCTGCTGGACATACTCACCTCCTCAGCTTGCCATACTCACCTCCCCTCCTGGGCATACTCACCTCCTCTACTGGGCATACTCACCTTCCCTGCTGGGCATACTCACCTCAACTGCTGGGTATGCTCACCTCCCCTGCTGGGCATACTCATTTGGGCATACTTACCTCCTCTGCTGGGCATACTCACCTCCTCTGCTGGGCACACTTCCTCTGCTGGGCATACTCACCTTCTCTGCTGAGCATACTCATCTCTTCTGCTGGGTATACTTACCTCCCCTGCTGCGTATGCTCACTTCCCCTACTGGGCATACTCACCTCCTCGCCTGGTCATACTCATCTCTTCTGCTGGGTATACTCACCTCCCCTGCTGGGCATACTCACCTCCTCTGCTGGGTATGCTCACCTCCTCTGCTGGGCATACTCACCTCCTCTGCTTGGTATACCCACCTTCTCTAAAGGGTATACTCACCTCATCTGTTGGTCATATTTATCTCTTCTGGGTATACCCACCTCCCCCCCTTTTTTTTTTCACCTCCCCTGCTGGGTATACTCACATCCTCCACTGGACATACTCACCTCCTCCTCCAAGATCCTATCTCTATCAAGTGCCTGTAGCACTAATGCAGGAGAGTTTTTTTCCAAATATGGTGACTGGTTGTCATATGTACCGAGAGCGTAATGGATCCTTACAACCACCAATCCAAAAAAAATTGCCTTGAAAGCTTGAATCCGATTGGTGATCCAGCAGTGGCAAAGTTATACAGTCCAGATTAAAGAATATGCTCTTCGCATTGAACCTATGAGGAGTTCTGTGAAATCTGGCTTCAGTGGATTGCAAAAAAGTACAGTATATGCAAAAACAAAACTTGTTGTTTCTTTTCAAAGTTTGGATGGAAAGGGGAAAGATTTAAAGAGGAGTTCCACCCAGGGGGGCCGTAAAAAATAAATAAATTAAAAGTCAGCAGCTACAAATACTGCAGCTGCTAACTTTTAATTGGACACTTACCTGTCCCTGGGTCCAGCGATGCGGGGGATCGAAGCCCCGCTCGCCCCCCCCTCGTCGGCGCCGGCATTTCAACTGTGGGCGCCGGGCTGTGGCTTCACAGCCTGGCACCCTCTGCGCATGCACGAGCGGCGCCGCGCGCCGTGATTGGCCGCTCACTCACCTGGGACCTGTAATGGGTCCCAGATGATTGACAGGAGGGAGGGAGCAGAGCAGAGCCCTTCCTTTGCCGAGCGGGAAGTGATGTCACCAGCCCAGGCAAAGGAAGGGGCAGACTACGAGGGACCACCTAGCAACAGGCATTTAGAGGTAAGTGAAAAAAAAAATATCCAAATGTTTTTTTGTTTTTTGTTTTTTAGAATTTTTGAGGTATTTTTGTTTTTTTGGGTGGAATCCCACTTTAAGTTTTTCTTATTGGAGTCTGTGCCTCTGTCCACTTACCAATAAGCAGAGTCTGAGCTCCTTGTTTTTAGGTTTTGTGCTGGAAGTTAGAAGGCATAAATACCTTCTGTTATTAGAAAGCATTGCTGTATCCCCACCATCTGAAAATACATAGCACTTGTTTTTCTTCCTTTCTCAGCCCAACGATGTTTCCTCCATACCACACCTTTCCATGACCTGGCACAGTCTCTGCTGTCTGTAGGACATAATGAGCCTCCTTTCTTTTCCACTGTCAACCCAACAATGTTACTTCCCCGCCAGGGGCGGACTGACCATTGAGCCACTCGGGCACTGCCCGAGGGCCCTGGGCCACTAGGGGGCCCCATCAGGGTTGCCAGCCTCAGTAAAACCAAGGACAGTATGTATAAATCTGTGTTTTTTTTTACATCTGTCTGTGTATACTGTGTGTACATGTATGTGTATACTGTGTGATTGTATACTGTGTGTGTGTGTATACTGTGTGGCCCCATAATCTCTGATTGCCTGGGGGCCCCATAATCTCCTATTGCCCGGGGGCCCCATGAGTTATCAGTCCGCCCCTGTTCCCCGCCACCCCTTACCACATTATTCCACTCTCTCTTCAGCATCGTTTACACTTGCAGCTGAGGGGGTAAAAATAACAAGTTGAGCTGTGGTTTGACCACCAACCCTAAACTGAGTAGGGAATATCTGATTGCCTTCTAGGGAATCAGGAAGGAATTTTATTTTTTCCCTGCTAGAACAAATTGGACCATGCTTCGTTGTGTTTTTTTGCCTTCCTCTGGATCAACAGAGTGTATAGGATTTTGTATATGGACTTTTTTACTTATTTATTTTTTCTATTTGAACTAGATAGATTTTGATCTTTTTCTAACTTAACCATGTAAGCTAACAGGTACATGCAAAAGATATACCCCATGTAGCATTCGGAGGGCAGTACTACCGCCAAACACAACTTATTCAAATGAATGGGGTCTCACCGCAACTGCCTTCCAATTGTGAGTAATGCACAAGGCTGTGGTACAGTGCCGTGAGCTTTGAAGGGTTAAAACAGGCATTCAGAAGGCAGCATATTGCCTTTCAGCCACTGCCTGTGGTGGATCACTTTTCAGAGGACAACACAAGTGTAATCAAGCACTTCCTCTGTTGTTCTTTTCTTCATTCTCTTTACCATTTTGTTTCCCCTCTTCTATAAAAATCAAACACCACTGTAATTGTTTCTTATTTTTCAGTCTTTTACATTCTTGTTTTCTTGGGTTTTTATTTTGTAAAAGGGATATGGTATTTATGGATTTTGTTTTCTTTCAATTGTTTTTATGATTCAATAAAATGTAATGTGTACTTCATTACTGGTTACAAATATTGAACTTGAAACAAACACTTACCAGTCCATGGAGTCCAGTGCTTTTCTCCCTGCAATCAGTTCTTTGCCTGGCTTTCGCTCTCCAGTGCTGCCACCTTGGGTTAGGAATCCAGCTGAGACTTCTTTATTTTTAGGAGAATACTATCAATAGGTTTGTCTAGGGACCTTTGTTACATTTTTCATAACTTATTAGGGTGTGATTATGCTTGGCTCAACATATTTATCTAATTCTCTGATAAGCAGGTGCATCTAATTGCGTACAATGAATATATCTTATTTTACATAATTGTCATCCAGTAAGCAAGTGATTTATTGCAGGAATTTTATAAAAAACAATTATTTCATATGAGCTGTAGCACATAAAATAACTAAAAAACCCCAGTAGATCATATAATCCAGCTTAACTCATTAAAGCGGATGTAAACCATAACTGAAAGACATTTATTTTGCTAAAGCCCTATGTATAAACAATTACAAATCATTGCTATTTTGTAATAAAATGTTCATCCTTTGTTGCATCTCAATGTTGGTGATCTTCTACAGCCTCTTGGCAGCCATTCCCTGTTTACTTACACTACAGAGATAGCTGTAGTAGGGCATTTCTTAGGGTGGGTTTCCTGATGGTGACAATAGTGAATCATTCCTGTGTAATGTGTATTGAAATGACAATGTATAGTCTTGATTGGCAAGCCAAAGTGACAGATTGACAAAAGAGGAACACAATTGGTAGACGGGGACAGAGTGCAAAATCTTGTGCAGCTATGCATTGAAACCAATCAGCTTCTGGGTTGTTTGTCAAAGCTTAATTGAACAAGCTGGAGTTAGAAGCTGATTGGCTGCCATCCACAACTGCACCAGATTTTGCACTCTCCAGTTAGTTAGTAGTAAATTAACCCCTGTGTAACAGGAAGTGCCTGAACAAGGACTTAGGTTGCCTTTAAACTTGAAGTGGTTGTCTATCCCGCTTTCACATTTTTATCTACAGGTAAGCCTATAATAAGGCTAAATTGGCAATATCCGGTTGGGATCTGGCACCCCTGGAGTTTTTGCACCAGCTGGCATAGTGGACGATGCCTGGCAATGGTGGAGTATGCTTTTAACCCCAGACTTGCACCAGTAGGTGAGATTACCAGATTAAATGTTTAGACCAATTATTATATGTTTTTCTTGACATCTGAATGTATATGACCACCATACAATTCTAACTGTAGTATATTTATCTGTTGTTCTTATAGTTTAAATGAATCAATGATGCCGACTTATGCCCTGATGAAGCAATTATTCTTTTGCGAAACATGTTGGCTGACAGGCATGAATAGAATTTGAACACTATACTGGATGGTCTTATTGATGTTTATATATATTGACATTTGTCGTGTACATTTTTTTCTGTTTTTTCTTTTTTGCAATTCAATAAAAATAATTTTTTAAATACTTTATTTGTTGGTACCTACTGTGAATAGACGTACTATCTCCCTACAAAAATCCCATGTTTCTTGATAGAAATCTATCTTTCGCTGTATAAGGCTAAAATGAATATCTCCTAAATCTGTACAGTTTAGGAGATGTTCACCTTGCAGCGCTCTAAAGGTCCGGCAGATGCTGCCCAATAATAAGGGCTCCTTGCCGGAAAGAGGACTCCTTCACGCATGTGTGTGAGTGACGTCATTGCAGCTCCGGCCACTCACATCGCTGGGGCCGTGAACTCGGAAGAAAGGCAGAGGGAATATGTCAGCTCCCTCAACGGGGATTAGGAGGTGATGCCGGTGTTTTGTAAGTATTTCATAATGAGCTAGTATGCGGCACATACTAGCTCTTTATGCCTTTGCCTTACAGGTTTTTTTTTTTTTTGCGGGCATACAACCGCTTTAAACTTAGCACCTTTAGTGGTTTTTTTAGGATTCTTTTGAGCATTTGTTAAGTAGCGTTCACATGTGCGGTTGTTGTTTGCAGTCCGGGGTCTGGTGCGTTTCTGTTCGCCGGTTCAGTGATGATTCCGGTGTGAATTTTTGCCTGAATTCGCACCTGAAACGGACCCAAAAATGCACAGGACCCTTTTTGAAACTGCACCGCCCCGGGCATGTGTGAACCAGCTCCATTGAGAGCCGGTCACATTCATATGTCATGCAAATTTGGATTCCATTTAAAATGCATCTAATTCGCATATATGTTAACCCACATATGTGCGGCTGTGGTTTGCAATCCGGGGTCCGGTGCGTTTCTGTTCACTGATTAAGGTGCAAATTTTTGTCTGAATTTGCACCCGGACCAAACCCAAAAATGCACAGGATACTTTTTGAACTCACACCGTTGCCACCCCACCCGGACATGTGTGAACCATTGAGAGCCGGTCACATTTAAATCTTATGCAAATTGTATGCGGTTTAAAGCACATCCAATTCGCATACATATGTGAACCCAGCTTAAAGGTGTTTTTTTAGCTATGGAAAGCTATTTACTAGGGAATAAAAATGCACAATCTGTGTGTAATTTGAGGCTAGGATGGTGGTACACCTTCCAGCAGGACAATGACCCCAAACACACTGCTAAAGCAACACTTGAGAGGTTTCAGGGGAAACATGTAAATGTGTTGGAATGGCCTCGTCAAAGCTCAGACCTCAATCCAATAGAAAATCTATGGTCAGACTTAAAGATTGCTGTTCACAAGTGCAAACCATCCAACTTGAAGGAGCTGGAGCAGTTTTGCAAAGAGAAATGGGCAAAAATCCCAGTGGTAAGATGTGGCAAGCTCATATAGAATTATCCAAAGCGACTTGGAGCTGTGATAGCCGCAAAAGGTGGCTCTACAAAGTATAGTTTAGGGGGGGTGAATAGTTATGCACATTGACTTTTTCTGTTATTTTGTCCTATTTGTTGTTTGCTTCACAATAATAATAATAAAAAAAACATCTTCAAAGTTGTGGGCATGTTCTATAAATTAATTGATGCAAATCCTCAAACAATCCATGTTAATTCCAGGTTGTGAGGCAACAAAACACGAAAAATGCCAAGGGGGGTGAATACTTTTGCAAGGCACTGTACCTCTATTTGCCCAAGTTGTAATATGGATGTCAGAAATTATGTGAGCTAGGCTAAGGATAGGGAGTGGGAGATTGGTACACTTTGTATTTTCAAACGAGAAGCCTTATGCCACGTACACACGATCAGATTTTCCGACAACAAAACCGTGGATTTTTGTTCGAAGGATGTTGGCTCAAACTTGTCTTGCATACACACCGTCACACAAATGTTGGCCAAAAATTCCGAACATGAGAACGCGATGACGTACAACACGTAAGACGAGCCGAGAAAAAGGAAGTTCAATAGCCAGTGCGGCTCCTTCTGCTTGATTCAGAGCATGCGTGAACTTTTGTGCGATGGACTTGTGTACACACGATCGGACTTTCTGACAACAAGTTTTGTTGGCGAAAAATTTGAGAACCTGCTATCAAACATTTGTTGGCGGAAATTCCGGCAGCAAATGTTCGATAGAGCATACACACGGTCGGACTTTCTGACAACAAGCTCACATCGAACATTTCCTGTCGGAAAATCCGACTGTGTGTACGCGGCATAAGAGTTGTTGCCATGTTACTATTGCTGCTTTAATAGTGGGTGAGAGGTAAGGTTGGGGGAGTTTATTAAAAGGTTCATTTGTATAAAGTTGTACAGGTTATCTCCTGGTATTTGAGATCTAGATCTGCCCATAGTGTATTATTGGCGGATGGGAACCATCTTTTTAATTGGGTAGGAATTGCAGCTTTGTGGTAATCCTTGAATACCACATGTCCCATTCCTCCTGCGTTTCTTGTGAGCAGGGGCATAACTACCACCATAGCGACCCATGCGGGCGCTATGGGGCCCGCAGCCGAGTGGGGCCCAGTGAGGATAAGAGCACCGTCGGCACAGTCTCCCAGTCATGGGAAGAGAGAGGAAAGGAAAAGGCGAGCTGTCCGTATCAGCAGAGAGCTGAATTGCCCGATGTAAGAGCTTTCATTAGAATTTCCAGTGGTCCCGGGGCTCACGTCACATAGCTCCACCTTTTGGCCCGGTGCCTTTGATAAACAAAACGCTGATCCAATGCGGGACATGTGACGTCATCAAAGGCGTCGGGCCAAGAGGTGGGGCTATGTGACGATGAGCCCCGGGAAGACAGGAAATTCAAATGAAAGCTATTACAGCGGGCAACCCCGTTCTCTGCTGATCTGGGTGGCTTGCCTCTTCCTCTGCATAAGTGGGGCTGTATGGGGCACAGGCAGACCAGGCTGTATTGGGCACAGGTCACGCTGTATGGGGTACAGGTCACGCTGTATTGGGCACAGGTCACGCTGCATTGGGCACAGGTCATGCTGTATGTGGCACAGGTCACGCTGCATCGACACTAGGGCAGCTGTGGGGGGGCTGTTTGCAGGGGGGCCCCATACAACATTTTGCTATGGGGCCCTGTAATTTCTAGTTACGCCCCTGCTTGTGAGGATAAGTTTACTGAAAGCGAATCTTGCTTTCCTCCCTTTTCAAAAGTAATGGTTAAGTAACGATTGTGCTTTTAAAAAAAAGGTATTGGGGACAATAATCGGAAGGGTTCTAAATAAGTAAAGAAGTTGGGGAAGCAGAAGCATGTTAAATGATGTTAACCTGCCAGACCAAGTTTTTCCACTTTTTCCAAGTTTTGGAGTTTTGATTTTAGGGAAATGAGGAAGGGAAGGTAGTTGGCTGCGGCCAGGTCTTTTGTCTGGGAGGTGAGAGTAATACCTAAGTATTTTATACCCGTTAGTTTCCACACATATGAAAAGGAGTAGATCAGTTTCTTTTTGGAAGATTTAGGGACACCCAGGTCTAGGATATGAGATTTGGAGTCATTAACTTTGTAGCAGGATATTCTGTTGAATACGTTAAGGCATTGTGTACTGAGGTCAGGGATCTCTCCACATCAGTCAGCATCAATATGATGTCATCTGCGAAGAAACTGATAGTGTGCATTGTATTATTCACTTTGAAACCAGAGATGCTATGGTGGGAACGGATGTATATTGCCAATGGTTCCATCAGTAGATTAAAAATGATCGGCAGCCTTGTCGAGTGCCATTCGTTATCAGAAACAGGTTAGACAATGTCCCAGACAGATAGTTGGCTATAAAGTGCCATTATGGCCGAGAAATTTGAGCCTTGGAATCCAAAGGCAGAAAGTGTATGGGACAGGTATGTCCAGTGTATTATTTCAAACGCCTTCTCTGCATCCAACGCCAGGAGCAGAGAAGGCGTTTTTTTTCCTGATTGGCAATGTGAATAATGTTGATAAGTCTACGTGTGGCATCTGTAGTTTGTCGATTTCTAGTGAAACCGGATTGGTCCGGATGAATAAGTTGGGGCAGGATATCAGCTATTCTCGTGGCAAGTAGCTTAGCATATATCTTCAAGTCGTTATTTAATAATGATATTGGACAAAAGTTTTGGGGGGTAATAGGGTCTTTCCCCGGTTTGGGTAGAGTCACTATAATTGCGTTAAGCATCTCAGGAGGGAGGGCAGAAGAGGCAGCAGCAGCATTGTAGAAGTTCTCCATGTGATTGGCTAAGATATGTTTGAACGTTTTATAGTATTCTCCAGTACATCCATCTGGGCCTGGGGATTTATTGTTGGGTAGCGAGTCTATAATTTTAGAAATCTCATTAGTAGTAAAAGGAAAATTTAGGGATTGTAAGTTTTCAGGAGTTAGTTGGGGGATTTTTAGGTTGTTGAGGAAATAATTGATAAGTTCTGGAGTAGGCTGTGATGTGCCAACATCTAAGTTGAGATTGTACAGTGATTCGTAATAATTGCTGAATGCGTTAGCTACTGCTTTTTGGATGAAAGAGTTTAACGTTAGTTTTGGGATGTAATTCATACGCTCTTTGTATCACAGCAATAAACATTCGATTTTACTTTGTTTCTGTATTTATACTGTATATATATATATATATATATATCATTTTTTTTTAAATCCATAATTTGATTTAATTTGTTAGCAGATGCAGCTAAATAGTAGTATATCATTTAGAATTACACATGCAACATTACATGAAAATTTTAAAAATTGCATTGTTCCCATGAGTCTACTTATAAGTATTTAAAATAGTTGAAATTTATTTTTAAAAGATGCTCCTTAATTTTTCCTATTATCGTTGCTTATCATTATCAGTTTTCCAAAGGTTAGCTTTTGTGTTTTACTTTTAACTGTTTCAATTCATCAGTAATAAATCTGTAAAAAGAATATAAAGGAACAGAGTATATGTTGTTATTAACACACTAGTGCCATTATACATTCTTTGTCCTTCTATGCATCTCTAGAACTTTATGTAGAAGAGGTCAGCTTGATGTAAGTAGTAATATTAATGTATGTTCAAGTAGATCTAAATCTGAATTGGAAGATGTTCAGTATGCTGAAGCACTGTGCATCATTAAAGATGACCGCAGGGCTGAACGAGAGAAATTACTTAATTTCACCATCTACGCTAAATAGTGTGGATGGATAAATCGACAGTGCAGGTTATTGTATTCTGACAGCCGGCACCTGCATCTGTCAGACTATCTCAGCAATGTTTTAATCTGATTGGATGCAAGTGCTGTTTGCTCGTTTGCAATGTTGGTTTCCTAAAATACTGGGGCAGATTTACTAAAACTGGTCCACTCAGAATCTAGTGCAGCTGTGTATGGTAGAGCATCTTCTTAGATCAACTTGTTCAATTAAGCTTTGACAATAAAACCTGGAAGCTGATTGGTTTCTGTGCAGAGCTGCACAAGATTTTGCACGCTCCAATTTTCGTAAATCTCCCTACAATTCTCTACAAGGGGCGCATGAGAGTGACAATGTAGGAGCACCATGGAGAAACAGTGAAACAGTTGACACCCCAAAGCAAGAAGTAATGGAATAAGGATCTTCAGGGCATGATCACCAGGTATTTTGGTTATTAAAGCTGCAAAGCATCTGGTTGTTGCTGATCTCCTGCAACCTCTTTGCAGCCACTTTTTTTTACATTCATGCACCGATACCTGGTAATTCTGCCATGAAATTGGGTCACTTCCTCCCCCAGACTGACAATAGTTTGTCCCTTTCTCCCACTTGTGCTCCTGGGTTGTCATCCTATCAAATAGGCTTCTAATAGAAGCTATAAATAGCTGGTTTCTCACATCACATGAACTTTGCCACAATCAGGAAACTTGCCCTGAATAATACCATAAAGTCATCTATAAAGTGCATGCAGACAAGTAGTGGTGGCAAAGAGGCTTCAGGAGGTCAGCAACACTGAGATACAACAAAGGATAAAAGGAGAGAGCCCAACTATAGACATATACGTAGCAGCACAGTGGTGGGCTTTAATGCCAAGCTGACACATATATGCATACACCTGGCGTTGCTACTCTGTGCTGGGAGCATGCTCATTTGGCACCCCTAGTACTGTGACTGTACTGTCACCAACATCTCCCAATCACTGTTTGCAATCGGAAGCTAGTGGAACAGGCTTTTCATGTGATCACTGTGATAGCCAATCACAGTGATTTTCATGACCAGGAAGCTCATGTAAATCCAATGGAATTACATACTCTTAAAGGGCCAGCTCCAACAGAATGAAAACAGTTAAAAAAATGGTAATTTTTATGAAACAAATGAGTGACCCTGACTTCACTCTGAACTTTCTAGTCTGCATTTTTGTCCCAGGTCCATCATCCAAAAAATTGATCAGTCAGACACAGCCAGGCAACCAACATTTTCAGAAGGAGGCACATCCCATATTTTTCTTATGACTCATTTCCATGATTAGTGCCCCCGTTGTGAATAACACAGTGAAATGGCCTTCAACTCCACAGACACTTTTTTATTATTATAAAGCCAGTTCCTGCAGAAAATGCAATAAATGCTATAAAAAAGTATCATTATACCTTGAGAAAAATATACTTCATGTGGAATAATTACAAATCACTTTCAGAACAAATGTTACCTATTATGTTATTTGAAATAAAGTAACTTCTTTTTTTATTTACTTATGTAAAAACTAACCAATACAATAGTGCAGGTACATTTTTATTATCTTATGTGCAGCCCATGTGTTCCATCCTAGATTCTGTGATAAAAGGAGACACCAATGACAGATGGCAGTTGTTTCTAAATAGGAAGACAGCTGTGTATTTGAAAATAGTCATCCTTATCGTTATTTTAAATATCTTCTGTTCTAATTAGTTCCGAAAATTTGTACATAATTTACCCATTAATGTTATTAAGACCTCTTTCATATTAAACAGTTTACGGTAAGTTCTGGGTCTATGTATGTACCTTTCTGTTCAGATGTATCCAACTCTTGGCAGATTCTATGAGCCAGCTCTCTGGGCACCATGACTGATATGGATAAGAGCCTTTACCGCAGAATTATTTCACAAGGTAAGTCACCAAGTTTTTCTTCAACCCTCCCCAATTGTTTGGGTCCAGTATATAGAGTTGTTGTGATAACACATATGCATAGCCAATTTGTACATACATACTAGGGCCAATTTAGACAGGAGCCAATTAACCCACCAGCATGTCTTTGGAGTGTGGGAGGAAACTGGAAGGAAACGCAAACAAATACAGGGAGAACATGCAAACTCCATGAAGATCGAGTCCTGGTTGAGATTTGAACCAATGACCCAGTGGTGCAAGGCATGTGTACTAACCATTAAAAAAATAAAATAAAAAATGTTATGTATATATATAAAATATACAGTGGGGGATGTACTGATATTGGAGCATACAGAATAAGCTGTGCATGTCAACCAATCAGCTTATAATGTTAATTTTCAACAAGCTGAAGATAGAAGCTGATTGGTCACTATGCAGAGCTGCTCCTAATTCTCTCTGTTCCCGTTTTCATAAATTCCCCCTATAGTGTTTAGGGAAGAGTGAAACTAACCAGTTACCTTGCTGATGTTTCTGTGAAAATTGTAACATTTACATTACGACCCCTTTCACACTGGGGTGGTTTTCAGGTGCTTTAGCGCTAGAAATAGCCTCTGCTAAGCACCTGAAAACCACCTTTCATTCATTCATTTTTTCACACTGGGGCGGTGCGCCTGCTGGACATTCCAAAAAGTCCTGCAAGCAGCATCTTTGGGGCGCGTTTGGAGTGATGTATTTAGTGCTCCCAAAGCGCCCTGCCCATTGCCGCAAAACTGGAGTTTTTAACCCTTTTTTTGGGTTAAAAGCGCCCGCTAGTGGCCGAACAAGTGGCGCTTTAGCGCTAACAGCCAATGCTTTCAGTGTGAAAGCAGCCTAAATAACTTGGAAAAGGGAAAGGACAGACAAAGTATTTCTGCTTCCATTTTTGAATGCCTTGTATTAGTTTAATTTTTATTTTATTTTTCACATAAAGAAAAAAAGATGGCAAAAAGTAAAATAAAAACAGGATTTGTGTACTGTCATTTCAAGTATTTTAATTTTACTTTTCAGTGAAAACAAATGTCAAAAGTGCACAAAAAAACAAAAAAAACCCACAATGAACATGTTTTCGTAAAAGTATATATTTTTTCAAGCTAATTTTGCCATGGCCATGGGATAATTGATTATTTCACAGTAAAATTCAAAATCAACCAAATCCATCCACTCATCACTAATAATGTTGCATGAATATTTTACAAATCTAACATTCAAAACACATAGGGCTTTTTTAGCCTGTTTCAGTGAAAGCTTTTTTTTTTAAGGGAACCAAATTGGATAAGCCCCAATTCAAACATGAATTTACTATTGCACTTGTTGTTTTTGTACAGTGATCTAGGTATAAAGAAGTGTGTTTAAGGGATTCCCAGTCAGGTTCCTTTCAAGCAATTATGCTGTGGCTGAAGGTTAATTTGTATGCAAATGCTTCCCTTGTAGCTGGGAACTGTTACTGTCACTTCTGCTGAAGGTAGTCAGACATCAAGGGTGGGATGGTGGGCAGGAAGGGCCCCCTTGGGGGCCTTCAGCCTTTGTATAAAAAAAATGATGTATGAGACAGGGACTTCTTTGGAACCTGAAGAGTACGTGACAGAAGGAATAATATGGGTGGAAAACTCTGTCCTAATAATTGAGACTGATGGTCCCATCCATCTCGATTTTATTGTTTCTCAGCAAAACTTGTTGATGAAGAAGCTCATTTTGTGGCAGGTTGGGTATGTTGTACACACTGTCC
Organism: Lithobates clamitans; assembly: GCA_037952925.1. Lineage (NCBI taxonomy): Eukaryota > Metazoa > Chordata > Amphibia > Anura > Ranidae > Lithobates > Lithobates clamitans. The sequence goes on from JBBGZY010000560.1 coordinate 4,973,911, forward strand.
TCAGCGGTAGCTTTCCATCCAAGGTGTGAGCCATGACAGCAAATCAGGGAATCTTTTTGTAGCACTCTTGATCTGCCACCTAAAAATTCCCTCAAGTATTGAAATGCATGATTCCAAGGAATGACATGTGTAATACTCCTGTACAAGTATGCTTGCTAGAAAAATGCACACAAGAGTAGGTTAAGAATTGGCACATGGAATTCAAGCAGCTAGACACTTGTGAAAGACAATTGACATGCAGCTATGCATAAAATAAAAGTATCAATGACATTTGAATAGACGTACACATTTCTATATAGTGTATATACATTTTCACCCACATATATTGCAATTACAAGCTATAGAACAAATTAGGTCTCTTGGTCAGGCCTAATGAAGAAACTTCCATAAAAGCTATGAATTTAGGGTTAGTCAGTAAATGTTATTACCAATACTCCAAACTTTTTGCTTTCATTGATGACTAAAGCTGTCTATAGGCATCTGAGAACATTCAAAGGTGTATACAAATCCATAAACATGGAAATTTGGGCTGCTCAAGAGTGTATATCTATGCTATAAAGATGGGTGGATAAAAGAGGAGGAAACTGGGAGCAGATACTATCAGAGCCAGGGGAACCAATAGAAGTTGGAGAAGAAATTCTAATCTACTATTTCTCTGACTGCTGTTAGCCAGTAGTAGTGGCCGACTCAGCCATTTCCCAGTGTTCCTTTGCAAATATCCACGATCTAAAAATTGGTATTTCAATAGGCTTTTGCTTGTCTCCCCTTCCCCATGACAATGCTAAGGCCTGATATTAGTTATTTAGGTACCAAGCGCTGTATAATGCAATGGGGAGAGGGGTTGTGCCTACTCTACTTCTACCCACATGTCAGCATATTTTAGGGGCCCCACTGGCACATTCAACAGGCTTTTTGTAACAAAGCATTAGTATACTAATTTTCTGTACTCTAAAGAGTTACTTTAAAAAAAGCAAACAGAGATACGGTAACCTATAGCAACCAATCATAATTCATCACATATAAATTGACCTCCATGAAGTAACATCTGATTGGTGGCTATGCCTCACTCTGCATATCCTCTTTGCTCAATGCACAGCTTAGTTAAATAAGCACAAACATCTAAAAGCATACATTTGAAATTTTAAGGCAGGAAAATTATTAGGATTAGGACTGAAACAACTATTTAACATAATCGATAATGAAAATAGTTGTCAATTTTTTTATAATCTATTAGCTGGTCAGCTGATTAGTTGGCCTGCATACAGAAGGCATTATTTGTTTACACAGCAGCACAAATACAGCTCAGTACACCATCCATACAGGTAAGTAAGTAGCTGAGAACTTGTGAATCTGTGAGGAGCAATGCCTCATGGGACATGTAGTCCAGGGCAAGAGAAGGAAGTAAATTATTTTAATGATACAAACAATAGAAAAAAAGGGGGGAGTTTAAAGGTGTTGAAACCTCCTCTCAGAATGATTATCCGAACACAGAAATAGGTTAAAAAAGTTTTTAATCTTACAAAATTCATAAAAAATTCTCTCCCCTCCCTCCCTCCATAACATCATGTATGGACTGGATGGGGTGGTGGTGAGGGCTGGGCGAAGAATGGCTTCGGCCGGTCGTCCCGCCATTAGTGCGCATGCGCAGATTAGCGGCGCATGCGTGGTAGCATATTCAACAGTGCCGTGACCCTGGTGTGAGAACGTTGGAAGGGGCCACGAGAAGGGTGGTGTTTTGACGCGAATCTCACCCTATTTATCACCCTGCTATTTAAACAGGGTGGGCTAGTATGCACCTTAAGGGCAATTGGAGGCATTTCTTGGAGCAACAGCCTTTTCTCTGTGGACATAGAGGCAGGAGACCATTGGACTTTATTTAACAGGTATTGTGGCTGAGATGCAACATCTTTTGTGGCTACCTCCATAATGGAATCTTTTTCTTGGGGGCCGTAAGGGATTAATAATGCAATTATTTCTATTTGTGTCATTTCAGACCACTATACTTTTTAGGTAGCCAATCTGTCCCTGCACTGGATGTATATATAAATTTTAACAGGTGTGTCTATGGAGCTGGTCTTCAGCAATATGATTGTGGCTGTTTGTGCTCTTTTGTATAGGAGCTTATATACACTGCTCAAAGAAATTAAAGTAACACTTTTTAATTAGAGTGTAGCATCAAGTCAATCAAACTCCTGGGGTATTGACAGGGCCGGCCCTACCATGGGACCTACTGGGCCCATAGTCCCAGGCGGCATTTTAAGAGGGGCGGCAGTGTCAAGTTGTACCCGTACAGTCACCTGTGGCGGCTGTCCCCCAAGATCTGCCTGTGGGACTGTCACTGCTGTGAAAGGCTGCATCCAATGAGTGTGCAGTCCGTGCTGCCTGTGAGACAGTATCACACTGACTGAGCCGATATTGACGCTTGTGAGATCTGCTGAGTGTGTGACACTGTCATGTAATATAATTGAATGCAACGAGAGACCAGCTGTCAAAATTCAGCATTGATGTCGAGGGTGGGCAGGACCCAGCAACAAACACCAACCAATGGGATGGGGTCTGGGTGGGCCGCTACGTATATGTGGCCCGCTCCCTTTCTTAAGCAGCCCAATCATTGGCTGGTGTTTGATAGCTGCCAGGTCCCGCCCACCCTCAACATCAACACTGAATTTTGACAGCTGGTCTCTCTGCATTCAGTTACATTACATAACAGTGTCACGGACAGTTTCAATAAGCATCAATATCGGCTCAGTGTGAAACTCCCTCTCCTCTGTCAGTGCCAATCAGTGCCACTTGCCAGTGTCAATCAGTGCCACCTGTCAGTGCCACCTGCCAGTGCCAATCCATGCCACCTGCCAGTGCCAGTCTGTGCCAATCAGTGCCACCTGCCAGTGCCAATCAGTGCCACCTGTCAATGCCAATCAGTGTTTCCAATCAGTGCCACCTGCCAGTACCAATCAGTGCTACCTGCCAGTGCCAATCAGTGCCGCCTAATATCAGTGCCAACCAATGCCACCTATCAGTGCCAAACAGTGTTTCCAATCAGTGGCAATCAGTGCCACCAATCAGTGCACATCAGTGCCACCTATCAATGCCGCCTATCAGTGCCGATCAGTGCTGCCAATCAATGACCATGAGTGCCACCTATCAGCGCCCATCAGCGCTGACTATCTGGGCTGCCTAACAGTGCCCATCAGTGTTGCCAATTAGTGCCCATCAGTACTGCCAATCGGTGCCACTAAATGCTGCCAATCAGTGCTGCCTATCAGTGCCGATCAGTGCTGCCTATTGGTGCCAATCAGTGCAGCCTATCAGTGCCATTAGTGCTGCCAATCAGTGCCACCTATCAGTGCCAATCAGGACCCATCAGTGCCAATCAGTGCTTTCTATTAGTGCCAATCAGTACCGCCTATCAGTGCCTGTCATTGCTGCTTGTCAGTGCTGCCAATCAGTGGCAATCAGTGCATTGGGTGCAGGGATGGGGCGATTAACTCAGCAGCCAGGCACATTGTCCACGGGAGGCTGGCCTGGTGGGGCACAACTGAAATCTGTTGATGTTTAATAATTCCACATGCCAATCTTTAGTATAATAGATAATCACCACACTACTATTTACAAAAAAACTACTGGAGGTAAAACTAAAAAGTGTCAGTAAAAGGCTTGCTGCTAAGCACTATTATGCCCTGTACACACGATTGGACTTTCCGATGGAAAATGTGCGATCGGAGCTTGTTGTCGGAAATTTTTTTCCCTACTCATCTTTTCTGACCGTTTTTCACTAGTTTTGCATTTGGCTAGGGTCAGTGTCACTACTGGTAGCATGAGGCGATACCTTGACCCTATAGAGGTTGCACAGGCAGTCCAACTCCTCCAGGATGGCACATTAATACGTGCCATTGCCAGGTTTGTTGTGTCTTTCAGCACAGTCTCAAGAGCATGGAGATGATTCCAGGAGACAAGCAGTTATTCTAGGAGAGCCTGTCAGGGCCATAGAAGGCTGGGAGCCCTGCCAGAGCCCTACAAAATGACCTCCAGCAGGCCACTGATGTGAATGTCTCTGATAATGTCTCTGATCAAACAATCAGAAACAGACTTCATGAGGGTGGCCTGAAGGCCCGACGTCCTCTAGTGGACCTTGTGCTCACTGCCCAGCAACGTGAAGCTCGATTGCCATTAGCCATTAAACACCAGAATTGGCAGGTCCACCACTGGTGCCCTGTGCTTTTCATATATGAGAACAGATTCACCCTGAGCACATGTGACAGACGTGAAAGGGTCTGGAGAAGCTGTGGAAAACGTTATGCTGCCTGTAACATTGTTCAGCATGACTGGTTTGGTGGTGGGTAAGTGATGGTCTGAGGAGGCATATTTATGGAGGGATGCACAGACCTCTACAGGCTAGACAATGGCACCCTGACTGCCATTAGGTATCAGGATGAAATCCTTGGACCCATTGTCAGACCCTATGCTGGACAGTGGGTCCTGTGTTCCTCCTGGTGCATGACAATGCCTGGCCTCATGTGGCAAGAGTATGCAGCCCAGTTCCTGGAGGATGTAGAAATTGGTGACATCGAATGGCCCCCATGCTCACCTGACCTAAATCCAACAGAACACCTTTAGGACATTATGTTTCGGTCCATCCGACGCCGCCAGGTTGCACCTCAGTCTGTTCAGGAGCTCAGTGATGCCCTGGTCCAGATCTGGGAGGAAATACCCCAGGATAAGGTGACCAGATTTTCAAAATGAAATCCGGGGACATTTTTTTTTTGGCAAATGGTAAACGATTTTATAAGCATATATTCCTCAAATTATATATTCAGTGTATGTGGTATATGTTTATGGAAGGATTATATGATATATACGTTATTTCCCACATTTCGTCCATGAGATAAAAAAAAGAAGATTCTTACAATTTTTTGGAATACGACTACCAAATGTTAAGACGATAAGATGGAGATAAAACTTTTCAATGCATATTTTGTATTTTATTCTTGCCAAAGAATTTTGGTTCAACAATAACAATGAACAATAAATTAACAATTCAGAACAGTAAAAGATTGCATGGTAACAACACGTAGGATACCTTCAAACATAAATAATCAAATATTAATAGCTAACTGTTCTAAGACTACAAATGTTACAGGAACAAAAGCAATATAAAATACTGGAGGAGTTTTACAACATTTTGCGGAGTAACCCTTTAACTTGCATATTTCTCAGTGCAGAGCCCCCCCCATTAGTATAGAATCCCCCCAGTGCAGAGCCCCCAATAGTATAGACACCCCCTCATTGCAGAGCCCCCAATAGTATAGACACCCCCTCACTGCAGAACCCCCATTAGTATAGAATCCCCCCAGTGCAGAGCCCCCCCATTAGTATAGAATCCCCCCAGTGCAGAGCCCCCCCATTAGTATAGAATCCCCCCAGTGCAGAGCCCCCATTAGTATAGAATCCCCCCAGTGCAGAGCCCCCATTAGTACAGAATCCCCCAGTGCAGAGCCCCCCATTAGTATAGAATCCCCCCAGTGCAGAGCCCCCCCATTAGTATAGAATCCCCCCAGTGCAGAGCCCCCCCCATTAGTATAGAATCCCCCCAGTGCAGAGCCCCCATTAGTATAGAATCCCCCCAGTGCAGAGCCCCCCCATTAGTATAGAATCCCCCAGTGCAGAGCCCCCATTAGTATAGAATCCCCCAGCGCAGAGCCCCCATTAGTATAGAATCCCCCCAGTGCAGAGCCCCCAATAGTATAGAATCCCCCCAGTGCAGAGCCCCCCCATTAGTATAGAATCCCCCCAGTGCAGAGCCCCCCCATTAGTATAGAATCCCCCCAGTGCAGAGCCCCCATTAGTATAGAATCCCCCCAGTGCAGAGCCCCCATTAGTATAGAATCCCCCCAGTGCAGAGCCCCCCCATTAGTATAGAATCCCCCCAGTGCAGAGCCCCCCCATTAGTATAGAATCCCCCCAGTGCAGAGCCCCCCATTAGTATAGAATCCCCCCAGTGCAGAGCCCCCCCCCATTAGTATAGAATCCCCCCAGTGCAGAGCCCCCCCCCCATTAGTATAGAATCCCCCCAGTGCAGAGCCCGCCCATTAGTATAGAATCCCCCCAGTGCAGAGCCCCCATTAGTATAGAATCCCCCCAGTGCAGTGCCCCCCCATTAGTATAGAATCCCCCCAGTGCAGTGCCCCCCCATTAGTATAGAATCCCCCCAGTGCAGAGCCCCCATTAGTATAGAATCCCCCCAGTGCAGTGCCCCCCCATTAGTATAGAATCCCCCCAGTGCAGAGCCCCCCTCATTAGTATAGAATCCCCCCAGTGCAGAGCCCCCCCATTAGTATAGAATCCCCCCAGTGCAGAGCCCCCCCATTAGTATAGAATCCCCCCAGTGCAGAGCCCCCCCCATTAGTATAGAATCCCCCCAGTGCAGAGCCCCCCCATTAGTATAGAATCCCCCCAGTGCAGAGCCCCCCCCATTAGTATAGAATCCCCCCAGTGCAGAGCCCCCCCATTAGTATAGAATCCCCCCAGTGCAGAGCCCCCTCCCATTAGTATAGAATCCCCCCAGTGCAGAGCCCCCCCCCCCCATTAGTATAGAATCCCCCCATTGCAGAGCCCCCCCCCCATTAGTATAGAATCCCCCCAGTGCAGAGCCCCCCCCATTAGTATAGAATCCCCCCAGTGCAGAGCCCCCCCATTAGTATAGAATCCCCCCAGTGCAGAGCCCCCCCATTAGTATAGAATCCCCCCAGTGCAGAGCCCCCCCCATTAGTATAGAATCCCCCCAGTGCAGAGCCCCCCCCATTAGTATAGAATCCCCCCAGTGCAGAGCCCCCCCCCATTAGTATAGAATCCCCCCAGTGCAGAGCCCCCCCCATTAGTATAGAATCCCCCCAGTGCAGAGCCCCCCATTAGTATAGAATCCCCCCAGTGCAGAGCCCCCCCCCATTAGTATAGAATCCCCCCAGTGCAGAGCCCCCCCCCATTAGTATAGAATCCCCCCTGTGCAGAGCCCCCCCCATTAGTATAGAATCCCCCCAGTGCAGAGCCCCCCCCCCCATTAGTATAGAATCCCCCCAGTGCAGAGCCCCCCCCATTAGTATAGAATCCCCCCAGTGCAGAGCCCCCCCATTAGTATAGAATCCCCCCAGTGCAGAGCCCCCCCATTAGTATAGAATCCCCCCAGTGCAGAGCCCCCCATTAGTATAGAATCCCCCCAGTGCAGAGCCCCCCCCATTAGTATAGAATCCCCACAGTGCAGAGCCCCCCCCATTAGTATAGAATACCCCCAGTGCAGAGCCCCCCCCATTAGTATAGAATCCCCCCAGTGCAGAGCCCCCCCTATTCGTATAGAATCCCCCCAGTGCAGAGCCCCCCCCCCATTAGTATAGAATCCCCCCAGTGCAGAGCCCCCCCCCATTAGTATAGAATCCCCCCAGTGCAGAGCCCCCCCCATTAGTATAGAATCCCCCCAGTGCAGAGCCCCCTCCCCATTACTATAGAATCCCCCCAGTGCAGAGCCCCCCCCCATTAGTATAGAATCCCCCCAGTGCAGAGCCCCCCCCATTAGTATAGAATCCCCCCAGTGCAGAGCCCCCCCCCATTAGTATAGAATCCCCCCAGTGCAGAGCCCCCCCCCCCATTAGTATAGAATCCCCCCAGTGCAGAGCCCCCCCCCCCATTAGTATAGAATCCCCCCAGTGCAGAGCCCCCCCCCCCATTAGTATAGAATCCCCCCAGTGCAGAGCCCCCCCCCATTAGTATAGAATCCCCCCAGTGCAGAGCCCCCCCCCCATTAGTATAGAATCCCCCCAGTGCAGAGCCCCCCCCCCATTAGTATAGAATTCCCCCAGTGCAGAGCCCCCCCCCCATTAGTATAGAATCCCCCCAGTGCAGAGCCCCCCCCATTAGTATAGAATCCCCTGCACATGTCCACCACATACTGTAAATAAATGAAGTTTACAGACCTCAGAACAGCGCGGATGATACACACAGCCGTGTGTGTCCCTCGGGCTCCTCCTCCTCCTGTGTGAACGTAAACAGAGAGGAGGGGGAGGCGGCTTCAGTCCGCTGTGCTGAGGGACACAGCGCAAGTCCCGTGGCACAGATCAGGGCAACGGCCAGTGTTAGCGGTGCGTGCCGCTACGTTCCTGAGTGCCGCCCCTGCAATCCGGGGACAAATCCGGGGACAGACGGGCTCCGGGGAGAGTGTCCTCAATCCGGGGACTGTCCCCGGAAAACGGGGACGTCTGGTCACCCTACCCCAGGACCCCATCCGTCGTCTCATTAGGAGCATGCCCTGGTGTTGTCAGGCATGCATACACGTGGGGGCCATACAAACTACTAAGTACAATTTTGAGTTGCTGTAATGAAATTTCAGCAAAATGGACTAGCCTGTTGCATCATTTTTTCACTTAGATTTTTGGGGTGTCTTTGAATTCAGCCCTCTGTAGGTTGATCATTTTCATTTCCATCAAATGATGTGGCATCCTTTTGTTCCTAACACATTACCCAGTCTATATCAGTATAGATATCCAGCATGATATTTTTCCCCATTGAGATTTGGTGTGTTTTCAGAGTGTTCCTTTCATTTTTTTAACCAGCTATTTTTTTTTACCCGGCTATTGTAATATGACGTCCACAGATGGGATCTCCCATCCTGGGTGGACGTCATATAATGGCCTCGGGTTCCCGGCCGCCTAGGGGGCGCGTGCGCCGCGTTGCTCGGGACCCGGTGCATGTGCCTGGCGGCCGCGATGTCCGCCGGGCACCCGCGATTGCCCGTTAACCGGGCCGGACCGTGGATCTGTGTGTGTAAGCACACAGATCCACAGCCTGTCAGGTGAGAGGAGAGCGATCTGTGTTCCCAGAACAGCGGAACACTGATCGGTCTCCTCCCCTTGTACGTCCCCGCCCCCTACAGTTAGAATCATTCCCTAGGTAACATAATTAACCCCTCCCCGCCCCCTAGTGGTTAACCCTGTTACATTTACACAGTAATCAATGCAATTTTATAGCATTGATCGCTGTATAAATGTGAATGGTCCCAAAAATGTGTCAAAAGTGTCCAATGTGTCCACCATAATGTCGCAGTCACGAAAAAAAAATCGCAATCGCCGCTATTACTAGTAAAAAAAATAAATAAATATATATTTTTTTTAAATGCCCTAAATCTATCCCGTATTTTGTAGACGCTATAACTTTTGCGCAAACCAATCAATATACGCTTATTGCGATTTTTTTTTACCAAAAATATGTAGAAGAATACGTATCGGCCGAAACTGAGGAAAAAATTAGTTTTTTTTTTTAAAAATTGGGATATTTATTATAGCAAAAAGTAAAAAATATTGTGTTTTTTTCAAAATTGTCGCTCTTCTTTTGTTTATAGCGCAAAAATAAAAACCGCAGAGGTGATCAAATACCACCAAAAGAAAGCTCTATTTGTGGGGAAAAAAGGACGTCAATTTTTTTTGGGTACAACATCGCACGACCGCGCAATTGTCGTTTAAAGTGCGACAGCGCTGAAAACTAAAAATTGGCCTGGGAAGGAAGGGGGTGAAAATGCCCTGTATTGAACCGGTTAAGCAGTGTATAAATAATCAATCTCTCCTTATTTTGTTAGTGCTTTCCAAATTTTTTCGAATGTAATGGTCTAAGATACTTTCTTCTTGTTTGGGACTGTGTCTGTGGCTCCCCGTTTGTGGGGGGGGGGGGGGGGGTAAACCCCTAGTTTGTGCACTCACCAGTGATTATCATCTAATGCTGTCAGGAAGGGCATGCCAGCACCCAAGATGGCTGCCTAAGAAGACAACCTGTTACCTCTGCCTGTCAGGAAGGGCATGCCAGCACCCAAGATGGCTGCCGAAGAAGATGACCTGTTACCTCTGCCCCTGTCAGAATACCATTGGTGCACATGCACCCTGTGACAGCTTTTGCCGCCCAAACAGGCTATTTAAACTCAGTCAGTTTCCAGACTCAATGCTGTCTGCTCTACAGCGTTCCCTGTGTATCCTGCAATTACCTGACTTTCGTTCCTGTTGTGACCCGGCTTGCTTCCTGACGTTCCTGTTTTCTGCCTGCATCCGACCCCGGCTTGTCCTCTACTCCGCACCTGCCTGCTCCTTCTGCCACCTTGCTGCCAGTCTGCTGACGACCCAGCCTGTAATCTGATTCCGCTTCAGCCTCTGTTCCTGACGTGCCCGTTTGTGTATGACCCGGCCTGCCTGTACCTGCCTTCTCTTCAGCTTCGAGGGTGCCACCATCCCTTCTGCTGCACCTGCACTTCTGCCTGTGGGGACCGGTTGTCTACTCGCTCCAGCTACCTGCCTACCACTGCTCTGGGATTCCTGCAGACACCTCTACAGCCCGGCCGAGTGCTCCGACCCAGCTCCAGGTTCAGCGATCCTGCCAGGCACTCGTACGACTCTGCATCTCAGTGCTTCCTGTCAGCTCTATCAGGGGCTCCAAGTCAGAGTTGTAAGAGAGGCCGTCCTCTGCATATCAGGCTCCATCACCAGGTAAGTGACAGTAGCAGACAGCCATGTCTGAGCCTGTGAAAGGACCCTCTCCTATGGAGGAACTCTGCCAACACCTAGCCAGATTAACACAAGCTGTAAAGGACTTACAACAGGGTTATACCCAGCTGGAAGGCCAAATACAGACCTTGTCTGCCTCTGCTCCTGCTCAAGCACCTTCCACTTCTGGGATGCCAGCAGCTCCCACAGTCATTATGCTACCACCTGAACCCAGAATCCCAACTCCTGAAAAGTTCCACGGAGAACGTAACAAGTTCAGAGCCTTCCGCAATGCATGCAAATCACTACAACCACGAACTCTCTCCCTGGAAGCCACCAAGGTCGGGTTTGTCATTTCCTTGCTTCAGGGGGAACCACAGGTCTGGGCTCACTGGCTCCTTAAACCAAAGGCCACATCTCTGACGGACTTTTTTTGAAGCCATGGTTCAGTTATATGAAGACCTCCAGCAAGCTGCTACTGCGGAACCTGCCCTTTACACGCATCAGCAGGGTCACAGGGCCGTGGAGGACTTTGTTTCAGAATTCCGACGCTGGAGTTCCAACACCAGCTGGAACGATGCAGCCCTGCACTATCATTTCTGCATGGGCCTTTCTGATCATCTCAGGGACGAGCTAGCACAAACAGGTGTCCCCTCCACCTTGGAGACACTTATAAATTTGTCAATCTAGATTGACCGTCGCTTAAGGGAACATAGGTCGGAACGACGACCAGTCCCGTCAAGTATGGATGCTTCCACAAGTGTCTGGTTTTTTCAGTCCTGCTTCACCTGCTCCTGCTGCATCTGCTTCAGACGCACCTGAACCCATGAAGCTTGGTCTCCTACGCCCTTCTCTAACTACATTTTGTTACAGCTCCCAGGAGGAACTACCCAAACCCTCACTATAATTGACTCTGGAGCTTGCAGCTGTTTCCTAGATTTAGCTTTTGCTGCCAAACATCACATTCCTCTACTACCCAAGGCTCAGAGACTTTCTGTACATCTGGCAGACGGGTCCACCATTAAATATGGATTGGTTACTCACGAAACCATCCCGTTACCTACCACCATTGCCGAGAACCATCAAGAGCTTCTACGCCTAGATGCAATTGCTTCCCCTCTGTTCCCAATCATTCTGGGTATGCCTTGATTAAAAGCTCACAACCCTCACATTAACTGGGTTACAGAAGAAATCAAGTTTCTTTACCCCTATTGCCTTCAGCATTGTTGGCAAGAGAATCATCAGGACCAATCTCCCCTGCTGTGCATCGATTTGGAGTCCGAAGCCCGCCAAGTCGTTCCAGTAGCAACTCACAACTTTCTGGATGTTTTCAGCAAAAAGGGGGAAGAAACACTTCCTCCTCATAGGGCTTATGACTGTCCAATTGAGCTCCTTCCTGGGGTTGAAGTTCCTTTTGGCAGGATCTTTCCATCTGAATCTGAACTTGTTGCTTTGAAAGACTACATTGATGACAACCTTAAAAAGGGGTTCATTCGCCCCTCCACGTCTCCTGCCGGTGTGGGGATCTTCTTTGTAGAAAAAAAAGACCACTCATTACGGCCCTGTGTGGACTACCGTGAACTTAATAAGGTCAATGTTAAAAAACATTACCCTCTTCCACTTGTGCCTGAATGATTCCAGCGACTCGGTACGGCCACCATTTTCACAAAATTGGATCTTCGGGGTGCTTTTAACCTTGTTCGCATACGAGAGGGGGATGAATGGAAGACGGCATTCCACACACGGTTTGGGCATTTCGAACACCTCGTGATGACCTTTGGACTTTGCAATGCACCAGCTACCTTTCAGCACTTCATCAACGACGTCTTCCGAGATTTCCTGGATCTATTTGTTGTTGTTTATCTTGATGATATACTAATCTTCTCTCCCTCTCTAGATCACCACCGTAGTCACGTCAAGAATGTATTGAGTCACCTTCGACAACACAGACTTTATGCAAAACCAGAGAAATGTGTATTTGAACGCCAAAGCATACAATTCTTGGGTTTAATCATTTCCATTGAAGGCATTAGATGGATCCCCAGAAGGTTACAGCCATCCTGGATTGGCCTGCTCCCAGTGATAAGAAGGGTGTCCAACATTTCGTGGGGTTTGCAAATTTTTATCGAAAATTCATCAGAAATTTTTCTGCAATCATATCCCCCATTACAAGTTTAACCAAACAAGGTACAATATTCTCTTGGTCTCTGGAAGCTCAGAAAGCTTTTGACACCCTAAAAAGACTTTTCACATCTGCATCTGTCCTGAAACACCCTGACCCGGCCTTGCCCTACGTCTTGGTAGTAGATGCCTCAGAAACAGCGGTCGGAGCAATATTATCTCAGAGGCAAGGAGCTAAGGCTCTACTGCATCCAGTTTTTTTCCCGCAAGCTGTCAAATGCCGAAAGGAACTACAACGTCGGGGACCGTGAACTTTTGGCCATCAAAGCCGCCCTGGAGGAATGGAGGTACCTTCTAGAGAGGGCCGAACACCCAATCTTGATCTATACCGATCATAAGAACCTTGAGTATTTAAGAACAGCAACAAGATTGAAACCCCAACAAGCCAGGTGGGCACTATTCTTTTCTAGATTCACTTTTCACTTAATGTTCAGACCCGGATCCAAGGGTGCAAAACCAGATGTGTTATCACGCATGTTCAGCAAATCTGAAGAAATCTCATCTCCAGATACCATTCTATCCCCTGGGAACTTCCTGTTACTTCAAGGAGAGTTAATAAAACAAATTAAACAAACTCTAGTAAGGAACCCTTCACCAGCCGGGGTCTCTCTACTGGCAAAGGATGGGCTACTTTGGCATGAAGATAAGGTCTTTGTGCCGGAAGACCTCCGAATGGCCATCCTGGGGCGATGCCATGATCATGTGCTGGCAAGTCACTTTGGCATTGGCAAGACAACTGAATTAGTACAACGGACATTTTGGTGGCCTGGGGTGGAAAAAGATTGTAGGAAATATGTGGAATCTTGCACCACTTGCATCCGCAATAAAACCAGATCCAGAGCCTGGGGTCTGCTAAAACGCTTACCTGTCCCCAGTAGACCTTGGAAGATGATCTCAA